>OY747709.1:35907399-36272399 GCA_963556495.2 Valencia hispanica
CTCTCTCTGTTAATGAGCTCAAGTGAATACATATAGCAAATAAGTAATGTTCCTCTTGTTGTGCAGCCATTGAGAAGTCTGTAGTGTCTTGGGTGAGTGATTCCGATGTACCCTTCTGTCCTGACTGTGGAAACAAGTTCAACATCCGGAACAGACGACACCATTGTCGGCTATGTGGATCCATCATGTGCAGGAGGTGCATGGAGTTCGTCCCCCTACCTTTGGCCCGTACGTAACAACACTTTGAAAGTCTGAAGCTGTGTTTTGTGTCTTGTTTCTGCTAACGTTCTTTACATATTTAAACAGAGAAGCTCATTAATGGGACTCGAGAGGCCCTGTGTGCGCCTGGAAGCCCCAGTCAGTCCCAGTCTCCACCAGCAGGGGGTGGTAGCAGCGGGATGGGCTCAAGGAGGGGCAGCATAACCAGCTTGAGCAGCGTAGCCTCCATATTGGAAGAAAAGGATGACGAGAAGATCCGCTGCTGTCACCACTGCATGGACACGCTGCTGAAGAGGCAGCAAAAGTTAGAGGAGAAGGATCATGTTCCAGATATAGTTAAATTTTATATGGTAGGTGGAACAATTATAGTGTAGCTGATTGTCTTTGAGTTTGATCTGTTCCCTCCTTCCTGTCATTCATGGTTTTCCTTTGAGGCTTCCTGTTCACGGTCCTTGTCTTCCTGTCAGAGGCTGAGGTTTTGGATGGAGACGGTGGAGAAAAAGGCTCCAGAGTATATTCGAATGGCTGAATCTCTCAAGTAAGCTGCATTAAAAAGTGTTTTTAAAAATAATCATGGTGGTTTACTTTTATTCTGAGTTGAGATGATTTACTGCCTCATTTCAAAGTGCCGGAGAAACCACTTACAATCTGGAGACTGCTGGTGGACTGAGGGTGGAAGTGCAGAAATGCTACGAACTGATTGATGCTCTAAGGTACAGATTCATGACAGATGTTTTTATGTTTGAAGCAACTGACAGATTAAACAAAATAATTTTCTTCTCAGTAAAACTATTTTAACACTGGGGGTCAAAAATGACCCGCAGCCACACCCGAAGGCGCTCCAGCTACAACGGATGATACGCTACACAGCCATGCTATTTGTCCAGGTGAGATATAGTAAAGACTTTATGAATGGAGAATATTAATTTCAGCCTACTAGTACACAGATGTTTCATACCCAATAAATTGTCAAAGTTCTGATTTTTTTTAAAGACTTTAAAATCTTTAATGGCAACCACCTCAATCTTAGAAGGGTTGATTGTGTTTTTGATGGATACATTTCTTGTTTTAGACATGATGAAAATCACTTCCAATCCCTTAGCAAAATAAGTTACTTTTTTAGGAGAAGCTTTTGGGGCTGATGTCTTTACCCACTAAGGACAAATATGAAGAGCTAAAAGAGAAGAGGAAACAGGAACAAGAGAGGAGACTCCAACAAGAGAGACAGGTGAGATTCTCCAGTTACACTTATGATTTATTTTCATTAGGATAGCAGGTTGCTAAATGTGTTTGGTTAAAATAATTTCCCTGGACAACAGGCGGCTCAGGAGACCCTGAAGAGGAGGCAGGAGTATGAGAAAAACCGTCCACCAGCTAACGGAGAGCTGCCGCAGGCCCCTAGGGCCCCCCGCATGACTAAAGCTGGTGGCTGGCTGCCCTCTGCAGACTCCGCCCACGCCCGTAGCAAGCTGGAAGACCCCCTCCTGCAGCAGATTGAAAACATTCAGTCGTTCCTCCGTCAGGCACGCGAAGCTCAACGGACAGATGAGGTTGCCATGTTGGAGGAGAACTTGCGTCAGCTGCAGGATGAATACGACCAGCAGCAGACCAGCATGGCCATTGCACTCTCCAAAAAGCTGGCTCAGGAGGAGAGCTTACAGCAGGGGGAGCTCCAGAGGCTGGAGGCCCAGGAGAGGGAAGGAAGGGAGCAGTGGGGCTCCACTTTTATCTCCGCCCAGCCATCTTTCACCTGGGAGCCATCTCTGGACATCAGCCCAGCAGGAGATTACCAGGCAGAGGAGGAGACAACAGCAGAGATCCCGACTCTGAAAACTGAGGCAAGTCCATCACCCGTCAGGGCCCTCTCCTCTCTCATATCTCAAGAGGATTCTCCTCCAAGACTCAGAAGCTTAGGAGGGCACATAACACCCCCTAGTGCTGAAGGACAGAGTAGCACCTCCCTTAACCCTTTCGAAGAGGAAGACTCCACTCCCATTGAGGAGGATCCATCCAATCCCTTCTTTGAGGACATCAAGAAGGAGCACCAGTACGTTTCCAACGGGAAGAAGGAATACAACCCTTTTGATGAAGATGCAGACATAGAGGATAAACGGGCTGAGGCTGCACCAAGCAACCCCTTTGAGGAGGAAGACGCCGACGTAGATAACCCCTTTATGGACGCAGCTGGGAACTTGCCCGAGGCCTCGACTAACCCCTTTGATGAGGACGACAACGACGAGGCTTTGCCTGACGTGGACATGATAGAGGAAGAACTGCTGCTCCAGCAGATCGACAACATCAGGGCCTACATCTTCGATGCCAAACTCAGCGGGCGGCTCGACGAGGTTGAGCTCTTGTCGGAGAACCTCAAAGAGCTACAGCGCACTCTGCAGGAGCAGAAGGAAAAGAGGCACTAACACACTCTGGCCCCGATCACCTTCTATTTACCAAGTTGTCAAAGGCTTGCTCACCTTAGGAACGATCAAGATCACGACCCAGCTAACTGCGGTTTGGATGAAGTCTGTTCCATCACAGATGAGTTAAATGTGTACCTAGATTTACAGTCCCTAATTTTCTAATTTCTTGTTAGATCATTTAGCCTTACATAAGGTTGCATAGGGCTGAGATCAAACCCATGCATGAATTAAAAGCAGAGAGTACAAATTTATTTGTACAGCTACAGTTAAAAAGTCGCAACAATGCAAAGATGAACAATGGAAGACAGCAGAATGTTATTTGAATGGGTTGGCCGATATGATTTGATTCTGCAGTAAAAGCTGTGAACAAAGTCCAAAAGTTTTAACTCTGCTCTGTGCATATTATGCATTACTGTGTTCGTTCCTTTCCAACTGAATGTTTGCACAGAACTGAACCACATTGTTCTAACAGGGCCAAGAATAACACTGAGTGAAGGGTTAACTTTTATGTCTGCAACTGTAAATGAATCTTATTAGGATAAATTAAATAGCAGCAAATTAACTAATTGTGGATACAACACATGTAACCCTTTAGGTTTCTATCAAGAGTTAAAGGTGGATTTTACATCAGTCATTTTGAGTACTCTCGTCATTCTAATCAATTTAAGCTTAGAACTGCATTTTTGACTAACGATAACATGGACATATTTGGGTATTACAATTTGCAGTCAAATGATTTTTTTTCCCCCTTGTCAATCTAAACTTAATCTCTTTGTAGGAAAGCTTTAGCTGAAAGTCTTGATCAAATGAATTTCTGCTTGATAAACTGCTTTTTATGCACTTTGCCTTGAGAAAAACAAATAATTTGTGATTCCACCAAAAGCCAACAAAGACAAAAAAACAAAAACAAAAAAAGTTAATGTGTTGCAGTGTTGACTCCACAGGTTGAGGTGTCTCTGTTTACAGTGAGCCTTGTGTGGTTGTTTGATGTTGACCTCGTGGCTGGACTCGTCTTCCTGCTCTCCTGGGTCTGCTCGTGGTGCATGTTATCACTTTAGACCTTCAATGTAGAATTCATCTGAACAGCTCACTCAACCTGTATGAGCTTAGCACAACACTATTAAACGAGGAACACTGTAAAGGGCCGTTAATTAAGAGTAGGATGTTCAAAAGTGCTGAAATCTGTGCGAGAAAATTGAAGGCACTTTTTGTTAGATGTACGCTAACACTACATGAATGCCAGCAGTATTATGATCCAGCGCTGCTATGTTTAGCCCAACTTGAATTTGTTGTTGTGCTTCCTGTCGGGTTTTCAATTTTTTTCCCGTGTTTATCTGCCAAACTGTTACATCTGCAGATCATCAGAAAAATGTGTGGCACTAATATTTTTGTGACGATGTGAATTCCTGACATGTATGTTAGCAGTTGATTTTAGTAAGTAATTGCAACATCTCTGCATTTGAGAGAAAAAAGGAACTGCACAATGACTCACAGCCATCACTTTAACTGCTACAGGAAAATCTTTCAACACAAATAAATTCATATGTAACAATGTTTTGCGATGTTTTTTGTTCTTTTGTGCAACCGAACCGACTCGGTTTCTAATTCTCCCTACAGCTAAAATGTGGTTTTGTGCATATGTTGAAGATTTTTGGCCAAAAGCTTTTGAAAACTCAAGACTGTTTCTTTAAAAATAAAAAATAAATCACATAGGCAATAACTAACTTATTACAGTAATGTTATGGCTTACCCACTCATGGAGATTGCAGCTGAGTTGACAGTTGGCCAGAAAGCCGTAGATTCACTCCACATTACTGGAAAGTTGAGTGGAGGGCAAAAGCGTGGTAAAAAAAAGGTATACTGGCAACAGGGATAAAGAATTGTGAAGCAAAGGCCATTCAAGAGTTGGGGGAAGAGTGCAAAGTTTCAAGAGACCCAACACACTGGGTGTCCAGGACTTGGGTTACAACTGTTTTGTTAAGTCACCCCTGAACCAGAGGAGAAAAAGGACTGGACTGCTGCTCAGTGGTACAAAGTCCTCTTTAGACAAGTCCAAAGTCAGGGTTGCTATGCACCAGGAAAAAATGGAGCACTTCATACTTCCCTCTACTGGACGAGCTTTATGGAGATACAGATTTTGTTTTTCCAACAGGACTTGCCACCTCCCGCTGCCAAAAATTCCAATACCTGCTTTCAAAACTATGGAATCATTGTGCTTAAATGGTCAGCAAATTGATCCGGCCTAAACCACACAGTAGTCTGCTGCTAAAGGAAATTTGAGAAACACCAAAACCCAACAATCCAGATGAACGCCATTATTGTAGCAACATGTGCTTAATGATTTCATATGGTTTTTATATTGCAGTAAACCACAACCAAATTAAAACAAAATATATCACAGCGTGAAATTAACCTATATCCTTTATAACTCTTTGAATTACAGGTACTGAAAAGTATTAATATTCTACCATAATTTGCTAAAATGAGCTTGTATCAGCCATAACATTAAGACTAGATTAGCTTTCAATGGATCTTGAGCAGTGGAAAAATTACGTTTTTTTTGTTTCCAGAATTACGATCATTTTTAGCAGGATAAGTCGATATGCATTATGCATGTTTCATGCCATTGTGCAGATGCATGAGACAGAGTTTTACAGTGTAAAACTTTATCTGAGCAGTTATTCAAGCATACATGTTGACCAGATTTCAGCATTGAGACCTGCTAACCATGAATGGCTTACTCTGAGCTTCGATCCATGTGATCTGTACCATTCTCTTTAAATGTTTTAATTTTGTGGCATCTCAGAGTATAGATGGGAAATTGAGAGTTGGATGGATTTTAGTTGAATGTTGACATCTGCATTGATCCATGTAGAAATAGTCATCCAGGTCATCTTGTGTTTGTGTAATCCTTGAGCATATGGCCAGTCTTTTTTTTTTTTATAGTCATCACAACAACAAAAACGAACAAGAATAATGTCCAGAGAAGATATAAAATCTGCTGCTCAGCTTCTCAGTCCTGTGACTCTGCCATTTTGGCCCGATATTTGCCTGTCATCTCCTTTGGAAGCGGTGTGGTGCTAGGACATGGCACTTGGCCCTCCACCACACAGATGCACTCCCTCAGACAGTACTTCTTTGGGCCAAAGTTGGCAGGGTTGGAGGCCTGCATCTTAGCTTCTGCTTCAGCTTGCAGCACTTCTCTGCAGAGAGAGGAGAGTAAAACAGCTGAATTAAAAGGCTGTCTCAATATAAGTAGGCCTTTTTGTGTGTGTGTGTTTTTTGGTTGTTTTGTGTTTTTACACACGTCAAAACCAAATATTAGCTTTTATCAAGGTTGCATTCGGATCAAGCCACTTGTGCTGTGCTTTCTGGCTCAGAGCCCCTGTCCAGACCACCTACACATGCAGACTAATTTGTTTACAGCTCTGGTAAAGAGGTGTAAAAAAACAATATTTTACTGCAGCAGCATGATCTCACGCAATAAGGTAGAAAAACGCAACCTTTGATATGACTGGCCTGATTGTACTCTTCTGCTTTTAAGACCTTGTACAGCTATCTACTGCAGCGCTTTTTCCTCTTGTAACATTTTGTAAAGTAGCATACAGACAGAGGGATCTTTGACCATTCTTCTTCATCTCTAGATATTCCAGTATCCTATTTGTCCTTTGCAAGCACTCTTCCTTTGGCCTCATGTTTCATGGATCTTTATTTTTTTGAAGACCCAATTATTACCAAATTTTTGTTAACTTGCAGAGTTTCCCAGATTTGAATTTAAAATCGAATGGTACATTTAGAAATTTGCCATGCAGTCCACATTCCCAGATAAACAGGCCCACAGGCAAGGCAATTTTATTTGTATAGCAACACTTTCAACAACAAGGTAATTCAAGGTGCTTTACATGATTAAGGGGTAAAATAAAAATAGCAGTAAAACACAGACAAAGCACAAAGTAAGAACAGCAATAAAGCTAGAAGTACACACAAAACATGATACATAAACGCATTACACAAATGCAGCTCTAAACAGATACGTTTTTAGTTGTGATTTAAAAGAACTCAGTGTTTCAGGAGCTTTGCAGTTTTCTGGACGTTTGTTCCAGATTTGAGGAGCATAGAAACTGAAGGCTGCTTCTCCGTGTTTGGTTCTAATTCTAAGGATGTTGATTAGACTGGAATTAGAGGACCTGAGTGGGTTCTGGTGGGTTGGTATAGTAACAGTAGATCTTCAACATAAACTCAGCAAAAAAAGAAACGTCCTCTGACTTTCAACTGTTTTTACTTCCAGTAAACTTAATGTGTGTAAATATTTGTTTGAACACTAAAAGAGTCAACACCATAAGACATAAACTAAAAATGTTTCACAGACATGTGACTAACAGAAATAGAATAATGTGTCCTTGAATGAAGGGAGGCTCAAAATCAAAAGTACCAGTCAGTATCTGGTGTGGCCACCAGCTGCTTGAAGTAATGCAGTGCATCTCCTCCACATGGACTGGACCAGATTTGTCAGTTCTTGCTGTGAGATGTTACCCCACTCTTCCACCAAGGCACTTGCAAGTTCCTGGACATTTCTGGGGGGAATGGCCCTAGCCCTCACCCTGCGATCCAACAGGTCCCAGACGTGCTCAATGGGATTGAGATCCGGGCTCTTCGCTGGCCATGGCAGAACACTGACATTGCTGTCATGCAGAAACTCACGCACAGAACGAGCAGTATGGCTGGTGGCATTGTCCTGCTGGAGGATCATGTCCGGATGAGCATGCATAAAGGGAACCACATGAGGGAGGAGGATGTCTTCCCTGTACCGCAAGGCATTGAGATTGCCTGCAATGACAACAAGCTCAGTCCGATGGTGATGTGATATACCGCCCCAGACCATGACGGACCCCCCACCTCCAAATCGATCCCGCTCCAGGGTACAGGCCTCGGTGTAACGCTCATTCCTTCGACGATAAACACCAATCCGTCCATCACCCGTGGTGAGACAAAACTGTGACTCATCAGTGAAGAGCACTTTTTGCCACTCCTGTCTGGTCCAGCAAAGGTGGGTTTGTGTCCATAGGCGGCGTTGTTGCTGGTGATGTCTGGTAAGGACCTGCCTTACAACAGGCCTACAAGCCCTCAGTCCAGCCTCTCTCAGCCTATTGCGGACAGTCTGACCACTGATGGAGGGATTGTGTGTTCCTGGTGTGACTCGGGCAGTTGTTGTGGCCATCCTGTACCTGTCACGCAGGGGTGATATTCGGATGTACTGATCCTGTGCAGATGTTGTTACACGTGGTCTTCCACTGCGAGGATGATCAGCTGTCCTTCCTGTCTCCCTGTAGCGCTGTCTTAGGCGTCTCACAGTGCGGACATGGCAATTTATTGCCCTAGCCACATCAGCAGTCCTCATGCCTCCCTGCAGCATGCCTAATGCACGTTCACGCAGATGAGCAGGGACCCTGGGCATCTTTTTTTCGGTGTTTTTCACAGTCGGTAGACAAGTCTCTTTAGTGTCCTGCGTTTTTAAAAATGTGACTTTAAATGCCTACTTTCTGTAAGCTGTTAAGGTCTTAACGACCATTCCACTGGTGCATCTTAATTAATTGATTATTGTTAATTGAACATGCATGGAAAACATTGTTTAAACCCTTTACAATGAAGATCTGTAAAGTCATTTGGATTTTTACAACATTATTGTTGAAATACACAGTCCTGAAAATGGGACGTTTCTTTTTTTGCTGAGTTTATTTTGGTGCTAAGCCATTCATTGATTTATAAACTAGTAAAATTATTTTGAAATCTTTTCTCTGAGCTACAGGGAGCCAGTATAAAGATTTTAAAACGGGGGTGATGTGCTCTGCCGCTCAGCTTCTCAGTCTAGTAAGGACACAAGTAGCAGCATTCTGGATCAGCTGCAGCTGTCTGACTTTTTAGGCAGACCTGTGAGGACGCTGTTGCAGTAATCAATCCGACTAAAGATGAATGCATGGATGAGTTTTTCCAGGTCCTGTTGCAACATCAGTCCTTTAATCCTAGAAATGTTCTTCAGGTGATAGAAGGCTGACCTTGTTATTGCCTTTATGTGACCCTAGAGGTTCAGGTCTGAGTCCATAACTACACCTAAATTTCAGGCCTGATCAGTATTTTCTAGCTGCATTAACTGAAGCTGTGTGCTGACTATTGATCTTTCCTCTTTAGGTCCAAAAGTAATTACTTCTGTTTTGTTTCTGTTCAGCTGGAGAAAGTTATGGCGCATCCATCCATTGATTTGCTCGATGCTTTTACTTATGATTGCCCTGGGGCACCCCACATGTGATTTCTGTTCGTTCTGATGAAAAGTTTCCTATTAAAACAAAGAAGTCCCTGTTCTTTAGGTAAGACTTGAACCAGCCAAGTACTTTACCAGAGTCCGATCCAACTCTCCAGTCGTTCTAGAAATATATCATGATCATGGTTCTACCACAGTCTGTATTTATGCGGATGTCATTGAAAACTTTGACGAGGGCAGTCTCAGTGCTGTGGTGAGCATGGAAACCAGACTGAAAGCATCAAAGCGGTTGGTCGTTGTTATGAAGCTATTTAACTGCTGAAACACAGCTTTTTCAATAATTTTACTGATGAATGGAAGATTAGAAATTGGCCTGTAGTTTTACATCAAACTGTTGTCCAGATTATTCTTTTTTAGCAGTGGTTTAATAAAACTGCTGTTTTTAAAGCCTGGGGGAAGATACCTGACAGGAAGGATGAGTTCAATATTTTAATCAGATCAGACCCAATGACAGGGAAAACTTTCTTAAGGAAAGCTGTGGGTATGACATCAAGGCAGCAGGAGGAGGATCTTAATTGGTAAATGGTTTCTTCAAGGTTTTTTGGCTTAATTCATGGAATTCTGAAATTTTTTCTACATTGGTGTTATTTGGGTATAACATTGGTAGTCAGTTCAGTGCTGCTGTACAGACCGAACGTCTAAGTGTTAGAATCTTTTCAGTGAAAAAGCTGCAAATTCATTGCAGGTCCTCGTTGGGTTTAGTTCAGGGGCTACTGTCACTGGAGGATTATTTAGTCTTTCCGCTATTGCAGAGTCCGTCCGTTATTGTTTTTGTTAATGATTTCAAAAAAGAAAGATTCCCTAGCTTCTTTTAAAGGTAACTGATATCTGTTGAGTCTCTTTTTGAAGATTTTACAGTGAACCTGGAGTTAATTTTTCCGCCATTTTCTCTTGGCTCATCAACACTCCCTTTTTTTCCCACTACGTACCAGTGGATTGCTTGTCCACGGAGACCTCTTTCTTCTTTCACAGCATCACAAAACCTCTACTGTACTTAATGTTGGGTATGATGTGCTTTTCACTATTCGTGTTTTGTTTCACACCAAACCCAAAAGCCATTTCTGTTGCAGAAAAGCTCAATCTCATCTGACTTAAGCAAACAGTTTCAGTCAAAAGTCCTAGTAGCGATTAGCAATCCTTACCTTTTTTAATTTGTGTTAATAAGAAAAGAAATAGATTAAGAATACTTTCCTGGTATGTCTCCTAAACAACTGGTTACCATGTAGATAACATATATTATTTGCTAGGGTGACCTTGTGACCCCAAGATGCCACTCTTTGCTGCTGTACACAAATAGTGACCTTTGGTCTTCTTTCTTTGCCTCACCTACAACTATTTTCACTGTGTGTAGTGACACTATAAATCTGGGTCAGGATAATTAAAATTTGATCCTGATATTTTGTGGAATTATCACAAAATGTCAATAGAGTTTTTTTCACAACATACTATTTGGACATTACATTAACTTGTCTAACTTTTTTTCCAAATATATGTATATTTACTGATGCTCCCATGGAATAAATTACATTTCTTATCACAACAATTATTTGTTTTCTCAAAAAGGAACCGTGGATATGAGGAACTCTGGGCTGAGTTATTGAGATTAACACACCCACCCTACTTGATGGACAAGTTCTCTTGTCTTTCCCATTTTTAAGAGTGGATAGGAAAAACATGGGATGATCCCTCACCTATTAAATGCTCCCAAATTAAAAAAGGTCTACTTTTTCCTAAATGTTCCATTGAATATTAAGCTACCACAATAAAACATGAATTTATTTGAAGTCTTTTCACTTGCCTTGATTACTTGTTCGCATCTGTATAGCATTCAGACCTCAAAGCAATTGCACGAACAGATTTGAGTGCCATAAAACATCATCCATACTTACTCCGATTTGCCCAGAATTTTCTTAACATGGTGTGAAATGTGCTTGTAGTCCTTCCCCTCCACATCCACCAGCACTTGTTCGCCATCATCTAGACAGAGACACAGTCAACCTCAGAGCTGACACATCTAAAGCAATCCTCGAGCAACATGGGAGACCACACACACACACACACCCAGGTAAAACTTCAAGAAGGGCGACGGTGTCATGTTCTTGAACATCATTATTTGGACCCACGGGTTCTTGTACTGAATCTGGGGGATGTTGAAGAACACAAATTTCCTGGAGGCCATGAGAAGAAAGAGCAAACAGCTTCACAGGATGCAAGGACTTATAAAAGATGCACTACTTTCCATGGATTCAACAATGTGTGATTGCCGCAGCGTGATGAAGATGTAAACCTAGTGTTACTCTGACCTTGCTCCTTCGCTCAGCTCTCCGTGTGTGTTGTAATTCACCGTCATGATCTTCACCTTGTTTTTAAAGATGGTGTCGCCCTTCTGGAGATACTCCAGCGTCCTTCTGATCGGATACCTCCCTTTCATTGGCATGTTTACTACTTATTTTCTAAACAATCTTACTTACTTGGAAGACACACAAGCACGCAAACGCGGCATGGGACGCGGATTAATGACGTTTTTCTACGTCAGGAAAACACCACGAGCTGACGGTGCTTGTAGTTTTTTTTGTAAATTCGCTGTTGTATCTGTAACATCACCTACCGTGGCCTAATTAAGGCCTCCTTCTGATTATTATGCATTTTGGAAGAGGGTTTAGTTCTCGGGAATGTCATTTTATATCCAACATGGTCTGAATAAAACCTGTTGCTGACTAATTGTGCACGTTTTTTCTATCCTTGTTGTGATGCATTTTGCTCCAGCATGCAGCCCAGAAAATATCAGATAAATTCTCTACGGACAGTACATATTGAGGATAATGTGATATTTCATAATATCCTATTTCAACAAAACTTATAATAGAAAGTAATTGTTTCCTTCCTTGTTTTAGCCAAGCTTTACAAACATCTAGGCTGATTCTCTTTTTTAAAAAAAGCATCGCTATACATAAACAACATCAGTCCTGTTACATTAAATGAATAACTGTTTATTTTAATTGAAATAAAAAGGATGACTTCAGAGAAGAAAGCCTCAGACTGGAATGCAGAAACAAGAGTTCAGTTGTTGATACATTTGATTTATATTAGTGAGGTAGAAATGTAGGGTTGTAACCATCTTGGGAAACAAATGTTTAAAATGAATCATTCAAAATTCTCGAGACAGAAATTTTCAGAGAACAGAGTAGATTTACACAGCATAAAATGTTAACCAAGTGATGCCACAAAAGAGGATCATCGATGCGCCTGTAATAGCTGCTCATGGTAAATATTTTAAAGCCACAACATTTAAATTAACATTTTACATACTGCATTTCTGAAAATGTGCTTAAGCAATTTATTCATGCATGGCAATGCGCTATAAAAATGATAACAATGCTCCTTATTAGGGCTCACAGAAAGATTACAAAACCCTGTTTAAAAACAACATGCGGTCATTTTAATGCTTTTTTTTTTTACATGTACAAATGTTATTTCACACCAGTGCCTTTAGAAAGAGTATTTTCTGGTTTAAAAACCAAATATTACAATTGATGTTCATGAGACACAAACCTGGTTGGCTTACTTACATCCCCGTTACCATTCATGTTGCTGTGGATATTTATTTAAACCTATATACAAGAGGGTAAGCCAATGCATATCTCAATGTTGTCCTAAGACATCAATGCATTCAAGGCTGGCTTTCTGCAAAATCTCATTGTTTTTCAATCAGGGATACCTGCCCAAAAGTACTTTAAGTACACTTAGTATGCAACAAGCAGATTTGTTCAAAAGAAATGAATGTTTTCAAAAAACATACAAAACATACATTTTTATTCAGCCTAAATGCAGTGGAACACCACAGAAGCTGAATAATGTGCAACAAAGTACCAATGGAAACATAAAGAGTAGCATAGCTACACATTAGAATGAGTTTTAAACCCAAAGCTTTTAAATAATTCTCCTAAAAAACACCCGAAAATGATTAAAGACAAAGAAAAACGTACAGAGTCGTAACACTGATGGAACAGAAGGACAAAACATAACGGATTGTCAAAGAGGAAAACAAGTGGAGGAGGTGATTGCACAGTTTAAAAAGCAGCTTAAGTGTACCTTATTAAATGTGTGCACATTCAAATACACCGAAATAAAAATCTTTATTTTAATTTTAAAAAAACAACAGCACTGCTCAGACCTAGGCCCCCTACTAGGAAGCAGATTCAACACATTTTTTTTAGAGAACCAGTTTAACCAAACCGAGCTTTGAAGAATACAACTGAGTGTTACTACGAAGCTCGTTATCAACCTGGTAAGTCTGAGTGGCCCAGGATACAAGACTGTATATGTAAAACAGATAGAGATGTGATTAAAGGACCAATCACAAATAAGAAGCAGGAAGGAAGCTGGCAAAAAAAAAGTGAAAATGAATGCACATTTCAATCTCACAGTCGAAGCCTGAATTGTACTAATACCGTGATGACAAAAGAGACCAGTACAGGTTCTTTCCCATCACCATACATACATACATATTCGACAATAATGTCACATTCTTTCTGTTGATCTAATATTACACTGCCCTAGTTTCTTCCATAAGCTGCCGGCACGGTGTGTCCTTTGAATGCGCCGTGGCCAGCAGAGCATATTGGGGCATTCATGCTGCCAAGCTTGTTAGTAATATTACCGCAATATTGCTGCAACGCTGGACTTTTGAATGAAGATTACACCTTCGTGCAACAGAGGGTGAAGGACAGCCACCTGTTGGCAAAAAAACTCAAGGAGCTGGGCTTCAATCAGGATAAAAAAACAAAAATTACATGAAGCAGAAGTTTGCTAGACATTTTTCTTCATCAGTTTGACAAACGGGGTCCACAAAGTCCGGTCAATTTTTAAAATGATAACATTCAATAGTATTTATTTAATTATTTTCTTTTTGAATAATATTAAATACGAACAAGCTGAACAGAGAACTGTATATTAAAAAATTGAACGGTTGTATTTAAATTAGAACAGTTCACTTGCTGAACACACTGTCTCAAGTTCCTCCTGCTCTGCGTGGAACTGAAATGCTCACCCACCCATGTAATCAAATAGAGGGATTGCTGACTTCTCATTGGGGTTTAGATGTTGTTCGGAAGGCTGAATCCGTGCTCAGCAGCCACAGTGGAGACAGGAATTAAGCGGCACTTCAGCCTAAGTTTTGAAATCAGGGAGAAAAAAATTCAAATGAAGTGATCAGAACTCGGAAAGACTCTTTAAACGAGCCGTTTCCTGAGCCACAAGCAATCGCTTCAGACAGACGAAATCCCACAGCTGAAGCATTTGCGCCACTTCTGCACAGGTGGTTGGCATGACACTGGGCTCTTTGGAGCGCGTCTGTGATCAGCTGCACCGGTCACAGATGCTGTCAGCTCCCGGTTAACAAGATGCATCATGTACAGTGTCCAAGTCTGAGATGATGCTCAGATGCTCTCATGGGAATCTTCTTTGTTTATTCATTAAGTTACCTTTACTCCATGCCTAAAGCTGAAAATGTCTGCGTACGTGCACCAAGTGGTCAGGGGTTAGGAGTTGTGCAGCACCATATAGGGCTGCAACCATTTAGCGAACCCCGTAGCGCTGGCCAGTAATTTGGATGAAGAAAGTCCAGAAACCTCATCCTCTACGGCGGATAAATCAGCAGCAGCGGTAGCAGCAGCCGAGAATGAGTCCGTGGATGATGGGGAAGGCACCGAAGCGAAGGAGAGAATAGGTCAAATGAAAAGTCCTAGTCCCCCCACACCCCCTTTATCCCCACCCATTGCGTAATCTTTTGTGAAAAACACCTGATCGCACCACTTATGAATTACCAAAGGCTCCCTGATGCCACCTCCGTTTTACGGCAAATTGGCGCAATTGTTTTTTTTTTTAAACAGGCTATACAAAGCATGTTTCTATTTATTCGGATGTGTAGGTGATTTTAAATTTCTTGGCATTCAGAGAAGTCCGTGTTCAAGCCTGAATCTTTAGCCACAAACATCAGACGTACCAATTGGAGCAGTGCTGGCTGCAGAAGACACCAAAACAATATGATCCTCCTGTAGTTTTACATAATCTTGTATTTACATTTTAGGCTGTGTTTTGTATTTTGTTTGACATTTTGGGATCAAAAGCTAGTACTTGATATTTAACACGTATTTGACCAACATCATGTAATGTAAGGCTTATTTAAACTTCAGACAATTTGAAAAGTAGGATCAAAGTGCTCAATGAAATGTAAGGAAAATACAAAAAGAGATACAACAGTTGAGAAGTTATAGCTGACAGGATTTTTTTTCCTCATGTAGTTAAGAGTGAGTCACAGCATCAACTGCAGAAAACATTCCCAGTCATCCTGATTTTCCAATGCCATATTATGCTAAATCCATAAAGCGTTTCCTAAATAACGTTAGAAAATAAGGATTTGTAGTTTAACTACAGCCCTCTAGAGACCGTGTACCTGAAAATGAGACTTACAAACTTAACTGACAGTTCTAAGTCCTTGGAGTGTTGTCATTCTATCGAGTCAGAGTCCTGGCTGTTATACTCCGCTGTCTCCATCTTTAGGATGTAGGGAATGATGCTGTCAATAGAGACATTGCCTATCAAGCCAGTGAAGAAGAGCTCCTCAGTGATACTTGAGTTCATTAGACGCAGGGCAGGCAGACGGGTGAGGATACGTGTTAACCTGATGGAAATAGATTATTTTAGTCACATTTTGCCCCAAATCATCCCTGATTATTTATTTTCAGTCGTTAGCCACAAAAATGCCATAACCATCTCTGTCTGCTTACATTCATAAAACTTTGTCACTTAACCCATAACCATACAGTGGGACAAAAAAAAGTATTTGGCACTCACCAATTTGTGCACGTTGTCCAACTTAAAACGATGAGGTCTGTAAATGTCATCATAGGTACACTTAAACTGTGAGAGACTGAATATAAAAAGAAAAATCCTGAAAATCCCATTGTATGATTTTTTAAATAATTTATTTGTATAATGGAGCAAAAAATAAGTATTTAGCACCTACAACCAAGCAAGAATTCTGGGCCTCACAGACCTGTTCCTTCTTCTTTAAGAAGCTCTTCTATCCTCCATTGGTTACTTGTATTGATGCCACCAGTTTGAACTCATTATCTGTTCGAACAGTCAGACTCCAACCTCAACTATGGCTAAGACCAGAGAGCTGTCCAAGGACACCATGAACAAGATTGTACACCTGCACAAGACTGGGATGAGCCAATCTACAATGGACAAGCAGCTTGGTGTGAAGAGATCAACTGTTGGAGCAATTATTAGAAGTGGAATCAATACAAGATCACTGACTATCTCCCTTGACCTGGAGATCCATGAAATATTTCACCTTGTGGGATACAAATGATCTTGAAAACAGTGAGGAAACAGCCCAGAACTACATGGGGGGGAACTGGTCAATGACCTGAAGAGAGCTGGGACCACAGTAACAAAGGTTACTATTAGTAACACCCTACGTTGTCATAGATTAAAATCTTGCAGTCTCCCTGTTTGGGCCAGCACATGTCCACCAATCTAAAGTTTACCAGAGGCCATCTGGATGATCCAGAGGAGGATTGGAAGAATATTTTGTGGTCAGATGAGACCAAAATAAAACTCTTGTGTATAAAAGTAACTCGCCATGTTTGGAGGGGGAAGAATGCTGAGTTACATCCCAAGAACAACATACCTACTGTGAAGCACGGGGTGGAAACATTATACTTTGGGCTGCATTTCTGCAAAGGGGACAGGACGAATTATCTGTATTAAGGATAGGATCAATGGGGCCATGTATCGTGAGATTTTGGGCAAAAACCTCCTTCCATCAGTGTGAACATTGAAGATGAAACGTGGGTGGATCTTCCAGCATGACAATTATCCCAAACACATTGCCTGGGCAACTAAGGAGTGGCTACATGAAAAGCATGTCAAGGTTCTGGATTGGCCTAGCCAGTCTCCAGACCTCGATCGAATAGAGAATCTGCAGCCCCAAAACATCACAACTCTAGAGAAGATCTGCATGGAAGAATGGGCCAAAATACCAGCAACAGTGAGTGCAAACCTGGTGAAGACCTACAGGAAACGTTTGGGCTCTGTCATTGCCAACCAAGGTTACTTTACAAAGGATTGAAATAAACTGTTGTCATTGGTCAAATATTTATCTTCTGCACCATTATACAAATAAATGCTTTAGAAATCCTACAATGTGGTTTTCTGGAAAAAAAAACATTTCACATTCTGTCTCTCACTGTTGAAGTGAACCTATGATGAAAGTTACAAACCTCTCTCATCTTTTTAGGTGAGACACCCTGCACAGTGGCTCCAAATATTTTTTTCCCCCCACTGCATATATATTATACCTAACAGCATGTCGTCTTGTTTATTACTGTGTGCCTGAGGTATCATTATTAATTATCTTATCCTGACTATAATTTTTTTTATATGGAAACATTAATGACTGTAGTGAGTGACTAGTCACACATCATCAAATGTGAGCTGAAAGCACAGAGAGCAAATATAAAAAGTTTAAAAACATACTGTGCAACACTATATACTACAAATCTGTGACTAAGACATCTACAGAGAAGACAGGACCCAACACCTTTAAAGCATTATCTATGAAATTATAAGGTCATTTACAAGAAAGGTCATAATCATCCTTGTCTCTTAGTTTTCAGTAATAAATACAACAATAGCCAACAGCTTTGAAGAACAATATTTTTTTGTGACTGTCTATATTGTAACTTTTAAATACTGTCATGGTTTTTATTTGAACAATGATTATGAAGTTTGAGAAACGAAGTTTGAGTAAAACACTCCCATAAGGGTAACTGGAGGTCAGTTATCTTACAATAATTCATGCTATGAATTTATATCATAAACTAACCTGTATGTGTCTTCGGGATATGTTTTTTGCACATAGTCTTGCAGCTCCATCAGAGCTTTTTCTTGGAACTTCTCAACCTGGCCACTGCTGTCCACACCTGGGTGATCTGATCACCAGGAAAAGAAACAAAAAACACCTGGTATTTATAAGAACGAACCCAATAATGTAGTTTCCCCCCCTCCCCCTTTTAAATGCTTATAGAGAATCGAAGATAAGTTTCTTGTATTAAAGACAGTTCTCACCAGGGCTGAACAACACAATAGCCTTTAGGTAGGCGTATTCGTAGCTGTCGGTCTCTAGCCGCGTCATGCTGTTACAGAACTCCTGGAACTTCCAGATGTGCTCCATCACCTGCTTAACCCTCTCTCCAGACAGTTTGTCTGTAAAGAAAAAATGCCAACATTTATGTATAGATCCCATGAAATAAATGTAGTCATGAAGTTCTGCAGGGGGCCAGTGCTTGGATTTATAGATTTAATCAATACAGACTTATCTTTGGTAAGACATTTGACAAGCACAAAATGAGATACTCAGCTAAGCTTATATGAAGAAAAGTTAAATTATTATAAAGTTAGGACTACAAGACGAAAAACCAGGTTTCCTCGAGATTTTCATTACAATGTCCCAGACGTTTTCAGACTCAAATTTCTGTAGTTTTTCTAACATTACATAATATTTATATAAATAACTAGTTATACATATATCTCAAACCTGCTTGAGAAGTAGTTGAATGGACTGTAGTTTCCACAAATAAAAAAAGCTTTTGATTCTTGTAATGTGATATAGGGGTGTTTTACTACTGTTGTTGGGTCCAAAAAAAGGAACAGTGTCCTAGACTCAATTCAAAATCTCAGAAAATTAGATTAATGAAATCAATAAAACAAGGATTTTAAATAGAGAAATGTCAGACCTCTGAAAAGTATAGCCATGCATATGTATTCAGTACTTGGTTTGGGCCCCTTTTGCATCAATTACTGCCTCAATGCAGCGTGGCATGGATGCTATCAGCCTCTGGCACTGATGAGATGTTATGGAAGACCAGGATGCTTCAATAGCGGCATTCGGCTCTTTTGCTTTGTTCGGTCTCATGTCTGATTTTTCTCTTGGCAATGCCCCATAGATTCTCTATGGAGTTCAGGTCAGGTGAGTTTGCTGGCCAATCAAGCACTGTATGGTCATTGAAACAGGTTTTGGTACTTTTGGCAGTGTTGACAGGAGCCAAGTCCTACTGGAAAATAAAGTCAGCATCTTCATAAAGCTCATCTGCGGAAAGAAGCATGAAGTGCTCCAAAATGTCCTGGTAGATGGCTGCGTTGACTCTGGACTTAATAAAGCACAGTGGACAGACACCAGCGGATGGCATGGCTCCTCAGACCAATACAGACTGTGGAAACTTCACACTGGACTTCAAGCATCTTGGATTGTGTGCCTCTCCATTTTCCTCTAGACTCTGGGACCTTGGTTTCCTAATGAGATACAATTCAAAATATTCAGGGTTTTTTTCTTTAGCTCAGGTAAGACGCTTCTGATGTTGTTTGTTGTTCAGGAGCGGCTTGACAAGAGGAATACGACATTTGAAGCCCATGTCTAGGATCCGTCTGTGTGTGGTGGGTCTTGATGCACTAACTCCAGCCTCAGTCCACTCCTTGTGAAGGTCCCCAACACTTTTGAATCGCCTTTTCCTGACAATCCTCTCCAGGCTGTGGTCATCCCAGCTGCTTTTGCACCTTTTTCTGCCACACTTTTCCCTTCCACATAACTTTCTAGTAATGTACTTTGATACAGTACCTTTGGAACATCCAACTTTTTTTGCAACCCTCCTTATAGAGGATGTCAATTATAGTTTTTTGCACAACTGTCAGGTCAGCAGTCTTCTCCATCATTGTGATTCCTACTGAACCAGAGAGAGACAATTTAAAGGCTCAGGAACCCTTTGTAGAGGTTATGGATTAATTAGCTGATTAGAGTGTGACACTTTGAGCCTAAAATATTAAACCTTTTCACAATATTCTAATCTTCTGAGATTTTGAATTTGGGGTTTTCATATGCTGTAAGCCATAATCATCAAAATCATAACAAATAAACGCTTGAAATGTCTTGTTTTGCATGTAATGAGTCTATATCATATATTATTTTCACCTTTTAAGTTGAATTACTGAAATAAATGAACTTTTGCACAATATTCTAATTTTCTGAGTTTCACCCGAAATGCTCAAATCAAGCTGTAACGTGGCAAATCAAAAATGAGGAAAGTGAATTTAATATAAACTCAGCAAAAAAAGAAACGTCCCTTTTTCAGGACTGTGTATTTCAACAATAATGTTGTAAAAATCCAAATAACTTTACAGATCTTCATTGTAAAGGGTTTAAACAATGTTTTCTATCCATGTTCAATTAACCATATTCAATTAATTAACATGCACCTGTGGAATGGTCGTTAAGACCTTAACAGCTTACAGAAAGTAGGCATTTAAGGTCACAGTTCTAAAAACGCAGGACACTAAAGAGACTTGTCTACAGACTGTAACAAACACCCAAAGAAAGATGCCCAGGGTCCCTGCTCATCTGCGTGAACGTGCATTAGGCATGCTGCAGGGAGGCATGAGGACTGCTGATGTGGCTAGGGCAATAAATTGCCATGTCCGCACTGTGAGACGCCTAAGACAGCGCTACAGGGAGACAGGAAGGACAGCTGATCATCCTCGCAGTGGAAGACCACGTGTAACAACACCTGCACAGGATCAGTACATCCAAATATCACTCCTGCGTGACAGGTACAGGATGGCCACAACAACTGCCCGAGTCACACCAGGAACACACAATCCCTCCATCAGTGCTCAGACTGTCCGCAATAGGCTGAGAGAGGCTGGACTGAGGGCTTGCAGGCCTGTTGTCAGGCAGGTCCTTACCAGACATCACCAGCAACAATGCCGCCTATGGGCACAAACCCACCTTCGCTGGACCAGACAGGAGTGGCAAAAAGTGCTTTTCACTGATGAGTCACGGTTTTGTCTCACCAGGGATGATGGACGGATTGGTGTTTATCGTCGAAGGAATGAGCGTTACACCGAGGCCTGTACCCTGGAGCGGGATCGATCTGTAAAGCACTTTGTGATGCAACTTTTTGTATGAAAAGTGCTTTATAAATAAAGTTTGATTTGATTTGGAGGTGGGGGGTCCGTCATGGTCTGGGGCGGTATATCACATCACCATCGGACTGAGCTTGTTGTCATTGCAGGCAATCTCAATGCCTTGCGGTACAGGGAAGACATCCTCCTCCCTCATGTGGTACCCTTTATGCATGCTCATCCGGACATGATCCTCCAGCAGGACAATGCCACCAGCCATGCTGCTCGTTCTGTGCGTGCGTTTCTGCATGACAGCAATGTCAGTGTTCTGCCATGGCCAGCGAAGAGCCCAGATCTCAATCCCATTGAGCACGTCTGGGACCTGTTGGATCGCAGGGTGAGGGCTAGGGCCATTCCCCCCAGAAATGTCCAGGAACTTGCAAGCGCCTTGGTGGAAGAGTGGGGTAACATCTCACAGCAAGAACTGACAAATCTGGTCCAGTCCATGAGGAGGAGATGCACTGCAGTACTTCAAGCAGCTGGTGGCCACACCAGATACTGACTGGTACTTTTGATTTTGAGCCTCCCTTCATTCAAGGACACATTATTCTATTTCTGTTAGTCACATGTCTGTGAAACATTTTTAGTTTATGTCTTATGTTGTTGACTCTTTTAGTGTTCATACAAATATTTACACACATTAAGTTTACTGAAAGTAAAAACTGTTGAAAGTCAGAGGACGTTTCTTTTTTTTGCTGAGTTTAAATCAATTCAAAACCCCTGGATTATCAGACTTTTGTACTTTAGAAAATGGAAGGAGGAAAATTGTCATGAAAACTAAACATTTTTCCATATTCAGTTTAATTTCTATATCTATCCAGACATGAAGAACGATAAAAATTCCATGCTTTTCCAGAATCTCTAAACTATGTAGAAACCCTGAGTGATCCATGCAATAGGTACTTCTAGACTGGACTATCTGGATTTCTATCAAGCAATTGGATTTCACCCAAAAACTTTGGGAATTTGAATACCTCTGTTTATTTAAACAGTTGATCAATATTTCTGATAAGGAAAAGCAGGAGGGAAAGCATTTCTAAAACTTTACCAACTTTATTCGCTCCCTAAAAAAATACTCTATTTGATAAAATAAAAAATACATAGAAAGCACAGAACTGATGCATCTCCGCAAGAACTTAAAATAAAAGTGTGTCCTATTTAGTCCACAAAGATCTAACAGACAGTTTTGCATTACCTCTTTGGCATAGCTTCAACTTCCAAAGACATCTGTTATTAATATTAAAATACATTTAAATCAGGCAGCAGGGAAACATTTAAAACATGCAGGACAGCGGGGTCTACAGACGATATTGCTTCTCTCAGGCTTGTTGTTGTTCTGATCCCACATAATCTAATATCACCAAATCATCCATTCCGGCATTGCATCATATAAATAAATTCCCCAGATAGTAATTGCTTATTTAACCCAGCCGTGGATTATTTTAATTCAATACTAAATGTATTATTATTGTTTTTACAAGAAACCTTTTCATTTTTTATGTTAATCAGAGGCACACACTCTCATGATCATAACCGGAGAATGGGATACACCACACATCGCAGAGACTAAGACATACAATATATTAGAATTTAGTGCAAGCAACAACACCTACAATCGAATGAAAATGACATTTCTTCACTCCTGTTTTTATGTTTGTGTCCTACTGTGAGATGATGATGGGGTCTTTGGTCCATACCGTCCTGGACGCTGCTTTGCAGATGGTTAATGATGGCACCAAGGATCGTCGATAGGTACATCACGTGAGCGCACTGAGCAAGACCCAAAATGAACAGCTCGTTCCAGCAAGCTCGCATCAAGCTAGTGTTTGCCTCCTGACTGAGAAATACACAAACATGTAAGACATATTGCAAACAGACAGGAGGTGGCAGCCTTGCTACAAGACAGGGAAGCTTTTATTGTGCCGATTTCTTTCCCCCCACCCAAGCGCTGAGAAGGCAGGGATGGAGCGTGCCCAGTGCATGGAGAGGAAGAGAAGTCTGGATGCTGACTCACAGATGTAGTGTACATTCAGATACTCAGGCATGGGGCTGGGCATGGTCAGCTGAAGCAAACAAGCAAAGATAAAGAGGAACATCACAACTGGAGGTATTTAAAAAATATATACAAAGTAAGCTAAAAGTCTTTTTTGCAGCGACATAAAGGATTAACCATTATTTCCCCTAACCACATGTCTATTGCTTGATATCAAGATAAAAAGGACAAAATAACAAGGAAGAAGACATTTGAGAAAATCTCAGAGTATTTACTAAAGCTTTGCGTATGTTGTTTTTCCTTCTCAGTAGCTTAAGAAGTGAACTCACTCCACTCACCTTAAAACTAACATGGCTATCTGTAAGCAGTGGTCCCTCCACCTCGATGATGGGTGTCTCCTGGTCCCGTCCAATCAGCTGGATAGTAGTCCCACTGACACACTGAGACTTCTCAGCCAGGTTCTGTTCAACCCCTGTTTCAGGTGGGTTGAAGACTTTGGCCAGAGTGTCAAAGGCACTGTATGAAGTACATACAAACAAATACATCTTTAAATTATATTTAGGCATAAACTATAGTAACGAATAATAAAATAAAAATAAAAAACTATCACAAAAACAAAACATAGAAATATTTCTTCAAGGATCTGAGATTAACCTCTATCTGAAATACTTTGAATGTGACCAACTGACCGTGTTATCTCACTTGCAGACTGTTCCTCCTGCTGGCTGTCTGAGGTATCACCATTATTCAGGTTCTCTTTCAGTGAATCAGTCAGGTTGGCAAGTGATGTCACTACATTGGCTAGTGTCCCCAGGTCTCCCTGCCCAGAATCCATCTAAAAATACAAACAAACAAACCAGTTCTCAATAATTCCCACATTGATGCCATCAGCTGTTCAAACTTTGCACTAAACAGCAAGAGACAGAGAAGAGCAGAACAACGTGTGTCATTACAACCAGATGTACGGTACCTTGGAGTCTGTTGCCAACAGCAACGTCCCATCAGCTTGAATAACTGGCTGCTGGATATTAACTAGCATCCCCTGGTCCAGCAGGCTGGATCTATACAATAATACAGGACATTATTAGAGGAACCTAACAAAACAGGCTTAATGTACAGTAAAAAGGTACATAAATAATAAAATAAATAAAATCATCATTTGAAAACAGCTATTTAAACTTAGGTTATCGTTGCTTAAAATAAAAACATTTTTAATCTTCTGAAGTTATTCAAACATGACAGGAAAAAAAAAGCAAAAAAAAGGAATGTATAACTAGCCAAATACTTTTTACATCACTATACATCAACAGGTCTTAATTCTACTGACCTGGAACCTTCTGTATCTGTATCAGAGATAAAGGTTGGTGTGGCGATAAGTGGGCTGTTAAGATCTTTGCGGATGTAGATCTTCTGGGTAGAGGCAGCACAGTTGGCGTGTCTTTCTCGGGGCAGTAAGTCGATGGGTTTCCTCTCACTCTGGACAGCTAAACATTTACATCAAGCAGACTGTTGTCACTGTTATTTTGGAATAATACTAATAACAATAATGATAATAAATTAAAAGTTAAATGGAAATGGATCTTCAGTTGTTTCAAAGGTATAAATAAAATGGGACAATTAATCAACAGTGAACAGTTTCCACACGTTTTAGTTGTTATACTGTATCTCAACAGCAGGTGAATCAAATGCCAGACACTTCAAGGCCCATGGGTAGTCAAGTATCATAGTTGAAAGAAAAAGAAAAAAAACAGTATCATAGTTGGTACGTTGGTTAACATTTAGTAGTACTGAGAAAATACTGTGGTACATACACTTCAAAGTTGAATCCAAATAAATACACTGTAATGTAGACCTGCTGAGTACCATCACTTGAAAACATCAGTCCTTTTTTCCCCATCAGAAGCGTCTCAAAAAGAGAGGTGCAGAGGAGAAAATTTAAAGAATTTTCTAATTTTGAACAGGGACATTTTTTTTATTATAAATAAATCAAAATAAAACACATAATGGTACTGCACCCTTCAATCAATCATTTTGTACCAAAGGCAAAGGAAGTTGTTTGATTTTTGTTTTAGCAAATGACAAAAAGTCCTGTTGTGCTTTTGTTTTAAAATGTCTTTCAGCATTGGTGGTTTTTGAACAACTAGGTTTTTACTAGGGCGATACTTGTTGCACGGTTTCATAACCACTGTCTTAGGCAGTATAAGTAAAATTACTTCTTTAATGAGGTCAATTATTCAACATCACCAGATTGAAGTGCAACTAAAACCGTATTTAAGGACTTTTGGCTTAATCTAGATGCAAACTCACAATCAGTTTTCATCCCCATCTTAAGGCATTTTCTCAGCCGGCAGAACTGGCAGCGGTTGCGGTGATGTTTGTTGATGACACAGTCCTGCTTACTGCGACAGCTGTAGGTCAGATTTTTCCTCACACTCCGCTTGAAGAAACCTTTGCATCCCTCACAGCTGACAGCTCCATAGTGACGCCCTGAAAACAAACACAAGTGTTTGGGACACTGTGTCGACACAGTGTTGCTGAACAGTTGGACTGGACATTGTGATGTGTTCAGCAGATTAAATGTAAAGCGTCAGCTGTAAGGTAGAATACCTGAAGCTTTGTCTCCACACACCACGCAATATTCCACTGGCTGAGATCGACTTAAATCTCCCGACTGTCCTAACAATCGCTCCATTGACACTGGATCTGTGACAATCTGAAAAGCGAAGGCAAATGCAAACTCAGAGTCTAATTGTTTCACCTGCACCTGGTCCGCATAATGTCAAGGACATATTTGGAAAAAAAAAAGAAGTGAAAACATCAAGACAAAGGATGTCACGGCAGATTTGTCAGCATTATGGAACATGAAGGGTTATTGTGGGACATACATACCTGTATCCTTCCTGGCATCAGGCTGTCTGCAGCAGTGAGGATGACCTGCTTTGTGTTGCGAGTCTCTGGTGAGGCCAGGATAACCTTGCTTGCCCCTGAGCTGTCAGCTGTTGTCAGGATGAACTGCTGCTTTGAAGCACTGGACGAGTTCATCGCTGTCACAATCTGGATCTTCTGACCTGTTTGCTGGTCGGTTACAATCTGAAGCATCCAGGGACGTAAGAGGCAGACAGAAAACAAAGGGAGGTGGGAACAAACACTAATGTGGGTAAAGAAGTAATAACAAGATAGAGATATGTTACAGTGGCTTGCAAAAGTATTCAGCCCCCTTGAACTTTTCCACATTTTGTCACATTACAGCCACAAACATGAATCAATTTTATTGGAATTCCACGTGAAAGACCAATACAAAGTGGTGTACACGTGAGAAGTGGAATGAAAATCATACATGATTCCAATTTTTTTTTTACAAATAAATAAGTGAAAAGTGGGGTGTGGGTAATTATTCAGCCCCCTTTGGTCTGAGTGCAGTCAGTTGCCCATAGACATTGCCTGATGAGTGCTAATGACTAAATAGAGTGCACCTGTGTGTAATCTAATGTCAGTACAAATACAGCTGCCCTGTGACGGCCTCAGAGGTTGTCTAAGAGAATGTTGGGAGTAACAACACCATGAAGTCCAAAGAACACACCAGACAGGTCAGGGATAAAGTTATTGAGAAATTTAAAGCAGGCTTAGGTTACAAAAAGATTTCCCAAGCCTTGAACATCCCACGGAGCACTGTTCAAGCGATCATTCAGGGATGGAAGGAGTATTGCACAAATGTAAACCTACCAAGACAAGGCCGTCCACCTAAACTCACAGGCCGAACAAGGAGAGCGCTGATCAGAAATGCAGCCAAGAGGCCCATGGTGACTCTGGACGAGCTGCAGATATCTACAGCTCAGGTGGGGGAATCTGTCCATAGGACAACTATTAGTGGTGCACTGCACAAAGTTGGCCTTTATGGAAGAGTGGCAAGAAGAAAGCCAATGTTAAAAGAAACCATAAGAAGTCCTGTTTGCAGTTTGCCACAAGCCATGTGGGGGACACAGCAAACATGTGGAAGAAGGTGCTCTGGTCAGATGAGACCAAAATGGAACTTTTTGGCCAAAATCCAAAACGCTATGTGTGGCGGAAAACTAACACTGCACATAACTCTGAACACACCATCCCCACTGTCAAATATGGTGGTGGCAGCATCATGCTCTGGGGGTGCTTCTCTTCAGCAGGGACAGGGAAGCTTGTCAGAGTTTATGGGAAGATGGATGGAGCCAAATACAGGGCAATCTTGGAAGAAAACCTCTTGGAGTCTGCAAAAGACTTGAGACTGGGGCGGAGGTTCACCTTCCAGCAGGACAACGACCCTAAACATAAAGCCAGGGTAGCAATGGAATGGTTTAAAACAAAACATATCCATGTGTTAGAATGGCCCAGTCAAAGTCCAGATCTAAATCCAATCGACAATCTGTGGCAAGATCTGAAAGCTGCTGTTCACAAACGCTGTCCATCTAATCTCACTGAGCTGGAGCTGTTTTGCAAAGAAGAATGGGCAAGAATTTCAGTCTCTAGATGTGCAAAGCTGGTAGAGACATACCCTAAAAGACTGGCAGCTGTAATTGCAGCAAAAGGTGGTTCTACAAAGTATTGACTCAGGGGGCTAAATAATTACGCACACCCCACTTTTTAGTTATTTATTTTAAAAAAATGTTTGGAATCATGTATGATTTTCGTTCCACTTCTCATGTGTACACCACTTTGTATTGGTCTTTCATGTGGAATTCCAATCAAATTGATTCATGTTTGTGGCTGTAATGTGACAAAATGTGGAAAAGTTCAAGGAGGCCGAATACTTTTGCAAGCCACTGTATATGTGGTAATGTCAAGTAGTATCTCTGCAAGTTACTGCATTGTTGATTACCTGTATTCGCTGTGGTGTTGTGGCAGGCTCAGCGGAGATCAACTGAAAGCGCTGGGGAGACTCATCCATCACTGGATCTGATGGAGAGCATGACCCCTAACCCAGTTAAGCACAAATGATTTTTGTCAGCTAGCGAACACCAAAATAGGTTTTCAGTAGGAGTCTCCAATCCATAGAAATGTTGTTACAAATTACTTTATGAATCCATTGAACTTGACTGTGTGAGGTGGAACAAAATACAGAAAGAACGTCTTTCTTCGCACACTGACCTCTGCCTCATGGTCAGAGTCTGCTTTTTGCTGAGAGAGCAGATTCAGGTTGGTCGCCATGCTCATGTGGAGTCATTAGTGAGGTCTGTGGAAGGATGCAAGAGACTTTGATCATCAACAGAGGTGGCAAGTGTCCCAAGTCAATGCGGTGTGATGAATGTAATTTCTTTCATAAAATTGTAATAGTTTTGTTTTAGACTTGTTTTGGAACAATCACTCAAACTAAATTACACCATCTATGACTTCTTCTATAAAAGGTCAAATGTAAAACTACAGCTGTATTTTTTAAAGATACTGATCCACTTTGTGGCTACTCTTAACACATTTAGTGCTACAGTTTAACGTGTCCAGGTCTGATTCTAGTGGAGCATGAAATATACAGTGGTAGTTTCCTCTGATCAATTTAGGTCAATGCATCTGTGTTACAGTGGCCCAATCAAAGTTCTTGTGTTTTTTTTTGTTTTTTTTTGCTATACTTCAAACGTGTGACTTTTACTCGACAGTCCAACCCTAGCATTGTACATTAGGAGTAAATCAATCTGAAAACATTTTTATAAAACGCACATCACCTAGACATAGATAGATATACACAGACACACATTTTGTTAATATTATTGCAGAGGACATATTACAAATGTTTGGAGATTATATTTTGATCTGCACAGAGAGCAAGGAGGAGGATAGAGGGAATGCTAGAGAGGTGGAGGTATGTACTGGAAAAGAGGAATGAAGATTAGTCACAGCAAGACAGAATATGTCTGTAAATGAGAAGGGCACAAGTGGCGTGGGAGGATGGGAGGAAAAAAACTGTAAAAGAAAAATTAGCAATTTGTTTTTATTATTAAACTACTGTCATAAAAAGTTCTAGTTTTGTATATAAATAGCTCCTGAATAGCAATTAAAATGTGTTTGGACTGATTGAAAAAAAAGAAGTTTTGAACAAATTTGATTTGTTTGTCGATCGTGAGCGCAAATGCAGGTGATAAGCAGTTTCAGCGAGTCACACTGAAGTTCGCTGGCTCTCCAGGGGGGGCGGGTGTTACAGTGGTTGTATGAGCTGGGAGAGGAGGTGAAGTGGTTTTTGACAGAAATCAAATCAGATCTGGTGAAGCATCTGGATGACACTATATGTGGCGAGCGTCTCTGTCCTATTTGATCTATATTTGACCGCTTGAATGGACTTAAACTGTCTTTGCAAGGCCGCGAAACTCATATTTTGCTCCTTGCAGACAAAGTGCACAGCTTGACTCAAAAACTAGACCTCTGGCATGGCTGCATTAGTGGAGGGAAATGCAACATGTTCCCCGGCCTTGTAGACTTTATCACCTGATGCAGGCACTCACACGATTTCTCCTCTCTATTTCAATCTGCGTCTGAGCAACCTGTCAGCAATGAGAAAACTATTTGCGACGTACTTTAAATTTAAGGTGACCAACCGTCCTCTTTTCCCCGGACATGTCCACTTTAATGTGCTGTCCGGGGGGATTTATCTATAGGCTGATGAAAATGTCCGGGATTTTATTGTTTTTCCTAGGACCATGCTTAAACTGACTGGTGTGATGCATGCAGTATGACAGCCTTTCTCTCATGTAACATCCTCCCGAGCTGGTTCTGATCCGTCTATTGACGCCACAGACAGCAGGCTGTGCGCAGCGCTGCTCTGCCCCGAGTTGCACCGCACCGGGTTATCCTGCATTGCGCAGCGCCGAGTTACTGCTGTTTACGAGAAGTCAAAGCCCAAGCTTCATGCACGAACCACAAAATATATACAGTCCAGTCAAAACAAATGGGTGGCGGAGTACGCCATTCACATAGTGTTTCAGTTTTTGTCCAGTGCAATTTAAAAAGTAAACTAATATTGTTGCTGGTAACTTTTTTTAATTCAGAAGAGTAACTATTTCTATTATAATTTATTTCCAGAAATTATAAAATCATTTTCTTCTTCTGAAAGCCTTTTTGAAGTTTGTTATTTAACTAATCTTTTCTAACCACATTGAGAATGCACACTTTAAATATGTTAAAATCAAAAGTCTTGGCCAAGTCCTGAAAGTGTTTCAGTACTGTGCCAGATGTCCTCTTTTTTAGAAATCAAAATATGGTCACTCTATTGATATGCAGGAGCAGCTTATTGAGCTGAAGAGTGACAGTAAACTGAAGGAACTCTTTAGCTCCTCCCTCTCTTTCGTCATTCTGGGCAGCATTGATGCAGGAATATTCTCAACTCTGTGACGTTGGCTTGAAGATTCTCCTTCCTTTCGCGTCGACATATTTGTATGAGGCAGGATTCTCATAAATGACTGCACTCAAAACAAAATACTGCAATCGTGCACAAATCGAGGATGATTTGAGGCTATGTTTATCAAACATTGAGCCAAGAATTGAGTATCTTTGCAAGGCAAAGCAGGTTCAGGTCTCACATCAACATCACCTACCTGCAAGCTTCTATAAAAAATACAGATGATGCCTACTATTAGGCCTAGTAATAATAACTCTAATAAAGGATAAATTAATATCAGAGGTCTGGTGCCAATTCCCCAATTATTGCAATAGCCTAGTAATGATAATAGGCCTACTGATGATGATGATGATAATAATAATGTTCAATCTATCTATCTAACTATCTATGCAAGGTGATGTGGAGTGTGAGGGGGGGGGGGGGGCAACTGCAATGAACCAGCTTTGGGGGGAGGGCAGCTTGCAAAAGGTTGAGAACCCCTGGTTTAGAGACAGTACCAATGAGGAAAAGACAGGAGGCAGAACTGGAGGCTACAGAGCTCAGGATGTTGAGGCTGTCTTTGGGAGTGACGAGGATGGGATCAGAGGGACCGCTCATGTTAGATGTTTTTATAGTAAAGTCAGAGAGGCCAGACTGAGATGGTTTGGACAGAAGAGAGACATTGATTAATTATATCAGTAGAAGGTTGCTGAGTTTGGAGCCACAGGGCAGGAGGAGATTTATGGATGTGGTGAAAGAGGACATGAAGTTGGTGTGAAGGTGGAGAGGATGGGACTAAATGTGGCAACCCATGAGGGAGAAAAGCCAAAAGAGAGAGAGATTACTATTACAGAAAGTATTTAACTTTGTATAGTTAAAATCAATTAAAGATTCAAAATACATTTTAACATCTAATCAAATACAAATATGTTTTTTGTATGCTCCTTTCATTGATAATCTGTTGTAATATCACATCTTGACCTTTATACAATAGTCTTAGTTTAATAAAGACTCCCATTTGACAGGCTAAGCTCCAGCTTATTAATGTACCTGCAGATATCCACAGGGAGGAGCGCGAGGTTCATGTTGTTTACAGATTGGCTGAACAGTTTGTCCATCAGCAACTTCACTCCAAACAAAACAGCACAGAACAAAATGGAGAATCTGACCAACATAACTGCAGACGTTATGATAATTGGTTTAATGTATCCGTTTTCATTAGACAGTAGAATGGGTGACATCTAATATTCTAACAGAAGATGTAAAATAAAAAAGTAAATCAGCTTCTCTAAATAAAACAGACATTTCTATCCACTCGTGTCAGCGGGATGGCAAAGGTAAAAGGGTCGAGTTCATCCGGTGTTAGCTGCTGCTGCTAACATATCATAGGCTACAGAGCAAAGGCTAACGGTGTCTGGCTCCGCCATTTACGATGCATGGAGCTAAACAAATTAACAGCGTTGTTATGCAATTAATGACTAGTTGGGGTATCTGAGCCGACAGCCAGACTGCGCGCAGCTGGTTATTGTTCATTCCCCAGACGCAGAGCAGTCGGACAGGAAGCTAAGCAGCTAGCCGCTGTTTTGTGAGCCAGCGCTGCTAACCTCCGAGGGCTTTAATGCTTTCAATCCGGGACGGACACTCACCTTAGAGGGACGGTTCTCTCCGCTTTAAGGCGCTCGGTTGCTTTATAAAAAATATTGTTGTATTTTTCTTCTGTTAAAGGTCATAGTTCGTGACCCCGCACCGACAGCGCATTGATGATGATGACTTATGTTTTTTTTTTCCTTCTTCCTCCTCCTCCCTCTGACCGCGCGCCACAGATGCCCCTCCACCCTTAGCTCGAGCCAGACAGCACTGACGTCATAATGTCTGGATACTTGTCAAATTATGCGTTTTTGGGGGGGATAACGAGATAAAACAATTGAAAATTCTTATTTAGGCTTCTTTTCTGTAAAAGAAGTGTTTTAACCTGGTAGGTTTTCTAGGTTTGCTAAATTATGATTTAGTGATAAGTTTGTTTATTTCCAACATATTCACATTCATTCATTCATAGCCTACACCATGATACATATTTACACAACCATTTGTTTGAAAAGGAGGTAGGCAGAAGTATAAACTTATTTGACCCTACCCCCTTCTTTTATATGTATCTTACTTTACACAATAGCCTTCATTTAAAGAAAAACAAACAAAGCAGAACACTATTTCTTTCACAAGAAGAAACACATAGCATAACCGAACACAGTTTCTTTCGATCAAAAAAGAAGCAAAGCCAAACTAAGAAATTCATCAATAAATTATATTGTATCCAATTAACACAATTTCCTATAAGTAAGGTAAGCAAGACAAAAGGACTCCTTTATATTTTCTATTTTTGAACATTTCCATTACTGCCCCATCTTAAACTGCTACTCTCCATCCTTGTATGTATTTAAAAATTTTACTTTATATTTTCTTTTGAAATGACTTGTTTTTACTTTGTTTTCATTTTTCTGTTAGACTGTTATATAATTGAACCCTCGCCATTGAAATACACATACTTTTTAATGTCATTCTAACACTATGGTTTTTTAATTCAGTTTCGCTCTTAAAGTATATCCTCCGTCCCTCTCTACAAATAGTTTTATTATTTTATTTGGAAGTAAATTAGGTAAAGTATATCAGTAAGAAAGGTGAGGATCAGAACCCAAGGTGCTTGAGGTCCAGTGTGAAATATCCACAGTCAGTCAGGATTTGGGGTGCAATGTCAGGTGCAGGTGTTGGTAAACGGTGCTTTCTTAAATCCAAGGTCACCGCATCAGTCTACCAGAATGTTTTAGAGGACTTCATGATTCCTTCTGCTGAGGATCTGTATGGAGATGCAGATTTCATCTTCCAGCAGGACCTGGCCCCTGCCCATACCGCCTTAAACACCAAAACCTGGTTTGATGTCCATGCCATCACAGCGCTTGACTGGCCAGCCAACTCGCCGGACCTAAACCCCATTGAGAATCTATGGGGTATTATCAAGAGGAAAATGAGGGGCACCAGACCCACAAACAAAGAGCTGACAGCAAATATCAAGGAAATCTGGCCTTCCATAGTTCCCGGGCTACAGGCTGATTGCCTCAATGCCACAGCGCATCGAGGCAGTGATTAGGGCAAAGGGATTCCCTACCAAGTATTGAAGATTGACATATCGTTTTGAAAGTACCATATTTTGATTGTTTTGATGTGATCCTAATTTCTTTCTTTTTTTTTCTGCAAAAACAGTATTAAATGTTGATTTCTTCACAGTATTCTAATTTGTTGAATTCCTATTTTTGTGGGTTTTATGAGCTGGACAACCAAATTATGTACAAATAACTAAATACTTGAAATTGTTTAAGTTGTGGGCCCTAAAAATCTAAAATCTATGGAAGTTTAACATTTTGAATGAAATTATGGAAATAAATAAACTTTTCCATGATATTCACATTTTTGGAAAGGGTCTATAGCCATGTGAAAAACGCATAACAGCAACAGACTCCTCCATCCACGGTGTCTGAAGGAGAGACACTACAGGTCGTTCCTTTCTGCTGCTGTCAGACTGTATAATCAGCTCTGTTCCCAGTAGTTCACCCTGTACCATCACTTTCTGTCTGTTAATTTATTTCCATACTGTTACTGTTATTTTCCAAATTGATGTATATTTATTCATTGACTGTTCAGCATAAACAGCATTATTATTATTTTATTTTTTTATCTTTGACTTTTTACTGCTGCTGTAACGGCTGGAATTTCCCCCAGATGTGGGACAAAATAAAGGACTATCTTAACAGCCTGTGTTTTGTTTTTGTTATTTTCTTCACACATTTTGACATGGATATTTTTATATTAATTTAGCAACATTGATCAATTCAAGTAATATAAAACTGAAGAAAAGAAAATACCTTTTAAAAATGTCTGTAAAATTAGGACAACCTCACATTTATTCCTTCTTAAAATATCGCATCAGGTGCACATGATGAGAACTTCTTTACTCAGAATTTTGAAGTAAGTTTCCCCTTTTCTAAACCTTCGAGTTTTAGTATGTTGCACTCTTGATGGTTGAATTGAAATTGAGCTTTGCAGTAAGATCCTAACAGCTGTCCGAGGCCTTTTAGAAAGAAGACTGTCATAGCAGTTTATGAGTCTGGTGTTTTAGGAGAACTGTCAAACAAAATTGAAATCACAGGGCTAATCTGGTTCTCATTGAAAGTGTATGCCTGTACTAACAGAATGAAGCTACTCATATTTAACTTTCATGGGATATGTGCAAAGTGGAAACTCTTGCTCTGTGGAAAAAAAACAGGATGTCAGACTGTTTACCAGAGGAAATGTAGACAAAGACTGGAACTGGAGTAATCTTTGGACGGATGAGTCTAAAATAGAAACATTTGCACACTAGAACAGAGGGCATATTTGGCATGAAACTTAAGTCAGCACTCAATAAAAACTGCTTCACATCATTGGGAAAGATGGAAGTGCAAGTCTAATGATTTTGAGATCCATTGCTGCAGCTTGACCTGGTTGTCTCACTATCATAGAGTCCACCATTATTTTTTTTTTACCAATGCTTAAGGAAAATGTGAGACCATTACTAAGAAAAATTAAAGCTGAAGCAGAACTGGACCCCACAGCATGGAAATGACACAAACATACCAGCAAATCCACCAAGGACTGGTTAAGAATTGATAAATGCAATGTCTTGGGTGAACTCAATGCCTATATCTTGATCTTACTGAGATGTTGTAGGGTGTTTAAAATAGGCTGTACATCCAAACTCGTCCAATATCTCACAACTTAGAGTAAAGCCTGGATTATACTTCTCCGTCAGCAAGTTTGCACTCACACGCAGACGTATTGACGGAGACATTTTCCGTTTATACTTCTCCGTCGGTGTGTCAGTGTTGCAAAGCAATTCTCCGAGTGGGGCAGACTTTCCTCAAATTGATGTCTTTGGTAGAAGGCTACGAGAAACGAAACCTTTAACTGAAGTAGAAAATACTTTTTGCAGACTTATTTTGTTTAATGAGTAAAAAAAGTTACTTCTTGTTGTTTACCTGTCAATGATTTACTTTTTTCTCAAGAGATAAAAATATTTAATCAGAAGTCAATATATAAACATTACTTAATATAAAAATTAATATTTAATAGGATGTCCTACTTTTTTCACACAACTGTACACTAGCACCAACTCAGGAAATAAGGATTTAATAACAATAAGTAGATACTTAAACGAAATTTTGCACGCGTGCATATAAAGATATATAAAACATAATATTGCAGAAATTTGCTTCAACTTGCTAGAAGCTTCAAAAGCAGATGCCTTCTTCAGTTAGAAACTTTTTCTGTCACTTCTGAAGAATTGTTTTTAACTATACCTCGAAAAACTCCTCCATGCGTTTATCTTTAGTCGGATTGATTACTGCAACAGCGTTCTCACTGGTCTGCCTAAAAATGTAATCAGACAGCTGCAGCTGATCCAGAACGCTGCTGTTCGTGTCCTCACTAGAACCAGGAAAGTAGAGCACATCACCCCAGTTCTAAAGTCCTTACACTGGCTCCCTGTAGTTCAGAGAATAGACTTCAAAATACTTTTACTAGTTTATAAAACATTGAATGGCTTAGCACCAAAGTATGTCGAAAACCTACTGTTACTATACCAACCCACTAGACCACTCAGGTCCTCTAATTCCAGTCTATTCAGCATCCTTAGAATTAGAATCAAACATGGAGAAGCAGCTTTCAGTTTACTTCTCCTCTAATCTGGAACAAACTTCCAGACAACTGGAAAGCTGCTGAAACACTGAGTTCTTTTAAATCACAACTAAAAACATATCTTTTTAGAGTTGCCTTTGAGTAATGTTTTCATGTATCATATGTTTTGTATATGCTTTTTGCTTTATTGCTGTTTTTACTTTATATGCTTTGTCTGTATTTTACTGCTATTTATATTTTACCCCTTGAATTACCGTGTTGTTGAAAGTGTGCTATACAAATAAAATTGACTTGCCTTGCCTTGTCTTCCCTATGCAACCAGTAGCATGCTTGTTCATATTTGTTGGATGGTTCATGGAAAACAATGAATAATTCAAAATACACATTAATCTGGATACACCATTGTGGCAGAATATCTGTTGTTCTTTTCAATTAAAAAATGGTTGCAAACCTAATGTTGTTAGACATGAGTCTTGAATTAAATCCATTCATCAGTGGGATTTTAATGATGTTCATTTTTTTAATATAACGAAAGTAAAGCTTTAAAATCTAAGAACAGTGCCTGCTTTTAGAACAAACATTTTTTTAGAACAGTTTTCTTCCCATTTCTTTTATTGTTATTTGTTATTGTAAATAATCTCAACTAGTATAAAAAAGAGCTCCTGACCTCAGTTGTAAGCTGTCCCCCTGATTTCAATTCAGATTTAAGTAAATGGGACTTCTTAAAAATAAAAGTAAAATTTCGTGGTAGCATCTATTTACAATGTCAAAGACATTTTACTGGTGAAAAAAAGAATACAGGAGTTCACTCAGTCTGGATGAAGAAATTTTGTTTCCTATCAGTTCTCCTCTTTATAAACAAAGCCATGCAGATTTACTTCATGGACGTATACTGTAGATATTTTTATCTGGACTTTATATCTTTACGTCTGTCCTATAGACTTCTGTCTGCGTAGAGAAAAAAAGCCTAACGGTTAACATTGTTATGAACTTCAGTATCAGAAAAGTTAGAAAACCTGAGTACTAATATAAAAATACAGAGAATAGAAAATAATAGATCAAAACCCAATTGCTGATCCTTTGCAGATAAGTCTTTAGTTAAGTGCAGAAATAGACCACAGTCTGCCTTTTGAGGATCTCTCTAAGACACGCAGAGATGTTTTTCATCACAAGTCTCACTAAGAAACTATTCACCCAGTCATTTATGAATGAGTGAAGCATGAGACTAAAGATTATGCATGGATTCAAACATTTGCTTCTGTTTATGCAATCCTTTTAAAAGATTAAAGGTTCTTGTTATTTTAAAGTTTTGATTTTGATTACCTGAAAAGCACCTTGGATTACTGATGATATATAAATCAAACTGGCCTTGTCTTGTATTATCAACAAGATACTTGGGGAGGCTTGTATTGTCAAAGCATTGGCTCCCTCTTGTAATTATGAATTTAAACACAGTTATGCAATGTGGAATCTGCACTCAGTTGTTCTGTGGCTTTGATTAATACTACAGCACAATCTTTTATATCATTTGACTTAATTTTATATAGAATAGCTAGTTTGAATATTGTTTTAAATACAAAGTATGGTACATTATGCAGTATGCATCCAATCAGTAAAAAAGGATCTTAATAAAAAAATGTTGGCTCATGGAAGATATATGTCAATGTTGTACAGTGTATGTATTTAGAACTTACTTGGGGCTCCTTTTTGCTTGCATGTTTTACTTTTTTACTTTTTATTGCACAACTATACATGCACATTCTGTAAATATTCACTGTTTTTAAAGGATCCTACTCAGTCGCACATTGTAATCTGAGTATGCCATTTTTTTAAGCAACTGCACAGTACTTTGGTATTTGTAATTGTGTCCTTAATGTTGATCGTGAATGCTTCTATTATTTGTCGCTTTGCTGCTGTTACAGCTGAATCTCCCCTTTGTGGGACAATAAAGGATTATTCTATTCTATTCTATTCTATTCTATGAATTTGCAAAATGCCACACTGCATGGAAGCAATCAGCCTGTGGTTCTGCTGAGGTGTTGAAGAACCTCAGGTTACTTTGGTAATGGCCTTTAGCTTGTGTGCTTTGTTGGGTCTGGTGTCTTTTATCTTCCTCTTGACAATACTCCATAGGCTCTCCATGACATTTAGGTCAGGTGAGTTTGGTGGCCATTCAACTACAGTGATACTATGATCATTAAAGCAAGTATTGGTACTTTTGTAAGACTGGGCAGGTGCCAAGTCCTGTTGGTAAATGAAAATAAGTATCTCTGCAAAGCTTCTTCGTAGAGGACATCTGTGCTAACTTTGTACTGAATAGATCCAGTGCACTAAAACCAGCAGATCACATGGCTCCCCAAATAAATACAGACAACAGAAACTTCCTACTGGACCTCAACCAGCTAGGATTCTGAACCTCCCCACTCTTCCGACATACTCTGGGACCTTGATCTCCAAATGAAGTCCAAAGAGTTCTTCGGACCAATGAGCAACAGTTCATCTTCTTCTAAGCTCAGGGGAGACACAGCTGATCATGTTCTCTGGTTTATAACTGGCTTAAAACAAGGAATGCAACAGTTGCAGCCCATATCCTGGACACGGTGTGGGGGTGGCTCCTGAAGGAATGGCTCTAGCTGTAGTCTATGCATGTGAATCTCTCTCTTGAATGTGCTTCACTTCATAAGCTGTTTGAGGCTGTCGTTACCTCTTTTACCTGTGCAACTTTTATGCCATTCTTTTACCTTCCACTAAGCTTTTCATTAGATACAACACTCTGTTAACAGCCAGCTTCTCTGCTTGTGAACTGTCAAGTCAGCAGTTTTTCACATAAATGTGTTGGACAAAATGTAACTCTGAATTAAAAATCATTTTTATATGTCTTATGTGAGACTTTTGTTTGTTTTCTTAACTGAATTTTGTGTTGTCATTAGTTGTAAGCCATAATTATCAACATTGAGTGTAATTGAGCTATATAATATACAAGTTTTCCTTTAGACCAACTTTTATAATTTATTGGGATGAACATGTAATCAATGAACTGACCTTGAAGGATGTTTCAAGACAAGAGTAAAATGTTTGACAACCACCCTTGATCTACACTACCCTAGTATAGCCACGAGGTGTCGCCCAAAGGCGCCAGGTGTGATGGGAGAAGAATGAGAATACCGCAGAGCCTCACTCAGACAATGCGTTATGAAGAACAGTTGAATTATTTAATGAATCTATCTCCCCTATTTGATTTTTATCTTCTCATCGATCTTGGGCAGATTTAATTTTAAGCGTCTTCTTTGCTGGATTCCGAAGGATAGACTTGAGGACAACAATGTATGGATCTTTCTCCACCGTGAAGGAGCGTCATGGCAGCACATGTAGGCTATTGGTGAAATCGGATGCAGTATGAAGTAAATGTAAATAATGGGATGCATCTCTGAGGGAACGACAGTTTTTACCCTACCTGGATCTGAAAAAACCCAGCTTACCGTTCAAATTGGCTGTGCCACGGTATTTTTAATTAGCTTATCTGATATTATGAAGTCTTTCAGTGCGACGCAGCCGGAAATCGAACAACCTATCAGTTTGTAAAAGATAATCATTGATGATATAAAAGGCAGAGGACTGGGACATAGCAGATTTATCATCGGCCGCCCTGCTTGACCCCTTCAAATAGATAAAAAAATCAAGGGTACAAAAAGCTCCGTTCTGTTGCCAGGTCGACCTCTCCATTTGCGCAACTGCACATTGCTCCTAACCAAACGCGGGCGGCTGCAGCAGAAACGCTTAGCTGTCGAAACTGCGGCAGAGGAAGATGTAGGCTGAGGGGCAACGCACTCAAAGGTGAGAACACACTACAAGCCATGCACGACAGAGGAATGCGTCTTCGAGTAAAGCCACAGTAGGAGAACCTAAGTTTTTTTGTTTTTTGTTTTGCAACTGCAGCAGCAGAGGAGGAGATGATGATGGTGATCATGGTCGGGAGGGGATTTTGTAAACCCAGATTGGGAAAGCGAGGAAGTAGGACTGTTTTTTTCCCTTCCCTGTGTGTGATTTTGGCGTGCGCCGCGGTGTTCGCGCTGCTCTTCGTGGACTTAATAGAGACGTGGGTCACCTCGATGGGCATGAGCAGGGCGGTGGTGCCGCATGCTGCGATCATCTCGCCCCAGAGCCTCCCCCCACCCAGACCCGAAGAGTTCCTGCTCATGCCCAGCCCGCTGGTGTGCCAGCGCGCCAAGCCTTACCTCATCACCCTAGTGACATCTGCACCTGCCAATCAGCAGGCCCGACAAGCCATCCGAGACACCTGGGGAGGAGAGGTGGAGGTGCGGGGCCTGCGGGTCATGACCCTCTTCATGATTGGTGTGGCCTCTGACCCGGGCTTGGGAAAGCTGCTGATAGAAGAAGCGAGGGAAAAAGGGGACCTGATTCAGGGCCGTTTTTTGGATTCCTACTCCAACCTAACTCTGAAGACCTTGGCCATGTTGGGCTGGGCCCGCAGGTTTTGCCCTCAAGCTCACTTCATGGCCAAAGTAGATGATGATGTCTTCTTCAATCCCAGCACCCTCCTGCACTTCCTAAACAAAAGCCAGAACCCCTATGAGCAAGGGGACTTGTACCTTGGTAGAGTCCACCTCCATGTTGCCCCAAACCGTGACCCAGACAGCAAGCACTACCTCCCCTCAGGGGCCTACCCTTTGTCTGAGTTTCCTGACTATTGCAGTGGCACAGCCTATGTCCTTTCTCGCTCTGCATTGCTCAAAGTCGCCCTTGCAGCCTCAGCATCACCTCTATCCACGCCTTTACCCCCCGAGGATGTGTTTGTAGGCCTCTGCGCCTACGCTGCTGGAGTACGGCCCTCACATTGCCCTCTGTTTGCTGGGGGCCCACCTGTGCCATACGGACGCTGCTGCTATCAGGCCATGGTGTCTGTCCACCACATTACACCCAAGGAGATGCTGGACTACTGGAAAGATGTCCAGTCATCCCCCACGTGCTCCTGGCTGAGTCAGCGTGCTTCTCTGGGAATGTGCAAAGTCAGGGCGATGCTGGGCTCAGCCCTGGGCCTGGAGCAATGACTGTGACTGTTATTAGGAAGTTATTTGACTCACAGGCGCTTTGCCTTGCACATCTGTTCTACAAGCTGTGAATCTACCTGCTCTGAGAGCATTTTGGGCAGTTATTTTTAGAGCTTTATTTTAATAAGAATGTCACACTTACCTTTTTTTTCCTTTTAGAAAACAGGAAAATTTCAGGTTTTCTAAGTCTTTGTCTCACAGCATCTAGCTTTGACAATATGCAGCTGAGAAGCCGCTTATACAGCTATTCATGATGAATGCACATAGGAGAAATACTTTCAGACTCATGACGTCTGATATTTAAATGCCAAGACAAGCTGTCCATAATGAGCTCCTTTGATTGTAGGACCTAGTCTAAAAAACTACATGCATGTATTAGAAAACCAAAGCAATAAATTAAGTTCAATAAAACAACACAAAATAACTCTTCAGGAAAAATACACCAAACTACAAGTTTAATTTATTGGATTTACTGTAGGCATGACATTTTAACGGAAGCACTTAGCAGACTGATAAACTCAAAGTGATATATAAATGACCAGTTTAAGAGACGGAAAGTCATTAATCTGATAGCTATCATACAAACTACTATGTTGACAGTGAAATAATAAAACAGAAACGCAACAAATTTGTTGTGCCTTGTTAAAAACAAACAAAAAAAGAACAGAAAAATGTTTTATTAGTAAATGTAGGATGTACAAATTTCCTGAGTGATTTTTCTTTTCTTTTTCTTACTTACTTAATTAAATTATGGCACCAATAAACAAACACATGTGAGATAAAACCCATCTGCTTTTTTTCCTCTCAGCTTATCTACAAAACTATCAAGCAATCTCCACTTATTCAGAAAATATAACTGAAATTCACCAGACTACAGATAGCATCAGTCAAGCTTAGAAAAAGGATTTCGACCCACATTATCCCATGATTACCCAAAGGCATATATCATTATGTAAATAATTTACTATAAATGTTTCTTTGTGCTCAGAAATAAACATTTTCTAGACAAAGTCTGATAGGCTACCTCAGGAATTGCACTGAAGTTTCTTTAAAGGGATATTCTACCTCTATGCCAAAATTTGTCTTTTGCCATATTCCCCAGAGTTAGATAAGTGAGAGAAAAGCATTTTAAAACTAGCCCCGTAATTCTCCCGATCTGGCAGCAGTCCGTTTGATTTAGCTTAGCATAAAGCCATGTAAGTGAATGGTACGCAATAGCATTTTGTGTATAAAAAGTGATTAAAATTAATCAATAATTATCATAAATTTACTGGTGAACTCGATAATCATATCTACTGCAAATGAAAAGTAAGAAGTAGCACCAAAGAATTACAGGAGGTGATTTAGACTTGGGACTAGATTACGACAAAGCACTGCTGTAAGCCGCTGCTGCAAGGTGCAAGGACATGACGCAGCGGTCCCTAAAGCCCCCTGCTTCCGTAAACACAAATGTGCGAGCTGCGCTGAGTTTTTATTTTCGTTTTAACCCAAGAAAAATGGGTCAAAGACGTCATCATATTCGTCTGTCATGTATCCTGCCATTGTTGTTGCAACTTACTATGCTGTACCGGGTAGTAGCCATGCATGTGTGTGTGTTTACGGAAGCAGGGGGCTTTAGGGACTGGTGCGTCATGTTCTTGCGCCTTGCAGCAGCGGCTTACAGTGGTGCTTTGTCGTAATCTAGTCCCAAGTCTAAATCGGCTCTTGTAATTCCTTGGTGCTACTTCTTACTTTTAATTTGCAGTCAATATGATTATTGAGTTCACCAGTAAAAATTACGATCATTGTTGATATATTTTATTCACTTTTGTACACAAAATGCTATTGGGTACCATTCATTTACATTGCTTTATGCTAAGCTAAAGCAAACGGACTGCTGCCAGATCGGGAGAATTACGGGGCTGGTTATAAAATGCTTTTGTTTCACTTATCTAACTCAGGGGAATATGGCAAAAGACACATTTTTGCTTAGAGGTGGAATATCCCATGCTGTAAGATCAGCACTTTGACTTTGCTGTTTCTAATTACCAACTTGCAATTCATGTGAATTATTTTATGCAGCTGTGGTCAGAGGTTTTATTCAAATATACGTTTGGCCAGTTTTGGCTTTTATTTATTTTTTTCACTTGGTTTAATGAAAGTAAATGAAAGTGTGATTGTCTATAAATATTGCACTGTGATGTGTAGAAATGAAGACAGATAGACAGGCTTAGATAAATGAAACAAGGATTTTATTACTAACAAGCCCATGTTACAGATGGGTAACACATAATTTGGGGGAATAAAGAAGTTTCCCCTAAAAGCTACAGTCACCGTATATCTTTATGAGTCCAGGCAGCGCACAACCAGCTTCCTGTTTTAGGCATGGTTATGTTTAAATAGAGCTCCAACATATAGGTTTTATCATCATTCGAAGACACATCCGCTCCTTGCTTAGAGAAGCATCCCTTACCAGAGGCGTCATCATTTACGCACCGAGATATAGGCAGTTCAACATATGTTTTTCTGGACAGACTCACTGTATCCCAGCATGAATTAACTCATGGTAAACTGTATAATAATAATAATGATAATAAACTTCATTTATAAAGCGCTTTACATTTTAAAAAAATGCAGTTCACCCCCGATAAGTTTAAGCATTAATACAATTATACTACCCTTCCCCCAATCGTATTCCCATGTGGAGACACACTCAGGAGCAACATTAGAAGGAGAAAATAGAAAATAGGATGGACACTGGGCCGAGTACAGATGAGCCAGGTTAGGTAAGGAAATGCCATGAAGAGACACATCTGCCCCGGCAGCAGCGGATCAACAGCAGCAGCCGAGGCACTGACCCAGGGCGTCCAGAGGAGAAGAGGCCAGGATCCTGACCTCCACCTAAGCTCCACCTGGAGAGCACCCAGGCAGCCACAGCAGATCACCGCTCCCGAGGCAGACGCCTCCCACAGAGGAAACACTGGAATGACGTGTCTGTTTTTATATTTGTAAAACAACAGGCTAACATATTAAAATACACAAATCAATAAATAGATTGGTAGATAGGTATGTAAATTAATTCATTAATAAATAACATAAAATTATCGAGATAAATACAAGACCAAGTAGTAAAACACTGATCAATAAAAGCAAGTAAAACATGAAAAGCAGATAGACAGTAAACAGTAACCAATTAAAAGCTGGGCTAAAAAGGTGGTTATCCCAGGTTATCTCTGATCTATCACCAGTGGAAAGTGGAAAGACTAACTAATCCTTTAGTGACAGTAGCCCCTTAACTAAATTCTACCAGGGCCGGCAATGAATTTGCCAGCTTTTTCACTGAAAAGATTCTAACAATTAGACGGTCAATCTGTACCTCAATATCGAACCCACAACCAGTGCCATCCCCAATCAACAACAATGTAGAGAAAATGTCTGAATTCCACGAATTCCACCCAAACAGCTTTGAAAAAATCATTAAACAATTAAGCTCCTCCTCCTGCTGTCTTGATGTCATACCCACAGCTTTTCTAAAGAAAGTTCTTCCTGTTATTGGGTCTGATCTTGTTCAAATAGTGAACTCATCCCTGCTATCAGGTGTCTTCCCCCAGGCTTTAAAAACAGCAGTTATTAAACCACTACTGAAGAAGAAGAATCTGGACAACACGTTAATGCAGAACTACAGGCCAATCTCTAATCTTCCATTCATCAGTAAGATTATTGAAAAAGCTGTGTTTCAGCAGTTAAATAGCTTCATAACAATGACAAACCATTTTGATGTTTTTCAGTCTGGTTTCTGATGTTGCAACAGGACCTGGAAAAACTCATCCATGCGTTTATCTTTAGTCGGATTTATTACTGCAACAGCATCTTCACAGGTCTGCCTAAAAAGTCAATCAGACAGCTGCAGCTGATCCAGAACGCTGCCGCTCGCGTCCTCACTAGAACCAGGAAAGTAGAGCACATCACCCCAGTTTTAAAGTCCTTACACTGGCTCCCTGTAGCTCAGAGAAAAGACTTCAAAATACTTTTACTAGTTTATAAATCATTACATGGCTTAGCACCAAAATATGTTGAAGACCTGTTGTCACGGTACCAACCACCAACTCCACTCAGGTCCTCCAACTCTAGCCTACTAAACATCCCTAGACTCAGAACTAAACATGGAGAAGCAGCTTTCAGTTTCTATGCTCCCCTTATCTGGAACAGACTTCCTGACGAGTGTAGAGCTGCAGAAACTCTGAACTGCTTTAAATCGAGACTAAAAACCCATCTGTTTAGAATTGCCTTCGAGTAAATGCTTGATGTCATATGTATGAAATGTGTTCATGCTCTCTTGCTTTATTGATCTTTCTCTTGCTTTATTGTGTATCATGTGTAATGTGTGTTTCTTTTACTTTTAATTTCCAATATTATATTCCATGTCTGTTTGTTTTTTGTTTTGCTTTTTTTAAAATCACCAAATCATGTAAAGCACCTTGAATTACTGTTGTTGAAAGTGTGCCATACAAATAAAATTGCCTTGCCTTGCCTAAAGTCAAGACACACACTCATGGTGAGGTGTCTTAATATTATTATGGCTCTCACCTCTGGAACAGGCTGCCGGAGGACCTCAGGGCCGCAGAAAACATTCATGTTTTGAAGAGCAGGCTCAAGACTCACCTTTTTAGCCTTGCTTTTAACTGATTACTATTTATTACAGCCCGTTTAATTGCCTCTGCTCTGCTCATGTTTTACTTTATAAATTTTATCAGTGTTTTTACTACTTAATCTAACCATACTTATTCTCTGTTTATTTTATACTTTAACTTATCTTAATATTCCTTCCAGTGTTTCCTCTGTGGGAACCCTCTGCCTCGGGAGCGGTTGGTTGGCTGTGGCTGCCTTGGTGCTTACCAGGTAGCGCTTGGTGGAGGTGGGGGTCTCGGCTTTGCCTCCTCTGGGCGCCCTGGGTCAGCGCCTAGGCGGCTGCTGTTGATCTGCTGCTGCCGTTGCAGATGGCTCCCTCGATGGCGCTTCCTTACCTGGCTCATCTGTACTCAGTCCATTGTCCTTTTTACTGCTACTTTTAAGTGTGTGCTTGCGTGAGTGTTGGGGAGGGGGGTATAACTATGATCATGCTTTTAAATGGGATAGGAATGTGTTTTAATTCTAATTCTGAAAAGCACTTTGAACTGCAATTTGTGTTTATGAAAAGCACTTTATATATAAAGTTTGATTTGATTTGAAACATTTAAAAAACAAAATATCTCTGTAAATGGGGTTAGTTTTTCATGGGTCTGTATTTTTCCAAGCATGTTTTCAGGAGTTAAGGTGAGGCTTTAAAACTTTAACGAGTAAATAAACCACTAAAACAACTTTTTTTACTTCTAAACTGTATAAATGGGTCTTTACCAATGCAGTCTTTCAGTTTCTAGTGATTTTTTTTTTACATTTTGGTGTAAACTTGTTTAATTCTACACTTTTTGGTCTAAAAACATCTTAGTGCTGCCCCCTTAGGGTTGAACGGTGGCTACTGCATTGGAATTTTGTGATTGGTGGAGAGCGGTACATCGCTACATCACAGGCATTGACTATGTCACAGCAGCCTATGTCTATGTCTATGTCATATGTCTATGTCTATGTCTATTGTCTCTCACAGACACGCCCCGTGGGATTGGGTATAAAACTATCAGACATACCAGCCCTGTGGCGAGTTTGGAGTTGGATTGCGTTTTTCAGGTTACCATTATTATCACATTAGCACTTAGTTAGCATGGCTAACATACTGTTTTGAACGTTAGCCTATGTTAGCATTACCATTCAGAGACTGGACCCATCCTGTCTCTCTCTCCCTCAGCTGCAGCTGCAGCCTCGGGCAGCGCTGACTCAGCGCCTCGAGCCAGCGGCTCTAATTGATACGGCTCGCGGCCGCTGAGCTCCATAAAGCCTCCCTCTACCCGGCGCCGGCTCCAGAACCATATTGTGAGGGGGGCATGTGATGACCACAGGGGGGGGTGGGGGGGGGGGGGGTGTTGATTTTCCCACAGATCTGCACATACATATGCACACAGTACTTAGGTATTGTACCATGGTCTCTATTATTACCTGGACAAGCACACATTTCAGTTCATATGCACAAGAAAACCAGTTGTACCACCAACAGCAATCACGATATCATGTCCCCTTTAAATAAATCTTCTCTACTCTTCACCACTTAGTAGAGCTGCAGTCGGCGTCTCCCAGAGTTGAACCTCTTCATTACTGCTTCCTTCCATTCAGTAGCAAATCTTTTAGTTAAGTCTCTTTCAAAGGCCAGCTGCACTAAATGTGCTTTTCGTTGGTGCAACATGCTGAGTCTATTGTCTGTGAGAAAACTTTTTAAAGTAGAAAAAGAATTCTCACACATGGCTGTTGATGCTTCAAACGTCAGAGCATGTTTAAAGGCCGTCATCACACTTGGCATAGCCTCCAGTGCGCTATGGAATGTCTTAATAATCCGTGATATTGTCCAGGTTTCATTGTCGGTGGTCATGTTTGTTTTGAGGAACTGGCGAGCAACCACAAACTCTGCTTCAATGATTTCAGTGCTTGATAAAGTCAGAATGGGCTTTACATGTTTGACATCAAGAAAAGTTTCACTGTTTGGATCCAGAGATTGAAGTGCGGTCATAAGCTCACTGTTGCGTTCACTGAAACGTTTGCTTATTTCTTCCCCCACCGCGTCCAGGGTGCTGTAGAATAATCTCCGCAGTTCAGTGCCACCCTCGTCAGTATCACTCTGCTCCTGGCCCACAGTCTCCTCAACAACATATCCTTGCAGACTTCTGTTAACCATCCTCTTCCGCTGCCTTTCTGTCTCTATACACTGTCCCATGATGTTGTTAAACTCACTTTCTGAGCGCAGTTGTGCAACACATTCAGATGCACTTTTCACTAACCGCATCCCAGAGAGCAAATCCATTTGTTCTGGCTGAAGCATTAACGCTGTATTCTAACCAGTCTCTATGGTTGTACCACAGGGCAACAAATGAGCGTTTCTGACCCTTGAAAAGGCGAGAGGGAAACTTCTTTAAAATGATTTGAGCGGGCTTGTCCTCACCTAAATCATCCGGAGGACCACTGTGACCATGACCTCGGGTTTGGGAGAGCCCGCTGCAGCTGGGATTGGCGCTATAATCAGCATGCTCCGGCTCCACTGGGGGGACTTGGGCCTCTGTGTTGCTACCGCTAGTTAGCTGCGGCTGCTCACCACCAGCTGTTGGCTCCTCCAGTTCCTTCTCCGCTGCGGGAATATGGCTCTCGTGCTCAGTTGTCGCTCGTGCAGTTTGTGGTAGCGGTGATCGGAAGACGTCGGCACGTCACTTGCGGCAGCACGCACGTGTCACATGACACAAACCGAGAGTATCTTAAAATATTTCTTTTGAATTTTAAATTTTATTGATTTCAGTCAGCTAAATATGAATTGATACAATGTGACAAACAAAACAAATTATGACTCCTTTAAAAAAAATCAGCAGTAAAAAAAAAATCATTACCATTCTGACAGCCAATGGGGGGGCAAGGAGGTACTGCCGGGGGGGCATTGCCCCTCTAATTGACCCCCTGACGCTGGGCTGCCTCTACCTCTCTATCTCCTGTGACGACGGAGGAGATCCGCTGGTTCAGGGCGCCGAGCCAGCGCCGTCCGAGCTCGGTGCTGCTGAGGCAGAGGGAGACAGGAGGAGTCCGGTCTCTGAGTGGTAATGCTAACATAGGCTAGATGAATGTTGATCAGATCAATCAGTCGCAAAACTGCCAACGTAGCTTTGGTCACTGTCCATGTTTCAGTGTCACATTAAGCGAGCTGTCATTGTCCTCCGGAACACACCCCCACGTTCCCCCCTCTGCTTTTCCTCAACACTTGGCCACACCGCTCCGTTCTTCCTGGCACCGCCCACTTTGTAGGATTTTTCAAATGTTGTCTGGGGGCGGGGTTGTGATTTTTCAGGGGGTTCACTTACACTTTAAAATGCAGTGCCAACATTCAAGCATGGTGGGAGTATTTCACTAACAGTTGTGTTGTTGCATTGCACAAGGTGTATATTATATGGAAGGTGAAAGATGACCATCAAATTCTTCCAACTTTATCTCAAACCAACTGCAACTGTTGAGACTTACACATCGATGAAGTTCAAACAAAACTACACTATACACATCGACACTGGCACAGAAATGGATAAAGCTGAATATTTAGCAAGGTCTATGAAGAAAAGAAAAACTATTTCGATAAAACATACATTCTGGAGAATTATGCCAGAGCCTAGAGGGTTTTAAAAATAAAGCTTGTGGTGCAACCTGAGGTATATTTCTGAGAGTTCATGTAGTATGTAAACATATTTTAACTTTTCACTTTCATCATTCTATCCAGAATTAGGATCTTTTTCTGAGAAGACAGTTGTATTACAGTCTTCCTGCTTGAATGTGTCACCTTTACTAGATGGCCAACATTATTTTTAGACACTTCCTTCTTTCAGCTCCACACACTATGCATGTGTTGATGCTGTAGAGCAGTGGCCCCCCAACCTTTTTTTCACGGACCGGCCTTTAAGGTGTGGCGGATAAATGATAACGGACCATATAAAAACGGGTTATTTTTAAAATTATAACAATAGACGTAAATCCAACGTGTATTCGCAGCTTTATTAACAGCGTCCTCCTAATGTCGAGCAGACAACATAATAACACGAGTAACACTCAGCCCCCTAACGCTCTCTGGTCGCCATGGTAACCTGTAAACATAACTTTAATAATTCAAGATTTACCACAAAAACAAATACAAAGTGCATGAAAAATCTAACTCACCACAACGTTGAATCAGTGAGAGCCTTGGGCCTTTTCCCCTTTCCAAAGAAACGATCGAGAGACATTTGTTTTCTATCCATCTTGCTAGCTTGTGGGATTAGGTGTCAAGACTGAGCTATGTAACGGGGATATCCGGTTATTTTTCAAAATAAAACAGCGGTCACCCTCAGATAATAAATAAAACGGAAATACTGGAAGTTATTTGTTCTTTATGTGTGGCTCACGGCCCGGTACCACATGACCCACGACCCGGGGGTTGGGGACCACTGCTGTAGAGTACTTAACCACTGTGTACTCATACATTAACAGGTGCCAATAAGAGAAGACCCTACCTGTGTCAATCTAGAGAAAACATGTAATTCAGAAAAAAGAGCACAAAGACTATAAGAAACTACAATTTATGTATTTAAACAGAAGTTTGAGATGTTCTATTTCTGTGAACTCGAATACATGGTTTTGGTCAAGAACTGCAATATAACATGCACACAAAATAAAGACCCAGCTATTATTTACACCTGAGCCAGACAACATTTATTCACTTTCACTGAGCCAAGCAGCCAACTACAGCTTTTCTGTTCAAATCAGCTGAGCCATGTGGTAAAACCTGTTATGTTTTCCTGCCAAAGGCACTTCAGTAATGAAACCAGTGATAATAGCTTGATGTTATCACATACAGTGAAACTCAGAATCATCCATACCACTGGCAGATGTAGATTTAACTAATCTATATATTTGTTCCAACTGGAGGTATTAGAATCAGAATCAGCTTTAATGGCCAAGTATGACACATACAAGGAATTTGACTCCGGCAACTTTTCTCTCCAGTACAGAACTTAAATAAGTGAAATAAAGAAATAAATACAAATAAATAATAAAGGATAATATATACACCAAACCGGGGTTATTTTACAGTGAGTATGTACAGCAGTGCAGAGTTATAGTTTATTGTTATGTGAATGGACTCACACTCTGTGACTACACAGAGTTCACCAGAGCGACAGCCTGGGGGAAAAAACTGTTCTTGTGTCGGATGGTTTTGGCGTACAACGCTCTGTAACGCCGGCCTGACGGGAGGAGCCTAAACAGATTGTGGCCAGGGTGTGAGGGGTCTGTGGTGATTTTTCTGGCCCGCTTCTTGACCCTGGACTGGTACAGGTCCTGAATGGAGGGAAGATCAGTACCTATGATCCTCTCTGAGGACCTGACTGTTCTCTGCAGTCTGTCCTTGTCTTTTCTGGTGGCAGATCCGAACCAGACAGAGATGGATGAGGTCAGGACAGACTGGACTATTGCTGTGTAGAAGATGGTCAGCAGTTCCTGAGGCAGGTTGAACTTTCTGAGCTGACGCAGAAAGTACAGCCTTTGCTGGGCCTTCTTTCTTATACAGTTAATGTGGGAGGTCCACTTCAGGTCCCGTGTGATGGTGGATCGTAGGAACCTGAAAGACTCCACTGTGGGGACTGGCCTGTTGATGATTATGAGAGGAGATGTTGATGGGGGTCTCTTCCTGAAGTTCACTGTCATCTCCTCAGTTTTGAGCGGGTTTAGCTCCAGGTGGTTCTGACTGCACCAGAGGACCAGCTGTTCCACTTCCCCTCTGTATGCAGACTCGTCACCGTCACGGATGAGTCCAATGATGGTGGTGTCATCTGCAAACTTCAGGAGTTTCACAGAAGGGTCCCTTGACGTGCAGTCAGTGGTGTAAAGGGAGAAGAGCAGTGGGGAGAGAACACATCCCTGGGGGGCGCCGATGCTGAGTGACCGGGAGCTGGATGTGAAGTTACCCAGTTTCACCTGCTGCCTCCTGTCAGTCAGGAAACTGGTAATCCACTGACAGGTGGAGGGAGGCACGGTGAGCTGGGACATTTTTTGATGGAGGAGCTCTGGGACGATGGTGTTGAATGCAGAGCTGAAGTCCACAAACAGGACCCGAGCGTAGGTACCTGCAGAGTCTAGGTGGTGCAGGATGTAGTGGAGAGCCATGTTGACTGCGTCATCCACTGACCTGTTTGCTCTATAGGCGAACTGCAGGGGGTCTAGCAGGTGATCCGTGATGTCCTTCAGGTGGGTCAGCACCAGTCGCTCAAAGGATTTCATGACAACAGATGTCAGGGCGACTGGTCTGTAGTCATTTAATCCTGTGACGGGGGACTTCTTGGGAACCGGAATGATGATGGAGCGTTTGAGGCAGGAGGGGACCACACACAGCTCCAGGGAGTTGTTGAAGATCTGAGTGAAGATGGGAGCCAGCTGTCCAGCACAGACTTTCAGACAGGACGGAGACACTCCATCAGGACCTGATGCCTTCTTAATCCTCTGTCTCTGAAATAGTTGACGTACATCCTGTTCACAGATCCTCAGCGCAGGCAGGGGGTCAGGTACGGGGGTGGTTTGGGGTGATGCTAGGCCTTTTGTAATGGAGATGGTGGGGGAGGTGGAAGGTGTGAAAGTCGTTTCAAACCTGGAGAAAAAGTCGTTGAGGTCCTCAGCCAGGCGGGGGCTCCCCACAGGGTGGGGGGATGGTCTCCTGTAGTTGGTAATGGTCTGCAGGCCCTTCCAAACTGCAGACGAATCGTTGGCAGAAAAACACTCTTTCAGCTTTGCACTGTAGTTCCTTTTTGCTGCCTTGATCTCCTTTGTCAGCTTGTTCCTGGCCTGCTTGTACAGGACCCGATCTCCACTCCTGTAGGCCTCCTCCTTGTCCTGGCGTAGCCGTCTCAGTTCTGCAGTGAACCATGGTTTGTTGTTGTTGAACGTGCAGAAGGTTTTGGTCTGCACACACATGTCCTCACAAAAGCTGATGTAAGATGTCACAGTGTCGGTCAGTTCGTCCAGGTCTGAGGCTGCTGCTTCAAAGACGCTCCAATCAGTGCAGTCAAAGCAGGCCTGTAACTGCATCTTTGACTCATCAGTCCATCTCCTCACAGTTCTTACTACAGGCGTAGCAGATTTCAGCTTCTGCCTGTAAGATGGGATGAGGTGGACCAGGCAGTGGTCAGAGAGTCCCAAAGCAGCACGGGGGACAGAGCGATATGCATTCTTTATTGTGGTGTAGCAGTGGTCTAAAGTGTTCATGTCCCTGGTGGGACACGTCACGTGTTGTCTATATTTAGGCAGTTCAAGTTTGAGATTTTCTCTATTAAAATCCCCGAGAATGATTAGCAGAGAGTCCGGGTGAGTTTTCTCCACGTCTGTGATCTGGTCAGCGAGGTGATGTAACGCCTCCGTTACGCACGACTGCGGTGGAATGTATACAGGGACCAGCACAAACGAGGCGAACTCCCGCGGTGAATAACACTTTGGAGCTGTCCAGACAGAGCCCAGATCTGATAGAGAATCTGTGGAGGGAGCAAAAGATTAAGGTTATGGCAAGAGGTGCTCTTATTCTCAAAGATTTTGAATTCATTACCAAAGGTAGAACTTCAAAATAGACAAGCAGACATGCAAAAGGCAGGTCAGCAATTACAGACCCGTTCCAAAAAATTCAAATATATATAAGTTTATCTCCGTAATTCCATTCAAAATGTTCAACTTCCATAGATAATAGATTCAGGGCCATTGACTGTATAAATAATGGACAGCGTTTCCGCACTCCTCCCTGTTTACCAAAATGACCACGTTCATGGGGGAAATCATGGCGGATTTACAGACTCCTCCTCCCCGGTTCTGACGAAGCATGTTCCTAAAAAGGGCATAAGGGCGGGATCTTCACTGTAGACTCGGCCCTGCTTGGCCCTCGCGGGGCGTGTATTTCTGTTGTAGTCCCGCCCATTCTGCTCCCGCGCCTTTAGCACTGATGCTAAACCTGGTTAGCTAAGCCAAAGGTTAATCGCTCATTCTACCGCAGCCGTCTGTGCGCCTCTGACGGCTCTCTTTTCTCCCCAATCCCATAAGGTAAGAACTCATAACTTAAGATAATTATTAAGATGTAGTGTTACTATAATTACAGTCTAACGAAATACAGCAATTTAAACTGAATTATCACAACGTGATATCGAAGACAATTGGATAAAAAAAGTCCTGAGACAGATTGCTGTCAAAATGTATGTAAAGCCGAGTGGAGGATGTTTATTAGTCTAGTCTAATCTGCAATATGTTTACATGTGTGTAACATTGACTGTATATATACAGTGTATAATAATGTGTCAAGTATTAAATTCCCTGTATGAAAAGTGCGTGCACTTTATGTGTGCTGAATGCGTGTGGATGAAAGTGCCTTGTGTGTGCTGCTATGAATGGATGAATACGGTAATAACTGTAATTTAACAATTATTTAAATTCTACTCCCCAGAAATGAATACATATAAAGCCACGGTCGACAATATCCCGATACAGCCGAGGGCGGAGGGCTTGGAGTCAAGTCAGGAGCAGTTTTTTACCTTTTTTGGTGATTTATTTGTTTATTTTTATTCTTGAAAATAAAAGTTGTTAAAGATTCTGAACGCCTTTCCGTTTCTCCCGCAAACATAAGCTTCATTATCAGAACAAATATTATGATCCTCAGAGAGTTTGCATCTTTGAATTGATGATAGGTTAAGGTAAGGTTAATTAAACATTTCTATTAAAGAACATCGGTGTTAGGGAAAAATAATAATGGTGTATTATTATTTTCTTAGGGTGTTTTTATCACATAGTTCTAATGTACTTTTTAAATGTCATTTTGGTTTCAGTCACATGCTCTTGTGCATGACATCCTGTTCTTTTAATATGTTAATGAAGTGTGACTAAATAAAGAGAGTCTGCAGAGGTGAGACCCTTTGAGACCAGTGATGAGATCAGTGGGAGACGAGTGACAGGAGCTGATAACAGACAGACGGTTGGCTCATTCCTTACCGTATTTTGCTGGTCTCCCTCTGCAGAACTGATTGAACCACATCTACCTCTGCAGAGCTTATTGTCTAAATTATCTCCGACTTTTGTGTGTGACTTGTTTTAGGTAACCCACAACAATTACCTAACATCTTGGTGCCGAGACCCGACATACGGAGCACTCCCGCAGGTGGTTTTCGTCGAAGGGCTGTTTTTGACATCCAGATCGCTGAATTGCTGCACTGGCCGGCTGTATAACTTCCACGAGGACCCCCTGCGCGTGCTCCCGTGCGATCGATTCGGTTTGAGTCACTGGCATAGGGCAAACATTGTGAGTACGTCTTTTTTGTGCACCTTTACATTTAACAAAACAAATTCTAAGATAGTCAGGGTATATTCTGCTGTTTGGGCCTAAAGAACGCTTTACCCTCTCTGATAAAATATCAGGTGTTGATCCGTAACTGTTTAGTGACAAAAGAAGGGTGTAACGGACCTGGTTTGCGAACCGGTCCACCTTGAAAAAGGGGTGTAACGGGACAGGTCTGCGAACCTGACCACCTTCAAAAATAAAATTTGAACAAAAAAAAAAAAAAAGGGTGTAACGGACCTGGTTTGCGAACCGGTCCACCTTGAAAAAGGGCGTAACGGTACAGGTCTGTGAACCTGACCACCTTGAAAAATATACGGTTGTAACGGGTTAGGTTTGCGAACCAATCCACCTCGCTGGGAAATAAAGCACGCCAGTGTATGGAAGTAAAAACACAAACAGCAGAATCAAAACGAAATACCGCACCCTAAGTGGGTATAAGAAAGCTTAGACACAGGACATAATCTTTATGTATGCCAGTCCAACCTGAAACCTAACGGTGTTAACGTACGGTTTGAACGGGCACTACAAGAGACGTTCTGTGTGGATTTATAGGTTACACAACACATCCTTAGATTAGGAAAGCCATAAGACGGCTCAATGTAGTTGCACAAGAGAGACACTTAGAGTAAAAACTATACGATCCAGTTTTAGCAGAAATTGAGTACAAAAAAAAAAAAATCTCAAATAAATGACCAAAAACAAAAAAGATTACTTTAATTAATTAAAGAATAAATCACTAACTTTAACTCATCAACAGACTAATTTCATAGTTCTTGCTTTTTCATTCACCTTAACCTTAATATTAATTACTGTTGTTATTCCCATAGAACTATTTGGTATTCTAACAACAGACTTTACCAGACCAATTAATAGAACCCATTAAGGCTTATATAAAAACAACGCAAAGATGGGAAACGATGTTTCCACCGACAAATTAGAAGGCGATTCAAAATATATGTATAAAAAGAATCCCGAAAATCTTCAGTTTCTAACAAAATGGCGCAAAAAGTATAAAGTAGATGGGAAGCTTAAAGGAAGCCAATGGAGAGAACTTGTATGTGTTCTTGAAGCAAAAACACTTATCGCCAAAGGTAAAAAGAAAAAACTTAAACAGACACAGTTAAAAATAGCACGTGTATGGGCTGATGAAACAGAGAAAAGGAAACAAAATATAAAAAACAAAAAAGAGAGCAAAGGTGCTAAAGATGAGGCTCTTCTTATGAAAAAGCTAGGTGACGAGCTCACACTGTGCCCTCCCCCTTATTCACCACCACCTACAGCTCAGACAGACCCCCCTGGGGCTGTTGGAGGAGAACCTTATGCACCTCCACCAGCACCCCCAGCAGACCAGCCGGGGGCTTTAGGGGAAGGTCTATATCCTCCTGTTCCAAGAGATCAATTTGCAATTGAAGAAAAAACAAATGGTACCACAATAAAAAAAAAAAGACTTAGAATTACAAAGTCAGGTCCAAAAAAATCTGAGGATAAATCTTATGAGAGTGAACCAGAGGACTCAATAAATATCAACCCTATGATTCAAGTACCATCTGCCGATGGTACTCCGAGATATGTTTTTAGACCATGGTCACTTAAAGACGTTAAAGAGGTTGTAGAACAAATCACTAGCCATAAGGAGGATCCAGAAAAATGGACAGAGGATATGGTTGATGTGGTCAAATCCTACCGGTTAAACGGTCATGAATTAGGACAGGCTATGGCTGCATCGCTGGGGAAAGACTGGCACCATGTAGCTGGAAATTACACAGGAAGAGATGATGCCGGAGTTGTGTTACAATTTCAGAATGATTTCCAGGGGGCACTAAAGCAACAATTCGATGCAGTAGCGGATAAAGTTCGTACACAGTTTAAAAAGAAACCAGATTATGGGCATATGGCCTCCATAAAACAGAAGCCTGGGGAAACTGTAGATGATTTTAAATACAGATACCAAAAGGAACATGATACCCATAGTGGCCTAACTAAAGAGAATGGTGATGAAACTCCATATATGCGGCATTTCTGTAATGGTCTGCTACATAGTTTCCACCCCACTATCACTAATTGGATTAAAAATCACCTTCTGACATGGGAAACATGCAACCTTACTACCCTTATGGCCAATGCACGTTTTGCAGAAGGTGTCATTGAAAGAAAGGGGAAGAAACCAAAACCTCCAGACTCCGACACACAGGTATTTCACACTCAGGTTGAAGACGATGAGGGGGAAGTTTATTATCAAAGTGATAACCACAACAAAGGAAGGGGGTTTAGACCACAAAGGAATACACATCATAAGACACCACAGGGGTCTTGGAGATATCAAGGTGGTCACACTGCCCCCACGTGTTGGATCTGCGGGAAAGTAGGCCACATTTCACATCAATGTAGCAGAGGCAGAGGCCGAGGAGGGGGCATAGGGCGAGATCAGATCCATACACAGGGTTCAACTGCCCCAGATCACTCGCGGTTCACACAACAATGACTAGATACTTTTACCGCCTCTAATGAGGTGGTGGACTGCTGTGGCGCCTGGGAATTACTTAATGTTCTGAAAGCGAAGCCTTACATAACACTTAAAGTTAATGAACAAACAGAAGAGCTCCTTTGTGATACTGGAGCTTGCAGAACAGTGATCTCTTCTGGCGTTAATCTGCCAGAATCTAAAGAAAGCATTTTGGTAAAATCAGCAGATGGTGCCACTACTCGCTCATTTTTATCTAAACCAGTGTTAATAACAGATCCAAAAACTAGGTTAAGTTCTAAAAACTCAATAGTCATTTCACCACAATGTCCACTCAATTTGTTAGGCAGAGACTTAATGTCAGCCCTAAAAATCTCAATTATCCCAGTGGGAGACGGCATGAGAGCTGTGAGAACAGGAAATGATGACATTTACCTAAATACAATTCATAGACCACAGGGGCTCGGTCTGTACTACTCTTTACGAGTTGAACCTAAAGAAAACCTTAAAGATACAACAACAATGATGGACACAGTTTTGCAGGTAGTTCCTGAACCCGACAAACAAATTATGCCTACATCACAGTTACATGTGACTATGGCTCTGAGGCCTGAACCTGATCCCAAGTTCCAAGACTATTTTATGCAACTCTCACCTGCTGTAGTGTTCACCTCATACATCATTACTGATGGAAAATCTGATTCAGCTGCCTCAGTAACACTGTCTACCAGCCTTAAACCATTCTTTGATTTGCCTACAGATCCGCATATATCCCTGACAAAAAGCAGTAAATCACATTGGAAAGATTTGGGATATATGGTGCGAAAAGCAAATAATACCACAGATTTTAAAACTTTGCAAGAAAATAAAGAAGATAGTTGGCAATACAGTGAATCCACATGTTTATATAGACTGCCCCCTATCATGCCACTCCACTGCACCACCAAAATTGCAACATTAGAATGACCAGAAGCAGAAACCCTCTTATTGACTGAAGAGGAAGAAAAGCAACTCAAAGAAGTCCCTGACACATTATGGTCTAAAAGCCCCACTGATGTGGGCCTACTCTCATCCATTGCTCCCGTTCAAATAACTGCTAAATCACATTTTAGACCCAGAGTAAGACAATATCCCCTCTCTGTGGAAGCAGAGTTAGGAATTCAACCAATAATTCAGGATTTACTAACAACAGGTGTCATAAGAAAATGTCCTGATTCACCATGTAACACCCCAATCTGGCCAGTTAAAAAGGCTGATGGGAAAAGCTGGCGTATGATTCAAGATTTGAGAATGTTGAATTTAACTGTCCAGACCTGAGCGCCAAATGTACCGGACCCACACACTCTTTTAAACTCTTTGAGTCCCACTAGGAAGTTTTTCACAGTAGTGGACCTCAGTAATGCCTTTTTTAGCATTCCAGTGCACCCAGATTCACAATTTTGGTTTGCTTTCACTTATAAACATGTAAAATACACATACAGCAGATTGCCACAGGGGTTTGCAGACAGTCCTACAATTTTTACAGAAGCAATTACCAACTGCCTGGCCAGTTTTGAATGTTCTAAAAATACACAAATTCTTGTTTACGTAGATGATGTCCTGGTTGCATCAGATGACTATGAAAGCTGCTTACATGACTCTCTCTCCTTACTGCACCACCTGCATTCCACTGGAAATAAAGTCAGTAAAAACAAAATCCAGTGGGTAAAATCATCGGTTCAATACTTAGGACACACTTTGTCAGGAGAAGGCAGACAAGTCCAACCTGGAAGGAGAGAGGAAAATTTAAACACTCCTAAGCCCATGACAAAGAAACAAATGATGCAATTCCTGGGACTAGCTAATTATTGCAGGCAATATATATCTCATTATGCAGAAAAAACACAACCTCTTCTTGAGATGATCCATGGCCAGCAGATGGAGATGAAGGATACTTTAACTTGGTCAACTAAAACAGAACAAACTTTTACCACAATAAAACAGGAAATCCATTCTAGCACAGTTTTAGTACTACCAGATTACTCCAAAATATTCACTCAAACGGTGGACTGCAAAAATGGTTTTTTGACTTCAGTTTTGCTGCAAAAACATGGAGATAAACAACGTCCTGTTGCATTTTATTCTAAAAAATTAGACCAAGTTGCACAGGCCTTACCCAACTGTGTGCAAGCTATCGCTGCTGCAGCACTGGCTGTCGAAGCCTCAGCTGATGTAGTGCTATTCCACCCTCTCACGTTGTTGGTCCCCCACGCAGTAGATGTTTTACTTCTACAAGGCAGATTAGGATTATTATCACCAGCGAGACATCTTAGTAACACTGCAATACTGATCTCACAACCTTATATTACCATACAGCGTTGCAACACTTTAAATCCAGCAACGCTTCTACCTACTGCAGATGACGGAGAACCACATAACTGTGTACAAGCTACAGAAAGATTACAACTACCTAGGCCTGATCTTAAAGATGTCCCACTACAAACAGGACTGGAATGGTTTGTAGATGGATCAAGCTCTAAAACTAAAACAGGCTCTACTGAAACAGGCTATTCAATTGTACAACTTCCTGATGTAATTATAGAAGCCAAATCATTACCACAACATTTTTCCGCTCAAGCCGCAGAAATAGTAGCTTTGACAACAGCATGTCAACTTGCAGAAGGCAAGGTGGTAACCATTCACACAGATAGCCAATATGCATTTTCTACCGTGCACTGTTTTGCTAAACAATGGGAAAGGAGAGGAATGGTCACCTCTACAGGAAAACCTATAACCCACTCTCAATTAATGATAAAACTATTAGACGCAGTTATGTTACCAAAAGCTATTGCAATTTGTAAATGTCAAGCACACACCACAGGAAAAGACAGTTTCCTGCGGCAACAGATTCGCAGATGAAATAGCAAAAGCAGCTGCACAAGGCAGTTTTGGTTCCTCTAATGCTTATACACAGACCACAGAACAAGAACTTATGGATCAGACTGTTTTGAAAGACATGCAAACAAACGCTCGCTCTTCTGAAAAACAATTATGGAAAACAAAAGGTGCCATTCTAAACGAAAATGGACTTTATGAAGTTCGTAATAAACCCATCCTACCCAAATCACTGTTTAAAGCTGCTGCGCTTGTGAGACATGGGCCTTGCCATGTCTCCACAGGGGGGATGGTATCAATAATACAACAACACTTTACAACATACAACCTTGAAACATACTTAAAACATTTTTGCAAGACATGCCTAACATGTATCAAACACAACCCACAAGGGAATATGAGACCCAAGCGAGGCCAATTTCCTCAACCAGCCTACCCATTCCACACAATCCACATGGATTTCATTGAACTAACACAGAGCGGCTCATACAAATATTGCTTAGTAATAATTGACGCTTTCTCCAAATGGCCAGAAATAATTCCCACTGCAAAGCATGATGCTCTAACAGTGGAAAAAGCACTATGTAAAACTATCATTGCAAACCATGGTATTCCACAAGTAATATATTCAGATAATGGACCACATTTTGTGAATGAGGTTATTCAAAATATGGCAAAACATTTAGACATCCAACTAAAAAATCATTGTGCCTATCACCCCCAAAGTGCAGGTTTAGTAGAAAGACATAATGGGACCATCAAAAGCAGACTCAGGAAATGCATGGCAGAAACTAGAAGACCATGGCCTGAGTGTTTGGACCTAGTAAAACTTTACATGAGAATCACGCCAACAAACCAAGGTTTAACACCTTTTGAAATCATTTATGGCAGACCTTACAGGTTACCTCTAGTTGCGCCTGATTTGCAAAAAGCAGACGAAGAACTCACATTAGCTGATTACATGAGGAAAATTATCCTAGCCAAAGAAGTGCAAAACGCACACAATCTGCCTATCTCTCCTTCTGTTTTGCAGGATCCTGAAAAGCCAATCAAACCTGGAGACTGGGTTTTCATCAAAGTGATTAAAAGGAAAAATTGGACGAGTCCCCGCTGGGAAGGACCTTTTGAAGTCCTGCTGACCACGCCCACGGCTGTGAAAATCGCTGAGAGACCCTCGTGGATACACATCTCACACTGCAAATTGCAAAGGCAATTAGGGGACTAGACACAGGACAGTGGGGAAGTCTGGGCTACAAAGGACAGAGTGACCAATAGGGCCTCTGGTCTCAAACCCAGCAGAACAGCATCCCTGTCCCCTTAGTGGTCAAACCTCTGTTTTGGAGGGCTAGTCCTCTTATTTGCCTCTAGCTAACATGAAACTAGTTTGGCTCCCCTCCTGTCTGGCAGTTTGCCTGCCTCTATTCCACTGCTTTTTCCTCACACCTGATGACGCCCAGACATCAAAGGAAAGAAGAGCTAAAATTCTAACCCACCATGCGTTCAAGAACACCTGGTACCAAATAGTTAATTTGACTGCAAAACGTTTAGGTTTCAATACCAGCTGTTATGTCTGTTCATGGATCCCACACCATTCTGAAGAAGTCTCATCGATGACTGCTGTCCCAACCACCTTAAATAATCCCAATTTGGCCTGGGAACGCCTGACGGATACATCTGGAAGTGTGGTCACACTTTCTACCTCTACCTACCTAAGGATTGGTGTGGCACGTGTAGTTTGGCTCGACTGCAACCCTCCTCATACATCATAACAGAAAACGGAGCACCTTCTAAACCTACAGAGCTGAATAAACGGGAATTCAACCCTCCACAAGTGTTCAACCCGTTCTCTGACAATGGTGGACGAAAACCTCTCTACAGTGATGCAAAAGGAATCTTCCACACCATGTTCCCACCTGTTGGAGTTGCAAGTCTGACAAAACGGATGAACGAGGTTTGGTGGACTTTGGAAAACATCACAGACGTCCTTGCTGAAATGTCCAACCTGCTGGCCAACGATCCTGAAAAACTGGCGATGAAGACCATGCTGATGCAACATCGGGTTGCTCTGGACACTCTTTTTGCTTCTGAAGGTGGACTTTGTACTGTAATTGGTGACCGGGTGCAGGGATTAGCTGACTTTTTAGAATCACAGGAAAGCAGTAATGGACAATGGGATCTCATGGCCTGGCTGACAACTGGCAGGTGGTATCAGGTTCTTTTAAAAATAGCTATGCCATTCATTGTAATTTTGATACTTTTCTGCATTTTTGTTAGTTGTGTTCTTCCATGTATAAAACAAATGATGAATAAGATGATAACTAACACATTGGTCCAATACTCTCTTCTTAATCAGAGGCTTGAAGATGAAGATAGAAATAAAGAAGAAGATGAAGTGTAATTAACATGTGTAAAAACCTTTTATGATTCCATTAATCTAAACTACTGTTCAGGTAGCGATTAATTGGATGATGTCTAGGTGAAGCTCGCATAAATACCTTTTTGAAATTGCTACTTACTTTTGCAATTTCTTTGTTATATGTCTTATTACCTTTTTTGAATTTGGGATGCTACTTATTTTGCAACCTTTTGTTGTCTGGTTTTTAGGATTCTTATATTTTTATATTATTAGAGTTGTTACCTATTTTACAACTTTTTGTTGTTCGTGATCACATTTAAAAACCACATTTCAGGGGGGAAATGTTAGGGAAAAATAATAATGGTTTATTATTATTTTCTTAGGGTGTTTTTATCACATAGTTCTAATGTACTTTTTAAATGTCATTTTGGTTTCAGTCACATGCTCTTGTGCATGACATCCTGTTCTTTTAATATGTTAATGAAGTGTGACTAAATAAAGAGAGTCTGCAGAGGTGAGACCCTTTGAGACCAGTGATGAGATCAGTGGGAGACGAGTGACAGGAGCTGATAACAGACATTGAAATTATGCAACTGAGGAGCTAGCTTCCTCCTGTCAGCTACGGCAGCACAACTTCCCCAACCAACTACATAACAAGACACTCAAACAAAGACACATTGTTTGTGAGAATCTTCACTTTGACAATATCAATATAGCAAGACCTCATCATACGTCTGCTAATGAAGTCATCATAAGTGACCTTGACTGATACCTGTTTGTGTTATGAGATGTTATGTTTTCTATATTTCTATTTTAGCTACTACTGAGGATGAAAGAAATACATGTCTCAACAGGGCTAGGACTCTTAACTTTCCTAAGTTCTCCTTTAAAATATGGAGCTTTAAATTAAATTATTATCTAATTATTATTAAATAATTATTATAATTATTGAGAGTTGAGTTGATGATGATAAGATGAACATATTGTACCTTGGGGAAAATCACAACTGTTTTATTGTAATATAAAAAGTTGATCTTGTTGATTGATTGCTGCCATAGAATCTACATTTTGTACATAAACACCTGGAATCAAATATGTTCAATTCAATTTAATTCAGTTTATTTACAGTTGTGTGCGAAAGTCAGAGCACCCCTTTAAAAACAGCATATTTTATATATTTAAAAATGTATATTCATATTTACTGTCTCTCTGGTATATGGGAAAAAAAAGACAATATTGTCAGGAAACATTAATGCATAGTTACATTTTATTTTATAAATTGAACAAAATTACAAAAATTAAAAACATAATTTTGGCATGTGCAAAAGTCGGGGCACTCTACAGCATCAGTACCTTCAGTACTTAGTTAACACCCCCATCTGGCAGATATCACAGCTTGTAAACGCTTTTTATAGCCAACAACAAGTTTCTGGATTCTATTATTTGGGATTTTTCCCCATTCTTCCTTGCAAAAGGCTTCCAGTTCTGCAATATTCTTAGGACGTCTTGCATGCACAGCTCTTTTAAGATCTACCCACAGATTTTCGATTATGTTTAAGTCGGAAGACTGTGAAGGCCATTCCAAAACCTTCAGCTTGCGTTTCTTGAGGTAGTCCATGGTGGATTTGGAGGTATGTTTAGGATCATTATCCTGTTGTAGAAGCCATCCTCTTTTCAGCTTTAGCTTTTTTACAGATGCTGTGATATTTGCCTCCAGAATTTGCTGGTATTTAATTGAATCCATTCTTCCCTCCACCCGAGCAATGTTTCCTGTCCCACTGGCTGCAACACAACCCCAAAGCATGATGGATCCACCCCCATATTTAACAGTTGGCAAGGTGTTCTTTTCATGAAATGCTGCTCCTTTTTTTCTCCAAACATACCTTTGCTTATTGTGGCCAAAAAGTTCTATTTTAACTTCATCAGTCCACAGCACTTGTTTCCAAAAGTCATCAGGCTTCTGTAGATGTTCTGTTGCATATTTTTGACGTTGTATTTTATGATGAGGTCGTAGATAAGGTTTTTTTCTGCAGACTCTTCCATGAAGGTCTTGTTTGTGCAAGTATCGGCGCACAGTGGAAGGGTGCACCACCACTCCTGAGTCTGCTAAATCTTCCTGGAGGTCTTTTGAAGTCAAATGTGGGTTTTGGTTTACCTTTCTGATCAGACTACGAGCTGTTCTCTCCGAGAGTGTCCTTGGTCTTCCAGATCTCTTCTTGACCTCCACAGTTCCCCTCACCTGCCATCTCTTAATTATGCCTCGCACTGTGGAAACTGCAAGCTGAAAACGCTTTGCTATCTTCTTGTAGCCCTCCCCGGCATTGTGGGAGACGAGTGACAGGAGCTGATAACAGACAGACGGTTGGCTCATTCCTTACCGTATTTTGCTGGTCTCCCTCTGCAGAACTGATTGAACCACATCTACCTCTGCAGAGCTTATTGTCTAAATTATCTCCGACTTTTGTGTGTGACTTGTTTTAGGTAACCCACAACAATTACCTAACAATCGGCGAACACCTTCATCAATTAATGGCTGCAGTTTACACGTTCCGTCTCCACAGCAGAGTTCAAGAGTGGGTTCTGCGCAATCAACCCAGAATCCGTTTGACAGACTAGAGGAAGAATGATAAAAACACTCAACAATCTTCGCTTCATCTCTGCATGGAGCCCGGCAGGGGTTAGGTGCAGAAATAATTTTGAGGTTCATATGTACCCTCAGTTTAATCAAATTCATACGCACGTTTTATGTGCGCGCTGATTTGGGCATCGTGCTGGACCTTTTCAGAGCTTTAAACTGAAAAAAGGGTATTATTCCATTAACTTTTAAATGATACGACTAAGATCTCACTAGTGACCAGGGTTGTTTCAACTCCATGCACAACAAATGCAATATTTGTTTTTATACGGCTTTGAAGACAAACCGATCGCAAAATATGTGGAAATAGTCCAAAAAGCGCACAGTGTATGTCCGTCTTGCCTCTGGGAAGCATGGAGCTGGTAGCGCAGCATAATTAGAACACCTTGCATTAAAGAGGATACTGAATATATGAAAATTGCGCTGGTGGATGCGCTGTTCAAAAAACAAACAACAAAAAGAACATCAGGTTTTTAAGTGGTAGGGACAAAACTGTAATTGATCAATATTACCGCGGACATGGTCCCAGCTACAATGACTCAAATATCTATACTTTCATGCAGCACCCCAAATCCGTGCTCACGGTTTAATAAACTGAGGGTATAGAGGGATTCTTACATCTGAAAAGTGTTCCTGCACCTGACCCCGGCTGGGTTCCAAGGTGATTTTTTTCACCACAGAAAAATATGCAGAGAATTATGGATCTGAGAGGGTGGACACGGTGCTGCTGATGCCACGGGGGGGAAATCATCTCACCTGCTATGACTGGATAAGTCAAGTGAATTCTTATCTTTAATTTTAATCATCTTAATATATTTGATCTTATCTTAATTTTTTTATGTCAACAATAATTTTGTTTTTCACATTTTCTGTCAGTTTTTAAAGGGTAAACGAATGAGCAAGATGCCCTGCAGCCTGCATACACAAACCTGTCGTTATTTTCATGAATGAAAAGTAAAAAAAAAAAATTTTTTACATCCCCCCTCTGCTTTTTTTTTTTACAAATCGCACACTGCATATCAGCAGTAAAATGTTATAGTGGTCAAACAGACAAGAAAAAAAAAATTAAACGTACATTTTGTAATTACAAACATGTTTTACTTAGGCTCACACATTATTCTAGTCTAATATATCAAACTAAAAAGCCTCAGACAGAATGCGTTAGGTTGAGCTCAGCTCCACAACCAGCCTCTGCTAGTTTCATGCAGCTTTTAAAATTTGTCACAAAATCTACCCAGCAGCTGATTTTTTGCACAAACGATTTAAGTTTGAATTATCCCATTGTGTCTTTTGCGATTGTCCGGAAGAAACATTAGATCATTTATTTTTTATGTGTCCTGTTTCATTTCGATTTTGGAGTGATATTAAAGATTGGTTGTCTGCTAAAATAGCTAACTTTCCAGATCTCAACATTACCCATGTTTTATATTACTTTAATGATCTGGGGAAGAGAGCATCCGACGTTGTGAATGTTGTTTTATTGCTCGCCAAATACCATATCCATTGTTGTAAGTGGAGAAATGCTGCCCCTTGTTTTGATCATTTTTTGAACGAATTTAAACTTTATTACTCCTCATTGAGACTCTTTAAATGTGAAAGTGACCAAAAACATATCTATGTTTCTTGTATTTTGAATTGAATCTCATATTTAGTTTGTGAATGCCCCTTATTCTGTTCCCTTATGCTGTTCTCTTGTTCTTTTCACAGCATTTCTGTACCTCTACGAGAGGTTTGTACTTGATTTTGTTCAATAAAAAAAAAAAAATAAAATAAAAAAAATCTTCATGCAGCTGCGCAGTGAGCTATTAGCCTAGCCGATGGGCCAGGCAGCGACGTAAACAAGTCCGGCACTCATTAATTATGCAAGATTTAGAAAAATTATCCTACGTTAACCAGCCTGGTGCCTCTGGGTTTTGTTTACCCAGCGTAATCACAGGAGCAATATGTAGCTGTAGACAGTTTTAAAAAAATAGGCACCGGGCATTAAAGTTGTTTTTAACGTGTCTAAGGTGAAATGTATTCCAATGGGGGACTAGCGGCTATAAGGCGGTACTACAGCAATGGCGGCCCCCAGTGTCGTAGTCAAAAAGCAGAGCAGCCAGCGGCCATTGTTCAGGGCCCACAACTTCAACAATTTCAAGTATTTAGTCAGGGGCAGTCCTTCCTACAGGCGACATAGGCGCTTGCCTAGGGCGCCATCTAGTGGGGGGCGCCAAATATGCGGCGAGAAAAAAATTATAATGTCTATTTATTTTTTCCCAACAGTTTTATATAATTTAATTTTGCACACAATGTTTTATAAACGTATTTTTTGTTTGGATTTTTTAGTGTGCACTTTTTGTTCTCAGATGATGCACTACTGTTCAAGTTAAACATTAATTGTTTGTATATTTATTATTGAACAGCTTTATTCTTTTGCACGTTATATTATTATTGTTATACTATCATTATCTAAATAAATGTGCAAGTCTTCGGACATGACTTATTTTTTCGTGGGCAAGGGGCGCCATCAGTCAAGCTCGCCTAGGGCACCAAATGGTCTAGGACCGCCACTGTATTTAGTTATGTATTTAGTAGTCGGGCCAACACGGAGACACTGATGCATGCTTTTATCTCCAGTAGAATTGATTACTGTAATCTGCTTTCTGGTCCTCCCAAAAAGAGTATATCAGGTTTACAACTACTACAAAATTCAGCAGCACGTGTCCTGACGAAGACCAGGAGGCGGGAGCACATTACACCGGTCTTAAAATCATTGCATTGGCTCCCCGTACATTTCAGGATCGACTTTAAGGTTCTTTTAATGGTTTTTAAGTGTCTTAATGGTCTTGGGCCTCCTTATCTCTCTGAACTGCTTTTACCATATAAACCTTTGCGGTCTCTGCGCTCCTCTGGCAGCCGTCTCCTTGTCACCCCAAAAGTCAGGACACACAGGCATGGTGAGGCGTCTTTCCAGTTTTATGGCCCTCACCTCTGGAACAGGCTGCCAGAGGACCTCAGGGCTACAGAGAACGTTCATGTTTTTAAGAGCAGGCTCAAGACTCACCTTTTTAGCTTAGCTTTTAACTGATTATTATTTATTACTGTTTGTTTAATTGCTCTGCATGTTTTATATGATTGTATTTTTATCAGTTTTACTATTTAATCTTAGCACATTCATTTACTGTTTCTTTTTATACTTTAATTTATCTTAATCCCCATTCCAGTGTTTCCTCTGTGGGAGCCCTCTGCCCCGGGAGCGGTGGTCGGCTGTAGCTGCCTGGTTGCTCTCTAGGTGGAGCTTGGGTGGAGGTGGGGGTCTTGGCCTTGCCTCCACTGGGTGCCCTGTGTCGGTGCCTCGGCTGCTGCTGTTAGTCTACCGCTGCCGGGGCAGATGGCTCCTCTGATGGCGTTTCCTTGCATGGTTCATCTACACTCGGCCCAATGTCCTTTTTTACTTTTTCTTTTAACTGTGTGTGTGCATGGGAGATGGGTTCGGGGGAGGGGGGTATAACTGTGACCATGCTTTTAAATCTGTGGGGGAGGGAAGGGAAGGTGGTTTTATGTGGGGTCATTTTAATCTGTAAAGCACTTTGTGATGCAACTTCTTGTATGAAAAGCGCTTTATAAATAAAGTTTGATTTGATTTGATTTGCACATAAGTTGGGCTTCTTGCTCATAAAAGCCACGAAAACAGGAATTTAAGAAAATAGAATACTGTGAAGAAATCACCATTTACTTCTCAGTTTTTGTAGAAAAAAAGAAATTAGGATCACATCAAAACAATCAAAATATGGTATTTTCAAAACGATGTGTCAATCTCCAATACATGGTAGGGAATCCCTTTGCCTTAATCACTGCCTCGATGCGCCGTGGCATTGAGGCAATCGGCCTGTGCCATTGCCTGGGAGCTATGGAAGCCCATATTTCCTTGATGCTTGTTGTCAGCTCTTCTTTGTTTTTGGGTCTGGTGCCCCTCATTTTCTTCTTGATAATACCCCATAGATTCTCAATGGGGTTTAGTTCCAGCAAGTTGGCTGCCCATTCAAGCACTGTGATGGCATGGGCATCAAACCAGGTGCTCCTGGGGGTATGGGTGGGGGCCAAGTCCTACTGGAAGATGAAATCTGCATCTCCATACAGATCCTCAGCAGAAGGAATCATGAAGTCCTCTAAAACATTCTAGTAGACTGATGCGGTGACCTTGGATTTAAGAAAGCAGAGTTTACTAACACCTGCACCGGACATTGCACCCCAAATAATGACTGACTGTGGATATTCCACACTGGACCTCAAGCACCTTGGGTTCTGTTCCTCTCCCGCCTTCCTCCAAACCTGCTGCTTTCTTGTTTTGTCCCTCCTGTTTCTGTTTATACTTAGTTCTTTTCTTTATCTAGTCTTGTCATGTTAGATTATTCCTTGTCTTTATTAGTTTTTTTCTGGCACTTGCTTGTTTCTGTTTCTTTTTCTTCTTGCTCTTAGATATTTTCACCTTTTTGTTTGTCCTCATTTGTTTCCTTAGTTTATTCCCTCTAGATAGTTTCCTAATTTATTTCTTCCTTCTGCTCTCTAGTGTTTCCTTAGGTCCCCTTCCTAGACTTATTATTTTAGTTAAGAGTTTTCCGTCTCCCTATCATTCTACCGCTTTTCCCAGCTGATTGTTTCCACCTGCTTTCTCCCTCTCACCTGCATCTGATTCCCCTAATTGGTCATTGGTCTCCTCTCACTTCCTCATTTCCTCCCCAGTATATAGTCTGCCTTCATTCAGTCACTATTCGCTGGTCCGTCGTCATTCTTTCCCTGTCTGTTCCTGATTCCTGCTTCTCCTCATCTCAGCATTTTGGTTGTTCCTTGTTTTTGTTAATTATTAAATCATTTAAGTTTCATTGTTGCTGCCTTTGGGTCATTTAAAATACACAAACATGACACTCCTTACCTCTCTGATCTCCTCCATGTTTACGCGCCATCTCGCTCTCTTCAGTCTTCCTCTTCTCTCTTTCCATGCCCCCTGTCCGTCTTATGGGGAGCAGAGCCTTCAGGGGCTCTGCCCCAAACTTTGGAACTCTCTCCCTCTTTTCAAATCCAAACTCAAAACATACTTATGATTTGCTTTTTCACTTTGATTTTATGTACAATTCATCCATTGGCAGATTTGATTGTTTTTATGTAGTTCATCACTGTGATTTTGTGTTGTACAGTGTCCTTGAGTGTTCAGAAAGGCGCTTCAAATAAAATGATTATAAATCATTAATTGTCCGCATGATTGCATGCTGCCTACGCATTGTGTGTGTGTGTGTGTGTGTGAGGGAGAGAGCAAAAGCTAAACTTTCTAAATTTAGGCTACAAAGACTTTTACTAAGGCATGTGTCCCAGTGAATGAGGTCTAGTAACGCCCCTGCCAAGAAACCCGATTGTTGTAGCCCATCCACTTTTTCTGGATCTCTGCGAGATTCATGAATCTTCTCTGATAATCCGCTGAAGCCCACGGTCAGCTCTTCTACTGCTGCATCTTCTCCTTCCACTACTTTCCATTGATATGCTTGGACACAGCACTCTGAACAGCCAGCCTCCTTAGCTATGAACTTTTGTGGCTTACCCATTTTATGGGGGGTATCAATGATGGTCTTTTGGCCAGTTGTCAAGTCTGCAGTCTTCCGCATATTGAACCTGAGACAATTGAACCAAAGTGAAGCCATATTTTGATTGATTTGATGTGATCCAAATTTTTCTTTCTGCATAAAATGAGAAATGGTGATTTCTTCACAGTATTTTGAATTCTTGTTTTCATGGGTTTTATGAGCTGGAAGCCTAAATTATCTACAAATAAACTAAATACTTGAAATCGTTTAAGTTGTGGGCCCTGAATCTATAATCTATTGAAGTTTAACGTTTTGAATGGAATTATGGAAATAAACTTTTCCATTAAATTCAAATTTTTGGGAAAGAGTCTGTATAAGGCTTCAATTGCTTTTCCATTTGATCCCCCCCCCCCCATTTATTATTGAGAACTGTATATATTATTTGACAAGCACACTTAAAAATTTAAATGTAAATAAAAACAGCTAAATTATATCGATAACCCTACTAAATACTTTTAATGTCTTTTTAGGATGCCTTTCTAATTTCCTAACAGATGGAAAATTCTAAATCTTTTTGCCATCAAATCTAAAACTAAGTTTTAGGAACCTGATTTTTAATACTTGAGCAGAATCTGATGTTAATTTAAATGGATTTATAGCAGCATCTCCTTGAACAATTATATTCTCCCATTTACCCCGTTAAATGTCAGGCAACACTCTGCATTACAGACTGCTCATTTTATGTTTCTATAAAACAGTAAAACAAATCATCCCACCAAAAAAAAAAAAAAAACTAGAAAAGAACTCTTAAGAGAGCAGAAAATATAACCTCCTTGGCGGAGGTAAAAATTGACAAGGTAAAACATCCAAGGAAAGTATATTTTATTGGTACAAAAAGAAGAATCTGGGTGACAACTAATGCCAGCTATGGTCCATCAGATGATCATAAACAGGATCTGCTCCAGGCTACAGTCAATGAGTAGAATAGACCAACCGGTGCACTCAACATTGATTTCATGAAATGTTTCCCATCACAATCCAGGATGCAGACAATATCCTGAATTTCCACTGCTGATATCCCAGCAGACCACTGGGTCCTAAGAGAAATCTGTGTCAATGTGAAGGTCAAAGATTGCGCCCACAGAATGTCACTGCGTTTGAGCTGCACAAAGAGTCCTTTTCTATTTTTTAAATCTGTCCAGAGCAGATCTTTTTCCAGACAGAGCTGCTTTCTTCTCCTCCATCCTCTTTCGCTCTTCCTCCATTTTCGTTCTGTCCTCCACAGTCTTCCTAATAACGTCCTGCAAAAGCCAGGCAGTCAACCATCAAAATGGATTATATACATTCTGGAGAACAATTAGGTGTTTTTTTCTGACAAAAATAAGATCTTCTAAGAAAGGTAAAGTGATCTCAAAAAGAATAGCTTCCTTAGATAATGGATAAGTAAATAATTATTGTGCTAAGGGATTTTGATCTGAGGAATAAATGTCAAATTAAAATTACCATTCCTCAGCCTCCATGTCCAAGACTATTCCCAGTGAAAGAGAGGTAAGGACTTGCCTCAACATGGTGTAATAAAGTAAAAAAGGACTTGGGATGCATCATGATACAGAACCTTTAAAAATTTCAGTTTTACTAGACCTTTTTCCACATTTCTTATATTAGAACCAGAAACTTCAATCTATTTTATTCCAATGTATGTGGTAGATCAACACAAAGTAGTGCATAATTGTTAGGTGGTTGGAAATAAAAACATTTATTTTTACAAAAAAAAATCTGAGATGTGTGGCATGCTTTTGCATTCTCCCCCCCTTTACTGTTATATCCCTAAAAAAAGTAAGAGCAACCAGCTTGATTTAGAAGTCATCAAACTCCTCCTGAGTTGACCCCCTGCATCCTTTAAATTCAGTGTAAATACAGCTGTTCTGTAAAGGCCTCAAAAAGGGTTTCTGGGGTGATGCTTTTCTTTAGCAGGGACAGGGAAGCTGGTGAGAGTGGATGGGAAGATGGATGGAGAGAAATCCAGGACAATCCTGAAATAAAACCTGTCAGGCACTGCAAAAGGTCAGTGCCTATGGAGAGGTTCATCTTCCAGCCAGAGAAAGAGCCTAACCTAGGGGTCTGCAACTCCAGCTCTCGAGTGCCACTCTGTTGCTACTTTTGGAGGCCTCCCTGCTTCAACACACCAGAATGAAATGCCTTTTAGGTATGTTGGAGCAGGGATGCATCCAAAGGTGGCAGGACAATGGTACTAGAGGACGAGAGTTGCTGATCCGTGCCCTAAAACAGCCAGAGCTGGAAAGGAACGGTTTAGATCAAATTACTTTCATGATAGAATGGCCTAGTCAAAGTCCAGAATTTGTGGAATGAGCAAAACATTTAGCCTCTTGTTGTTCAAAACTGGTAGATACTCTAGCTGTAATAGCAAAAAATGATGGTCTTACAACATTTTGAGTTGATGTATAAAAATACACATCACACTGTTCAGATGCCATTTGAGCAAAGATTTTTGAAAACAATGCACCTTTTCCCTTCCACTTCACAATCATCCACTACTTTATGTTGCTCTATTACAGAATCCCAAATACAACGTTTCAAGTTTCAGGTTGTAAATGTGAAAAATCTGGAAATTTTACAGGGCAACCTGAATTTAAACTTTAAAGAAATACTTACCCTCTGGTCCTCATGAGCCACTTGTTTCTTGCGCCTTTCAATGCCACCAGCAGAACTGCGACCTTTTTTCTTATATTTTGGAACAAATTTCTCTTTGTCAAGTGGATCAAAGCCCTGAAAGAGAAGCCTTGTGTTAAAGCAGACTTCACAATTTACACCCCCAGTGGAGTGATCAGTATTCAGAGATGCATCTAAAAAATCTACAAGGATAGACATAAAAACAACTAACAAGAGCTTCGACTCTGTCTCGATGCCTCTGCTGAAAGGTAGTACGATCAACTTGACCCAGCTCTGTGGGGTCAAGAGTGATGAGCTCAGGCTGAATCTTCTCCAGTAGAGCTTTGACCTCCCACTCCTGCCTCTGCTTTGCGCTGCGGTATGGATTTGCATCCAGGCCATCAAAGTTGGGCTCACCAGCCCCTGTGATCATAGAAAGGGACAAAGTACATGATAATGAATTTAGAAAAGTGATTTAAAAAAAATAATAATAATATTTCAATTTAAATCTGAAGCAAATAAAGTCTGATAGTGAGTTCCTTTTGTGTTCGTGGGGCTAAGTTAGAGTAGCTGCTAGGCTGGTATGAAGCAAATCTGTTTAATGCTTCAGTAGACAGTCATTACACAGTCATTGCAATTGCATTGCAATGTTTCCATTGTTTGACCAGAGCTAATGCAGAATATCATTGCAATGCTGTAAATAGCTTCCTAAGTGCAGGTTTTAGGTTTGCAATGCTTTTTAGATAGGTTTTGGCACTTGCAGAAACTTTCAGAGTATTTGTGCACAAAAGCTAACACACAGCAGAGGTTATGTTTAACCATGAGCTGTAACGATGAGCCTGACCTGGTACGAGCATGCTGGTGAAACCCTCTCCGTGCCCAACTCCGAGGACATCCTCAAAGGGACAAAAGTGCAGTCCCCAAACTGATCCTCGGACTCTGTGAGCCATGTAGGGTTTAGTGACTGGCGTGCTCCACACATCCCTGTAAACCTGGAGGGACACACCCAACGAGGAGGACAAAGTTACCAACATTTACTGAAAAGATTTCTTCATTACTTTCTGAAACAAAGGGAATACAAGCTCTGAAGATGTCCTGGTAAACCCTCAAGGTGTTCTCATGTCAGATGGGAATAAATCTCAGACTGCAACCAAGCCACTAACTACGCTAGCTGTGGACGGCTTGCTGTAACATGTAGCAACAAAGCAATGAAGAATTTGAAATTCATCCAAATACGGAGCCTTGCAAAAGTATTTGCACCCAAAAAATATTCTTGTCCTTGTTGCAGAATAGGTGGACCTTTATATTTACATATAATTTCTAAATAGTAAAAAAGAAAAATCCTTCAGAAGGAATTTGGCTTGTTAATGTGAGCAGCTGGTCCAAAACTACTGCCTGGAAGGCTCTCTAAGACTAGCTGAACTGTGTAAATCTACCTGACTAAGAATGGCTGCAAAGACAGGACAACCTCCTTTATTATCACAGTAGAGTTGATCAGTAATTCAAAGAGATTTTCACTTCTGTTCCCTTTATGTGCAGAGTATTACTGTTAATCACCTGGACAACGTCCCCTGTGGCTGCAGATAGCAGTCCTCTCTGGCTCAGAGACAAACATGAAGCTCCAGTAGGTAGGAAGTAGGACCGGAGAGGCTTGAAAGCTCTGATGTCAAAGACTTTCATCTTTTTATCCATTCCAGATGTAATCATGTATCTGCCGAAAAACACAAAAAAGCCCAATCTTCATGAAAGGTTGCTTCCTAAACTTCAACAAAATTTAAGAGCAGAAAAACACGCTGACGGTGCAGAAAAACATGCTATTGGTGGCTGACTATTTTGACTGAAAAGTCATCTGTTAAGCTTCTTTTGTTGTTTTTGCTGAACAATTCCCTGTCTGCCAAGTAGAGCAACAAAGCCAGGCAAAATAATTTTTTTTATATCCCGAGATCCAACAATTATCATTGATGAAGGAATAACGTACAAAAACTATTAAAAACAAAAAGCGCCATTATTTGCATATATTTATCTGTATGATTTTACTCAAACTACTGTTACAAACACTAACAAACTTAAGTCCACGGTTTTTCTATAAGAATCTAGCATGTTGCAGCAATCACGTGACTCACGTGCCAGTCTTGTCCACAGTGACCGAGCGAACGCCTCCTTGATGACAGAGCATTTTGACCAGGGCTTCTTTCTGATTTGGTGACCAGAGTGTGACTGTGCCGTTGGGGTGGCCGAGGTGGATGATGGCGTTGTGAGGGTTCTGGCACATCACGTCAAGCCGACCAGTCTTGGTGCAAATGGCCGCCACCTCTTTTCCAACAGACACGTCCAGGTACTGCAGGAAGCCCGTCGAGCTCTACAGGCGAGAATGTTAACAGGAGTTTAACCAACAAAGTAGACTATTTTGTTCTAACCCCACAAAAAAAGTCACAAAAAACTAAATACACTGAATATCGGAAATGTTTCTGAAGAAAAAGTGACCCACATCTTATTCTTTTTGCTGTGCAAAAACAAAATACAGGTCCTTCTAAAAAAATTAGCATATTGTGATAAAGTTCATTCTTTTCCATAATGTAATGATAAAAATTAAACTTTCATATATTTTAGATTCATTGCACACCAACTGAAATATTTCAGGTCTTTTATTGTTTTAAAACTGATGATTTTGGCATACAGCTCATGAAAACCCAAAATTCCTATCTCAAAAAATTAGCATATCATGAAAAGGTTCTCTAAACGAGCTATTAATCTAATCATCTGAATCAACTAATTAACCCTAAACACCTGCAAAAGATTACTGAGGCTTTTAAACACTCCCAGCCTGGTTCATTACTCAAAACCGCAATCATGGGTAAGACTGCCGACCTGACTGCTGCCCAGAAGGCCATCATTGACACCCTCAAGCAAGAGGGTAAGACACAGAAAGAAATTTCTGAACGAATAGGCTGTTCCCAGAGTGCTGTATCAAGGCACCTCAGTGGGAAGTCTGTGGGAAGGAAAAAGTGTGGCAGAAAACGCTGCACAACGAGAAGAGGTGACCGGACCCCGAGGAAGATTGTGGAGAAGGACCGATTCCAGAACTTGGGGGACTTGCGGAAGCAGTGGACTGAGTCTGGAGTAGAAACATCCAGAGCCACCGTGCACAGGCGTGTGCAGGAAATGGGCTACAGATGCCGCATTCCCCAGGTCAAGCCACTTTTGAACCATAAACAGCGGCAGAAGCGCCTGACCTGGGCTACAGAGAAGCAGCACTGGATTTTGCATGTCATTCGGAAATCAAGGTGCCAGAATCTGGAGGAAGACTGGGGAGAAGGAAATGCCAAAATGCCTGAAGTCCAGTGTCAAGTACCCACAGTCAGTGATGGTCTGGGGTGCCATGTCAGCTGCTGGTGTTGGTCCACTGTGTTTATCAAGGGCAGGGTCAATGCAGCTAGCTATCAGGAGATTTTGGAGCACTTCATGCTTCCATCTGCTGAAAAGCTTTATGGAGATGAAGATTTCATTTTTCAGCACGACCTGGCACCTGCTCACAGTGCCAAAACCACTGGTAAATGGTTTACTGACCATGGTATTACTGTGGTCAATTGGCCTGCCAACTCTCCTGACCTGAACCCCATAGAGAATCTGTGGGATATTGTGAAGAGGAAGTTGAGAGACGCAAGACCCAACACTCTGGATGAGCTTAAGCCCGCTATCGAAGCATCCTGGGGCTCCATAACACCTCAGCAGTGCCACAGGCTGATTGCCTCCAAAAATCATCCGGTTTATTCGTTACGTAGGGTACATCTCCAACCAATGGCGCATGGATGGAAAGTCACGTTATGGTAAGTAACTCGAACCAATCGCGGTCCAGAACTCTGATGACTGACGCATCGAATAGCCAATGTAATGCTGTAAACGCAGATATATAACTTGACCGGGCGGACTTATTCGCAGCCATTGTATATGACATGCGTAAAATGTCTTATTCATGAAGAGATTACGCACAGTGCGTACCAGTAACATATTGTTTCAGCACCGTGTCCAAACACCCTTTATAATCAAAATACAGCATTGAAGGAAGCCGTGGAGCTTTATATGGTAAGATGAAGTTATGATTCTGATGATATTTTTAATTTGGTGAGGACTACGGCATTTACCCAGGAGATGGTGCATATGGCACACTTTTGACCACCTTTGACCTGCAGTTATAAAAATGTGTGCAGAATATTCATTTTTTGGTTTATTGCTGTCAAATTTGGTGGGGATGAAGGTAATACTTCAGGCTTTAGACCCACAGTGTGTTTTAGGTCACCACCTCTTTTTAAAGCCATTTTTACAGCATGTATTTATATAAAATAAATAATCGGACACAAATAAAATAATTTTTCAGTGTATTAAAATTCATATTGCTTGGTAACAATAGCACTCAGAGATATTAACACAGTTCTGGGATAAATTTTAGAGTGTTTGCTTTCCAAAGAGACCCCAGCCATGTCTCTACTCAAAATGGTTCAAGAACAGCTTTAAGTTAATTTTAGGTATGCGTTTAAAAAATAAGTTGGGCGGAAATTGCAGGCATGTTAAGGGGTTTTAAACGGATTTTCCGTGGACACTGTACATAACCTGAACCTGCTGTTGATGAACCAACCGCTTGTCTAATATTTTTTATTTTGTCTGTGAAGAATTGGGCAAAGTCATTGCAGGCCTTGGTGGAATAGAGTTCAGGTGCTACTGACACAGGAGAATTTGTTAGCCTGTCGACAACAGCAAATAATGTGCGAGCACTATGACTCTTTCAGGTGATGATGTCAGAAAAATATGACTTCCTTGTATTCCTCAGTTTTAAGTTATAAGAGTGAAGTTTCTCTTTATAGATGTCATAATGAACCTGAAGTTTTGTATTCTCCATCTGCGCTCGGCTTTCCGACACTCCCTTTTTTCATTTCTCAGCAGTGTGGAATTTCTCCATGGAGACTTTTTCCTTCCAGAGATAACCTTCACCTTTGTGGGAGCAATAGTATCCATAACATTTAATATTTTAGCATTAAAGCTGTTGACAAGTTCATTGACTGAACCCCTTGACAGGGCAGGTGTTAGAGAGAAGATCTCACTAGTGTTTTCAGTTATACATCGTTTTGGGATAATCTCCGTTAAAACATTTATGTGAACCGACATTATACTCTGAAAGAAAACACAACAATGGTCAGACAAGCCCACATCACACACATTAATCTTGGAAATGCCCAGACCCTTCGAGATCAGTAAGTCCAAAACATGACCCGTATTATGTGTGGGCTCTGTTATATGCTGAGTCAGCCCAAAGTTGTCCAGAGTGTTACTCAGGTCTTTAGACCCTTTGTTCTGGGGATTGTCTGGGGTTGATTTGACAAGAGAAACACTGCTATTCTGATCTAACCAAGTCTCAGTTTAAAAACATAAAATCAAGGCCATGCTCAGTGATAAGATCATTGATTAAAAATGTCATCCTTACTATAGACCTGACATTTAATAAGGCCATCTTAACAGGTTTAAGAGTATTATTGTGCCCCTTGTGTTTTGGGGCGGGCTGTATACAGCGTATGTTTACATTACTTTAAAACCTTTTAGAATGCAGTGCTCTGTTTTTGACATAACTACATTCCTTCTGTTACTTATAAGTACAGAAATGATCAAACCTTCTAATGAACAGGGTCCCAGCTTGTCCTGGGAAAAGTTTGGACTGCTGATATCCACGCATCCTGGACCCATAACACATCATACATCATACTGTGGAGATTGTACATGCTTACGTGGTGGGGTAGGAGGGGGCCGGGGTTGTTGGCCTACCTTTGATCGTCCTGGTGTGGGGTTTATGGGTAAAGGAAGCAGACTGGTCTGGGGGGTAGATCTGAGCCCAATGTTGACCCGCTCCATCATCTGCTCAGTGAATTTCAGATGGGGGGAGTGGGGGAAGGGGGGCGGTAGGGAAGACGGTGGGCTGTCAGGGGTTTGTGGGGGCGATGGAGGTCCGCTGTCCTGTTCTTTAGGGCTGTTGAGGGCTTTTGGGGCAAATAAAGATCCTTCTTCCTGCTTCTGTTCGAAGCTTCCCATGAGTGAGGGCAGAAGAAGTTACTCCCCCTCTGCACTCAGCTTTGTTTGGTCTTCCTTTTGAGATAAGTCTTTGTGTATCTCCTTTTTGGCTCCAAGCACAGAGGGATGACGCAGGAAGTAGAAAATATTGGAGGTAAACAGTCTTACACCTGACCTTTTCAAACTGAATCCATTTGCCTTAAAAAGATGTCTACACTCCCAAAAAATCTGAAAGTTGTTAATAAATTGCAGTTTGTTATCAGCACATGCAGATAAAATCCACTTATTTAATGCCAAAAGACGGCTAAATCTTTCTTCTCCTCCTCTGATGGGTGGTAAAGGTCCACTGATGAATACTGCTGCATCCAACGAGCTCACGGTGTTCAATAATCCAACAAAGTCCCGTTGCAGAACCTCCGATTGTTGCTTGGACACATCATTCGACCCTGTGTGGAGAATGATGTTTTTCACTGTTGGATATTTAGTCACAGTTTTTAGAATCCTCTTCTGCATGTCACTGACCATATCCTTTGGAAAGCAGAGGACTTTGGTGTTCTTTCCACACATCCACTGAACGTCCTTTACAGAGGAATCACCTACAATCAGAGTTTCAGGCCCAGTCTGCTTTCTCTGTGGTCTCTCACTCTCTGACAGGTTATCAGTCCTCATCTCGCTGCCTTGGGGTGGATGGTCGTCAGATGAAGATCCAGGGTTCTCCAACAGTGGAGCAAATCTGTTCTGCAGCTTCACATTCGGTTGTTTTGAAAGTTTGTGGCTAACTTTCCCATTTGCAGCTGTTCTGTCCCGTGTCCTCCTGTACGGGAGTAGAAGAAGCCCTCTCTCTTGTAGGGAGTGCAGGCCAGTCGGTCTCATCACAGATTTCCACTCGCTGTGTCCAGCCTGCACTACGTCCTCCCGTTTCCCAGAGACATGATTTAGTTTTTGGCTTAGCACCAAGACAGTTCCATGGAGGATTATCACTCGGTGATTTAAGGTAATGAGCAGAGGCTCCCGCTTTCTTGGTCGTGTTATCTCTGCCTCTTAGCCGTGTGTTAGCTTGCTCATTTCCACTGTTTTGAAAGAGTGATAAGGTTGTTTCATTTCCACACAATCCATTTACATCCACATTAACTTCTATCCGTTGAACTTTCCCCTCCAGTGCTGTTATCTTTTGTAGAAGGTCCTGGTAGTCCATTGTGGAGACGGAAGGCATGTTGTTCCTGTAGCTTAGCGTTAGCACCCTTACGAGCTATATCTAGCTTTAGCTGAATGCTAAGTACTTAAATGCTGTAGATCAGGCTTCAGCTGTGTGTAGGCCACGCACACAGAGCGCTGAAGATAAAAGATCTATGAAATATTACCGTTACTACTAAAAAAGGTTTTTCCCATAAATTTATATGTATTCAAAATTCCTGCAGGTCGGATCATAAGGGGGAAAAAATAAAAATAAGCAGAAAAATGCAAGCAGAAGGGAGAGCAAAGTAGCGAAGCAGCCGATTGCAGCGAAGCAGGAAGTCTTGGAGCAGTTCCAAACAAACCTTAATACGAAGCAAATCAGGCGTGAAACCAACCAGACTTTATCCCACCCAGTAAACAAAAAAAAAAACCTACCACAATTTTCAGGACAGGGACAATTCCCGGTTAGCCGGTCTAATGTTTGGGCCACAAGGGCCTTTGTTCTATGGCAAGCCAAGTCCTACTAGTGTGGTAAAGGTGCAACTAGGCAAAGATGAGTTACTAGGAGGAGTATTTTTGAACTAGTAGGGCAAAGGTTCAAACTAGTAGGGGGACATTTTAACTAGTTCAGTTTAGTCTGATACTAGTTGGCATATACCAGTGGTTCTCCATTATTTTCTGTCATGGCCCCCTTAGAGAAGATAGATTTCTTCACGCCCCACCTGAATTGAAATACTATTCAGAACCTGATAATATATAATTTTCCATCTGTACAAACCACTGGCACCAGCATTCTGCATACAATTTCCTGATTATTGAAAGAGATTCATACAATGAGCAGCAAAAACTCCAATTGTAAGTTGTTACTGCTCTTTTTATTGTTTTAAATCTTAACATCATTTCTAAGTTCAGTTTATTAACTAAAATGATAACATTTATTCCAGGCTGCTCAGTCTGATTATCAGCAGAAAAAAGGCACAAATGATTCACTGGGATGTGCCTTTTTAGACTAAATAGTAACATTCAAAACTTTCTTAAACTGGAAACATTGGTTACTTACCAGCTTCACCAGCTTATTACTTTTCAATATATATCAATATTATTAAATCCCTTTTAATATTTTCCTCAATTCTGTTTTATTTTTTCTCTCCAAAATTCCACTTCAATTTTTATTTTTCTGAATTCCACTTTTTCATTCTGACCATATTTATTAACCAAAAGGTGCATTATGTATTGAAGGAAAATAATTTAACAAATCGATAGCCAAAAAGTCCCACATTTACTGTTATTCACTAATATTTTCAAGCAATTCCCTTAAAAAGAACTATAACATTATGTGCAAAACAAAGAATCTAATGTTTTTCACATTCTATATAAGAAAATCTCCATTGACAAATCATTTAGTTGAACTCCACATTAAAACATATCTAATAAAGAGACCTGGAAACAGTAAATCTCCGTTCTCGCTTCGATATTGATCAGGACTTTAGTTCATGTTTATTTCCCAACTCTGTCATGTCAGTGTTTTTGTCTTTAGCTCTCATGTTGCTGCAGATCTTGCAGCCCATGAGCTGACAGAACTTGTAGGTTTTTTCTCCCGATTCATAAACATCGCTAGCCCTGAGCCTGGCGCTAAGCTTGCAGTTTTTGTTTTAAGAGGACGTCTGTGTTTCAGTGAATTTTTCGCCATGGTTGGCCGGTTTATTCTTTCTGTACGGAGGAGGGCCGACCTGACCCCCGCCTAACCATGTAGCAACAGGTACAGGAGTTACAACAGCTAAGACACTACAGGAAAAGAGTTTTATTGTGTATTCCATTTTGTTAAATTTCGCATTTCTGTCCACCTTTTCCACATTGCGACAAAGCTTCATATAGCGCTCCTACACCATCAATCTGTACACCGGTGTGTCTGTGTATACTACTTCTGCTGGGTTGAACAGGCAGACTATTGATTCGTTTGAGCACTGCTGCCACCTAGTGACTGGAGGCTTGTTTACTGTTCTTTAAGCATGAAAAAAGTCAAAAGTCCTACTGCCTCTCACTCCCCCGACCACCTCACTGCGCCCCACTATTTGAGAAGCATTGGTGTACACAACAGTTTATATCAAGGATAAGGAGTTTTTATTGAAACGGTTTGCCACACTCGGAGCTCGTTTTTTTAACCTCACCTTGATGTAACACGTCAGAGCACAGTCAGTGGTGTGGTGTGAGTGGGTAGCGCGGAGAAGGCTAGTCTTATAAAGAGGAAAGCTCTGGAAACAGATGCTAAATGTGCAAAAATAGGCAACTTTTTCACTAAAACAAGCTCGTGGTTTGTGACAAAAAACAAGGATGATGAAATGGGTAAGAGAACACATTGAACTTAAACCACCATTCCAGTTAATTGTCAAGTCAATGAACTGTGTCACCTTGTGGAAACTAGCGTAACATAATAATAATAAAAAAAATATGATGCAATGCCACATAGCTGGGAAACTTTGTCTTGTAGCTCCTCAGAGATGGCAGGAAAATCCAGCATCAAGCAATATAAGCCCACAAGTCCAGAGTGCACAGGATTACTTATAGAGTGAGTATCATTCCATCTGCAGTCGCTGCACTAAATAAACCCCAGTGGCAATGTATTTTATTTTGATCTTTTTTTTTAATGTGATATTTTGTGATATGTGAGTTTTTACTGATTGATTTGAGCCGTGCTTAAAGACAAATTTCTGCTCTTTGGAACAGACCAAGTTATATGCTATTCTATTAGTATTAATACAATAAAGAGCATGGTGTAGACCTGCTCCATATCCAAACTACCCTGCAATGCTAGCTGATTCAGCACTACAATAATAAAACTGACTTATACAGAAGCCGGCCGAATTATAAAAACAGGAATTCTGACCATTTTTAAATGTGATTATTTATTTTTTTTCAGAAACAGAGTCAGCAGTCAGTGATGAGGGGATTTCTCCTGATATTATGGAAGCTATAGGTGTTCAAACATGCAGGGATTAATTCCAATGTAACCACTTTCTATGACCAAATGACAGCGTGACCTGTTAAATTTCTTTCTTTAAAAGTAAGACAATAAATACACAAAGCCCACATTTGAAAGAGAATAGAATGAAAGTAATATAAAATAGGCATGCATGTTTTGCCATTGAAAATATCTTAATTGGTTGAGTCAAATGTGTTTTCCATATCAAAAGCACTAAAGCTTTACAGAATATAATTATTTTATTGTGACACAGGTGCAACAGATGTGTTTAGGGAAACTGGAGGAAGTATGAAGGGAAGAGCAGAGTCTACCCCCAGACTGATTACAGAGACAGCAGAAAAAAAATAAATTCTGATATCGTTAATGGATGTGTTGTAAAGAATAATGTAGATGTGAATCCATACTGAAATAAATCTACCTTATAAAGCAATTAACCTTTTTGCACTGAATTGGACATTTTCAACAACAACAAGAAAATCCTCAATTACAAGGCTTTACAGAACAGTGTGCCATTGTAGCTTTAACATTTATGGTTATGATTGCATGATTTTTATAATAATAGGTTGTGATATAAAGTGGGCCGGTCTGAGGCATGAAACTCCAGGGCTGAAAATTAGTCCCATTCCGGCCCTGGCGACCAATTACTTTTCTGGTAGGCTAAAGTATGTTTTATTTTCTAACCACACACACGTTATTTTCATGTTGTGTTGGTGACGTAATGTCGATTTACAGGCAGAGTTTGAAAAAAAAAAAAAAAAAAAACTAGAAAAGCATTCAGATCTCTGCCAGGGCCACTCATTCTCCCCCATCCCCATGTTGTTATCTAATTCTAACTTTCGGTACTTTTCCAATAAAATGACTGTTAATGAGATGCATGGCTGCGCTCTTCCAGGAGAGAGCAGAGATTCTAAGTTGCTGTGCGAGGGGAGCCACTTGTGAGCGCTCTGACGCAGGAGAGGAGGTTAGCATCGCTGGTCGTGGGTGGATACGAGCTTCTTGTCGGATCAACCCCAAATTTTTAATCTGTTGTTCATGGTCTCATTGCAGACATTTCCTTAAAATTTCATCAAAATCCGTCCATAACCTTTTGAGTTATGTTGCTAACAAACAGACAAACAAACAGATGGGCACGAAAACATTACCTCCTAGCGGAGGTAGTAAAATAAAAAAAATCATCTGTGTACAATTTTTCTGTGAAAATATCTCATGTCACAACTTGAATATGAATATTCAAGTGCGCCCTATATGTGTACTGTGGCTCATATTCGGACTTAATAGTCTGACAATTTTGGTATAGATTTTTTTTTTACTGTTTTAAATCCAGTAAACATGCAGTGATTTCATTTAAAAACAACAATAGTAGGGCTGCAATAAACTTTTTTTTTTTTGATTATCGACTACTCTTCTTATGATTTTGCAGATTAGTTGACTAATCGGATCACGTGTAAATTATATCCTATCGCAGCAGCACGCAACTGCTCTAATATAACCATAATTTGCTTCTAGCTTTCAGTGTTATCTCTAACCCCTCCTTTCCACCAGACGCATAAGCAGCACGTTACAGGAGCAGCAAGTCATACGCAGCTGATAGCCACCACTGTAGTCAATAGAACCCTTTCCACCAGAGGCGAAAGCAGCACGAGTCTGCCGCGTCTCAGGAGCGACATGTCGCAGCACTTTTCTAAATATACGCGGCAGTCCTATTTTCTACGCAGTACGCCTCTGAAACACGTAAATTTCTACATTTTGGATAGGGGAGACAGGAAATATACGGCTCGGCACTGGAAATTTTCAAAATAAAAGAAACGTGATGCTTTGCGGTTGCTTTACTTAAAAAAAGTCACTACCTGTGCGGCCGGTGAGAAGTCAGTACCTCGCAGGAGGGTCTCATTTGTGTGTCATCACACAAATGAGCGATTCTGGATATTCCCTGACATAACAAACTTATTGACAAATATAAAATGGACATAGCATAAAACACCAACCTTTTGGAGCCATGTTGTTGTCTTTTCCTGGTTATTATTGTCATAGACGTTTATATATGCCTATGGTTGTTGTGTTTACTGACGAAACCACGCGTGATTTTGCTAATCTCGCATGATTTCGTGCCCTCGGTGACAGCTGCTTCCCTGCTGCTATGCGCCTCACACGCACCCGGTGGAAAGGGCCAAGCAGCAGAATACACAAGTGAAACGTGCTGCTCCTGTAACGTGCCGCTTACGCGTCCGGTGGAAAGGAGGGGTAAGGGTTATGTGCTATCTAAAATACTGACAATTAAAATGACAGCTCATTTAACATTGATGTACTGATTATAAAATAAAACAATAGTGTTACAGCAAACACATGATGTGCTAAGGGTAATGAAATTGCCATCACTACTGTTAATGTTACAGCTATCAAAAGAAGTAATACAACAGCATCTACAGTCAGAAGCTTCACGCCGAAATAACATATGGATATATGGCATCCCTGAGAATATAGAAGGCTCCTCTATGCTAACGTATGTGGAAAGCATGATGATATCAGAGCTTGGAGACTGTGTGGACCTGGGCAGCGAGAAGAGTCCAGGGATAGAAAGCACTCAGAGTGCTGGGGGCACAGCCACCGGTGGGTGCACCTCTTCAATAAACAGTGGTGCATTTCTTAAAGTTTAACATTAAAGAGCAAATCCACTGTGCTGCACAGAAGAAGCCAATATACATAAAAGAGAGGTGGTTACCACGATTTGCTGAAAGTATACAAGTGAGGAGAAAAGAGTATGGCCTTGTTAAGAAAGTGCTAAAAGAGAACGCGATTCGGTTTTAAACCCTACTGGCTAAAATGCGAGTGCACCTTGACTTGGGTATGGTCATATACAACAGTGTGGAGGAAGTTGCGATGGATCTAAGGAGACGCGGGTTCACATGGGACCGGTGACTACAAGACAATCCAAATGTAACACGGAGGAGACAATCAACAGTCTTCTGCCAATGAGTACACTGGGACCACGACGCGCTGGGAACACACCTGCTCTAAGCGAGAGCGCACCGGAGACACTAAAGGTCTTCCAGCGGCCAGCCATGGAGGACGCCAATACAGATTAATTATTCTCCCTCATTTTCCTTGAAATAAATAAATTTGTTATCGAACGACAGCAAGAGCCTGGGTCCGCTGATTAATGCAGGTCAGAACAATACTGGGTGGTTCTTCCCTGGCTGCGTTGAAAATGGGAACGGTGACCCCCTATGATACTGGAGCTGTGATGATCCGATGAAGGTATCTCTTACGTTAACTTTTCTAGTTTAGTTTTCTTCGTTTTTTTTACAAATGGGCAACAAGCAGGAGCCCCACATAGTGGCATTTTCCCCCAACTTCGAGAGGACACAAAATACCCTCTCTCTTGGGAGACCTGGTTTATTTTGTTATGACAAGTTCTGTCTTTGTTTATTTTTGTTCAGTGAGTGTTCTGAGGGCTGGGAGTATAGCTACACTGGTGCAGGAAAATATGTCAAACTCTAGAGTGTATGCAGTATTATAATGTACAGTACTTGAATGTGAACGGTATAAAAAAATCCCATTAAGAGGAGCAAGATCATCTCGAAGTTAAAACGAGAACAAATTGATATTGCTTTTCTACAAGAAACATCTGTCAAATGAAGAACATGAGAAATGGAAGAGAATGGGTTTCAAAAACACTTATTTTGCTTCTCACAGATCTGATTGAAAAAAAGGAGTGGCCCTTCTTGTATCGAATGTGGTTAGTTTTGAGTTCATTACAGAACATAAAGAGGGTGGGTTTGTGCTGGTGAAAGGGAAATTGGAACAGGAAGAGGTCACATTGTGTAACATTTATGCACCCCCTGGTAGTAGTATAGGTTTCTTCAAAGAGATATTCAATCTTATTGCTGCAAAAACAAATGGAATATGTATATGTGCAGGTGATTTTAATTTACTTCTTCATCCAAAACGTGATACAACCAGCTGAGATCGTAGAGGGACTCACTTGGAGAAACAAATAAAAAAGCTGCTAGACCTGGGTCTCAGTGATATATTGAGACATCTGCAAAAATGTGACTGAATTCACTTTTTACTCAGTTGGGCAAAATATTCACACTAGGATGATTATTTTTTCACACTCAGTAAAGATCTTCACAGAGTGAAGGACTGTATAATACGGGAGAGAGACCTCTCTGATCATCAGGGCGAATTATGAAGATCAATTTAAATACTTATCCTAAAAATACTTTATGTAGGCTTAAAGCTGCAGTCCGGAGTATTTGAGGGAGAGAGATTTTTTTAATCAGACGTAGCAAGGCCCCTCCCAAAACACCCCTCCTCCCCTCCCCCTCCCTCCCTCCAGCCCTACCGCAGCAGTTGTGCATCTGCATCACCTGTGGCGACACAGCGAGTCAAAGAAGCAAGCGCTATTGAGCACCACCGAAATTTTATTTTTGCTATGGACATTTCGGAGGTGAGCAACTTCTGCATGACTGATGCTCTCGCGATATGCCAACTGTAAACGGGAAGATACAGAGCGGTCTGTGCGAGCCATTTTCACATGTTTGCGTGATCCGCATGCAAGTTGATTGACAGCCGACAATGCGGAAACTCAATTCTATTGGCTAAAAAAATTCTGCGCTCAGTGTGAAATGCATAGGGGTCTACGGGAGGAAGGTGGAATTAAGAAAAATAAGTGTTGTGGAGCACTAGCCTTTTATCATAGTATTGAACCCCACTATCATTTTAAAGATTTATAAAACTTTGATACATAAATAAACTCAGCAAAAAAAGAAATGTCCTCTGACTTTCAACAGTTTTTGCTTTCAGTAAACTTAATGTGTGTAAATATTTGTATGAACACTAAAAGAGTCAACAACATAAGACAAACTAAAAATGTTTCACAGACATGTGACTAACAGAAATAGAATAATGTGTCCTTGAATGAAGGGAAACTCAAAATCAAAAGTACCAGTCAGTATCTGGTGTGGCCACCAGCTGCTTGAAGTACTGCAGTGCATCTCCTCCTCATGGACTGGACCAGATTTGTCAGTTCTTGCTGTGAGATGTTACCCCACTCTTCCACCAAGGCACTTGCAAGTTCCTGGACATTTCTGGGGGGAATGGCCCTAGCCCTCACCCTGCGATCCAACAGGTCCCAGACGTGCTCAATGGGATTGAGATCCGGGCTCTTCGCTGGCCATGGCAGAACACTGACATTGTTGTCATGCAGAAACTCACGCACAGAACGAGCAGTATGGCTGGTGGCATTGTCCTGCTGGAGGATCATGTCCGGATGAGTATGCATAATGAGACCACATGAGGGAGGAGGATGTCTTCCCTGTACCGCAAGGCATTGAGATTGCCTGCAATGACAACAAGCTCAGTCCGATGGTGATGTGATATACCGCCCCAGACCATGACGGACCCCCCACCTCCAAATCAATCCCGCTCCAGGGTACAGGCCTCGGTGTAACGCTCATTCCTTCGACGATAAACACCAATCCGTCCATCACCCCTGGTGAGACAAAACCGTGACTCATCAGTGAAGAGCACTTTCTGCCACTCCTGTCTGGTCCAGCGAAGGTGGGTTTGTGCCCATAGGCGGCGTTGTTGCTGGTGATGTCTGGTAAGGACCTGCCTTACAACAGGCCTACAAGCCCTCAGTCCAGCCTCTCTCAGCCTATTGCGGACAGTCTGACCACTGATGGAGGGATTGTGTGTTCCTGGTGTGATTCGGGCAGTTGTTGTGGCCATCCTGTACCTGTCACACAGGTGTGATATTCGGATGTACCGATCCTGTGCAGGTGTTGTTACACGTGGTCTTCCACTGCGAGGATGATCAGCTGTCCTTCCTGTCTCCCTGTAGCGCTGTCTTAGGCGTCTCACAGTGCGGACATGGCAATTTATTGCCCTAGCCACACCAGCAGTCATCATGCCTCCCTGCAGCATGCCTAATGCACGTTCACGCAGATGAGCAGGGACCCTGGGCATCTTTCTTTGGGTGTTTTTCACAGTCGGTAGACAAGTCTCTTTAGTGTCCTGCGTTTTTAGAACTGTGACCTTAAATGCCTACTTTCTGTAAGCTGTTAAGGTCTTAACGACCATTCCACAGGTGCATGTTAATTAATTGATTATGGTTAATTGAACATGCATGGAAAACATTGTTTAAACCCTTTACAATGAAGATCTGTAAAGTTATTTGGATTTTTACAACATTATTGTTGAAATACACAGTCCTGAAAAAGGGACGTTTCTTTTTTTTGCTGAGATTATATTCTCCGGACTGCAGCTTTAACACAGGTTTGCTTAACAGTAATTAATTTGAAAGAGAAATGGATGAGGAACTAATAATGTATTAAGAACTCGATGATAATGGAACAGTAACCCTACAATTCTATGGGATGCAGCCAAAGCATACCTTAGGGGTAAAATTATAGCGAAATGCGCTATCATAAAAAAGAAAAGAGCAAAAAAGCTATCAGATATGCAGGAAAATCTAAATAAACTGGAGCAGCTCCATCACTAAGAACCCTTTGGTATTAGAGCAGATGAGGCCTGTTAAGCAGGAGAACCATAAGATCTTAAGTGAGGAAATAAAAAATAAAAAAACTTAAATATGACAAAGGATGGACTATGGACCAGGCCTAATGCTACTAAGTTGCTTTCATGGAGACTTAGGAAAGAAGAGAAGGAGAGCACCATCATTAAAGTTCAGTCCAAAAGACAAACAAGATAACTAAAAGTCGAAGAAATTCAGAGAGCATTTGAAGAATTTTATACAGGGTTATACACACAACCAACAAAGGAGATGATCAGACAATCCAGAACTTTCGTTCCTCCTTAGACCTATCATCCATTGATAAGAATCAGCTGAAGAAATCGACTGTGGCTCTGCCTTGTTTTGTAGATTATTACATGGCCTCTAATGTGTTGGTGTAACCCTAAGTATGAGGCTAAATGGAAGGACATTGAGCTTTCTTTACTGGACTTATCGAAACAGTCTGTTCTGGGTTGTCTGGAAAGGCTACCACAGGTATACCAGATTCAAAATATTTGTGCAAGTCTTTCCTTGAAAAAAATGGGCAGAGGTGGTTAAAAAAGGTCATCTCCACAGGGAGATAGGAGTGTTGAGTTGGCTAGCTTATCCCCCATGCTTCCTTCCAGCATTTCTGGACCATAAATATAGGCTATGGACAAACCAAGGAATCACTTCATTTTCTAAGATAATGGAAAGTGGGGAGGTGATAAATTGGGAGGATTTGTGCCAGATTTATGAAGTTGGCTGGGAAGATTTCTACTGATATCTACAGAATCTGAGCTTTTTTAGGAGGGAAATTAGGACCCCTGACCTAGCAGTAAACACAGGGATAATCCAAATATTTATGGATGCATATGCTGGGAATACTACAAAAGGCATCAATGGTGAATGTTATAGAAATGTCACATTTATGAAAAAGAGCTCCACAGAATATGTCAGGCACAGATGGAGAAAAGAAGCAAATATAATCATTTCAGAGGATCTTTGGCTACAACTTTGGAGGAATGTGTTGACTGCCACAAATTCCTTAGCGTGGGCGAGATTCTGCCTGGAAGAATTCAATCAGATTTTCCAGAATATGTGAGTCATACTCCTCGTGCTAGAGGGATTGCGGGGTGAACCCTGGAGACTGCTTTTACGTTTTTCGGTCATGTCCAAAGTTGAAGACCTTCAGGGATGATGTTAAACAAGTAACCTCAGAAATAAAGGAGAAATCAAAAGTTTTCTCCCAATATTTCAATGTACCCTTGGAAACTTCCTGGAGGGCTAAGTATAAGTGATGCATACCTACTCAAAATAATTATGGTTGCAGGCAAAAAGGCAATTACTAAATGCTGGCTAAGGAAGCAGCGGTCTCACAAATACCTAAAAAAAACCAAACTCCAGTCTTTAGTTTTTCATTTAATAGATAAACTGTCACTTTGCTCAGCCTTTTTATAGTTTTTGTGTCTATGTGACCAACGGGATCTTGGACACCTGCCATAAACAGAAACGAATAAGCCAGATATGTGCACGTTGCACTCCTCCACACATTTGTCGCGACACCTGCGCTTTGATGTCTTGTAAACAGCAGCGTTGCGTCTGTTTGTCTATGAACGGATCAGAACCAGACTCTAGGCAACAGCTCAGGCCAGGGAGGACTTCACGAAAGAACCCGGACATTTTCATCAATCTATGAATTCCGGACAGAAGGTGAAAAGCTGACATGTCCAGGAAAAAGAGGATATCACCTACTGTTGATGCTAATGTTAGCAGCTCAGGTTACAGAGGAGACCGTCCCTGTTTGTCATCAGCCACAGCGGGCTTCGTTTTAAAATGCTCAAGCATCACCGTTGAACTACCATAGAAAGCAGCTTCTACCTTGTGAATTTTACATTACACATGCTTATCTGTAGGTTTTATAAAACACTCCAGGGGTCTCATTTATAAAGCTTGCTTACGCACAAAACAGGATGTGAAAACTACGTAAGCAACTTTCTACGCCAAGTTTAGGATTTATAGAAAAAAACGTGGCGGAAGAATGTGCGCAACTTTAAGCACACTAAGGATCTTGCTTACGCACTTCTTTGGACACAGAGGACACTGACAGAGAAGCAGGAGAGATGGCTAGAATGTGAATTTAAGCCACAATTTACACCTTGTAGAGGCAGTCAACCTCCCATCCCGTCTCTTAACTGAGAATAGAAATGAAAAGCTGAATGAAAATGTGTTGCACATTAAGAATTATATCACAGTATGTTCATATGTATTTATGTCTTCAGATTATATAGAAATTGCACTTATTGGTGTATTATTTGTGTGAAGTACGAATACTGCAGCGTGCCCTGCATAATAACGCACAATGGATGCTCTCGCTCATTAAAGATCACGCCACTGGAAACATCTGGATGGGGGACCCGGTGTAAATTCCCTAAAGCAGTACTATTAGATCTATGTGTAAATTCCCTAAAGCAGTACTATTAGATCTATGTGTAAATTCCCTAAAGCAGTACTATTAGATCTATGTGCTGAACTGGACCCGGTGTTAGATCTACCGACCCGACCCGCTGGAACCGTGCACCCCGTCCCCCATTCTTATTTTTTATGTCAGGAACGCTGCTGCATTAATGCTGCGTCACTTGCAGCTCTTCCTTTTGTTTGTGACCCCAAATCAATATTTTGCAAGGATGATACTTTTTAAAAGTAGACTTAAAACGCACCTTTTCTATCAGGCTTTAAATAGCTAGTTTTATTTGTTTTAATAAATTTGCTTCTTTAAATAATTTTGTTTTAATAAATTCCAGTCTTATTGTTGCTACAAAAAGTAATCATATAGGCCTAATTGAAACTTGATTGTTCTTATCTTTTTCATAACTTGTGTTACTTTTATTATAAACTTTTTAAAATCTTTTTAACTCTCTTCTGGTTAAACATTTTCTTTTTGCAACTGTATTTTTGTCTTTTAATGTGAAGCACTTTGGCTGAGTAAAGCGCTGATTGAGTGATTGACTGAAATAAAATGGCTTTCTGTGCCTCTATGAGCCTGCAGCTGTCTCTGTGGAATTACTTTCTCCGCCTCTTGGTTTCCATGGTAACCCGTGAAACGCCCTATATTAGCTGGCTTAAGTGGATGCAGAATATTCACTAGATACTTTGCATGGACCGTTTATGGGGGAAAGTGGGTGTGTAGGAGGCAGGATTTGATCCAAAAACACCTGCGCACATTTCTATGGAGAGTGGGATTTATAAAGGGGAAAGTGCGTGCAGCTGTGCATACTCCAAGTTTGATAGATCGGAAACGTATAGGCATAGGTAAAAAAAAAAGCTGCTGAGCTTAAGTACGGTTTTAGTAATGATTCTACGCAAAGTTTTACAAATGAGACCAGAGAACTTTAGAGCTCAGTTGTTGGCTCGACATGAAACTGCTGTTTGGGCTTTTCCAGTGACCCTACAGCTGACCCCGATTGCCACTACAGCGCATGTGTGTCAGGGGCAGAAAGGCAGACAAAGCAGCGACAGGCACAGTGACAGTTTTGAGAGAAAAACTGAGCATAAAAAAAATAAATAACGTCGATTACTTTATTTGTCGCTGACAATTTTGGTCAATGTCGTGGTGACAAATCGACCAATCGTGGCAGCACTAAAGAATATGAATCAATACTTTTCATTTAACTTTTCTTAAATGTTGACACTAGAGAACAGTACAAGCAGACTTTGCCAACCTAAGTTGTAACCAGGTGGATACATTTGCACTGATATACTACCACAATCATATTTCAAAAAGAGAAGTGGTGTTTTCCGGTTCATATGCAGCGTGAAGTTTATGAAGGGGGGAAGCCCACCACTAGCAGATGTAGTAGCCTGTCAGTTTATGTGGGCAAACAAGTCTTAAATGTCTTGTAATAAACCTAACCTGTCACACCTGCTAATTGCTAGCCTACCTAAAGTGAATTAGAGGTGTAAAAATGGTGCTTCAACTTCAACCATCCTATTCTGTGGTGGGACCTATCAGCTTAAGCCAAAAAGAACATGTGGAGATCCTCGTGTAAACATAAAGTATAGATTGAAGATCAGAAAGGGGCTTCTGACCCAAACATGTTGGCATTGAATAAATCTGCTGTTAGTATAAACTCTATAATCAAGTGTATAAAGCTTGAAGGAATGACAGGCAGGAGGTTAAACTCACCGCTGTGGCTAGGAGAAAGTGGTACGGGAGGAACTGCATTCGTAAGACGTCGTTGAACTTGCGAATGCAGTGCAACTCTATTCCGTTGGAGTCGTAGATGTAGAGCCACTTCTTCTGAGCCACGGCGTACATGTGCTCAGTGTGGAGCCACCTAAAGAAACACCGACCAAAGTCTGTTAAACTCCAAAACATATGATGGAACTATTTGTGCAATGAAAAAAAATGTTTTTTTATAACTTACTTCACATCATTGACAGATTCCATGACATTTAGCTCACACATGAGCTGTTTAGACTGCCAGTCTACACAAGCAACATGGCCTCTCCTCCCACCCAGCAACAGATGGCTGAAGAAAAAACAACACTACATCATGAAAATACACTTTGAAGTCCAAACATCAAACCAAAACGCTTTTTTGGAAAATCAAAAACTAACCTAATAATAAAAGCAAGATATAAAAACTTGTGTTAATCCTGATTTTTCCAAGCATCAACATCTTTATCCAGACGTTTATTTTTAAAGGCTAAAAACTCTTGAGTTTTTAAGGTTTTAATGCATAATAAAAGCTTAGAGACTAAAAGCCCTATTATGCTTGAACTGAGATCTGCAGGAGGTATCTTCTGGTCAATAGAAAGTAGCTCCTTTTCACTATTCCAACATGCTTGCTCAGAAGGAGAGATTGCTGCAAAGTCACATAATGCAATTGGCGGGTCAGAGAGCAAGTAATATAAATACTTTTGGAGTGCAAATTCTATTTAAAAACAGCCCTATCTTCCTTTAATAACTGCTTTTAATGATCTGTGCCTTTTACAGTTTTCCTGCATGTGTTGCTACTGATACAATGGTTTGTTGTCCAAGGTGGCAGGTATTATTTGCATCACATTCGAGTTCCTTGGATATCAATATTACACACTCTGCTATTGCAAAGAGGATATAGTCTCATCTCTAATTACTGAGACTTCTAACAGCTATTCTACTATAGTTTAGTTTATTTCAATCCATAGAAAAATTTAATATTATACATGAACAAACTGGGTAGAACTGAGTAGAAAAAACTATTAGAAAAAACAAAGAAACAATTGTATCACAAATCATATATCCTTATAGCTTGAAAAGGAGTGGGAAGAAGATAAACTTATTTAACCCCACCCCCGAATCTGTAATCTTTAACTACACTCTAAACTGAACTGAACTCTTCAACCATCCCAGTGTAACATATAATCCTGTTGATAATCTTTATCATCTACAGTCACTTGGGTGATGATTAGCAACACTTACACAATAAACCATCTGTGGTGGCTTGCAAATATGTAAACATGCTTTTCAATGTGACAACGTAGTTGTTGCAAAAAATATGTAAAATGTGCATCACTACATAGTTGAAAGCTAAAACCCCAAGTCACATCTGGTTATAATTGGTTACAGACAACTACAGAGTAGAGTAGCAGTAAACCTTCACAGCATGAAATGATTTTTATGGAGCCGGAAAAATTTCTGGGATTCTTTATTTGGCTCCAGAAAACACATCAGGGTTAGTGGTGATCCCTGTGGGAGATTTTGTGGGACTTTTGGAGCTAATTATAATTATATCTGGACTTTCTAAGTTATTAGAGTTCAGGGAAAACTCCTCTAGCATAGGTGTCCCTTTAGGTGACGTCCCCAGCCATATTTATAAAGCTGCACTTTTGTCCCCATCACTTATGAAAACCTGATGCGGAATTTCTTACCAGCACAGATCTAACATCCACTTGTGCTCCGAACAGTTTCCCTTATTATCAGTATCCGAACTGACTGGCTTTTAAATGAGTCCATTCCACTATCTGATACAGTCATGGGGTTTTTCCCGCATGGATGCGCCAGCATTCTTTGCAGAGGATGACGCAAAAAGTTTTAATAAAGAAGTTTTTAATAAAGCTGCAAACACTTTCAGGGCATGATTCAGGCCTTCTGCACACATTCAAAAGCGGGTTCAGTATCAACAGATGACTGATTAACTCATACCTACATCACCTACGCCATGCACGTATGCATTGATGGCACAGGCCGATGCACGCAACCCTCAGGGGGCGTATTACCCAAATGGATCAGCATTTTTATGTCTTAATGCTGTGGAATTTCAACAAAGAGATTCAAGCCGGTGCAGCAATCCCACATGACAGGATTTAACTATTCTCCAGTTCAAGATAAGATAAAACTATTATGCATTTATATAGAAAATTGTCCTGCTGTACCGTTTCCAAAGTCATTAAAAGCTAACAACAAAACCTGAGAAAAACAACTCCATACAATAAGAAGATTATGTCTAAAATTAGTACTCCCAGCAACACAATGCTACCGATTAAGCAGAATGATTGAACATGGGATAAAATAATGTTTGTACTTATTCCTCCTCTAAAGTGTCTGGCCAATGGAAGTTGCTGGTACTAGTCACGTAGACATAAGAAGGGTCTGTAGTCATCTTCCTTGCCAGTCTGAGGGTTTGGGAGGGCCAACTACTAGGGAAAGAACTCTCCAAAAATTGGCCCACTACCTTGCAGCAGATGTTCAGTAGTTTCAGTATTCTCAACTTGGACCGGCCAGAAAGGCTGTGAAGCCAAAGTGAACTTCCATACAGTAAGATGCTCAATATATATGGTGGCACTGAAAAATCTGTGGAGGATCCTGCTCTTGGCAGCAAAGGACCGAAAGCAGGTTAATTTATTTTTGCTATACATCTTTTGGGTCTTCATTAAGCATTCAGGATATTTATTAGTCATTGGCTGTGATGTGGGACTGTAGAGCTGAGCAAGGTAAGCTACTTATTACTGTTCTGATATTTTTCTGTAAAAAATGTAGTTGTGTGTTTGACTATGCCAGCCAAAAATAATAATATTATAGCCAACATTGTTCTTTGTGCAACAATGTGGATTTCAATTATCCTTAGCAAACAGCCTAATGGTAGTTTTCAGTCCCATTTGAAAAACAAGACAAAGCACGTATGGCTTTCAACTTTTGACTGAATAAAACTATGATTTTCAACACCAGCCAATACACTGCAGTGAATAATGCAATGAAACCTCAAACGGATTAATAGTTAATAATTGTTCCCAGCACTGGCCACACTCAAGTTTATGGTTATTGTACCAGGCAATAAAAAAAACTGACACCCTTGTCTTAAGTGTTTAAATTACATACTATGTAATGTATGGCACAGAGATGATAAAACTAGGTATATTTCAACCTTCACCGACCCTTTTCATTTGGTTACTTATTATTCTTTGGCCAAAATCCTTTATTTACTCTGTATAACTGGAACTATTCTACCGAAATCTGTTTAGATAATGATCAATGATCCGACCTGTCTCCTCCCATCATAACTGGCCTTTCTTTCCATTGCAACATACCAGAACAAATATGTTTACGTGTTCTTTATGTTTTATACCATCTGTCTATAGCCCACTATTGTATATTAGGGATGTAAGAAAATATCGATATGCCAGTGTATTGAGATACTTTGTCACGATATTGTAGCGATATTCAAAAGCAATGAATCGATTTTTGATTTTTTAGAATTTGAATAAAACCATTAATGAATGTATTATTGCCGTTTTTACTTTAAATGCTTTGTGTTTTACTGCTATTTTTATTTGACCACTTAATCATGTACAGCGCCTTGAATTACCTTGTTGTTGAAAGTGTCCTATACAAATAAAATTGCCTTGCTTTGTAATTTTTGTAGTAAATTAAAAGTATGACTGGTAGTTGTTGGCAGTTTTCACATTCTTTATTTCAGTGGATCAACTAGATCTAGTAATAAAACAGGTTGAAGTGTTTAGAACGCTCAGTTTTTCTACAGTTAAAAGTAATTTAAAAAAACAAAACAAAAAACCCCACAATATATACTCATAAACTCGGCAAAAAAAGAAACGTCCCTTTTTCAGGACTGTGTATTTCAACAATAATGTTGTAAAAATCCAAATAACTTTACAGATCTTCATTGTAAAGGGTTTAAACAATGTTTTCCATGCATGTTCAATTAACCATAATCAATTAATTAACATGCACCTGTGAAATGGTCGTTAAGACCATAACAGCTTACAGAAAGTAGGCATTTAAGGTCACAGTTCTAAAAACGCAGGACACTAAAGAGACTTGTCTACCGACTGTGAAAAACACCCAAAGAAAGATGCCCAGGGTACCTGCTCATCTGCGTGAACGTGCATTAGGCATGCTGCAGTGAGGCATGAGGACTGCTCATGTGACTAGGGCAATAAATTGCCATGTCCGCACGGTGAGACGCCTAAGAGAGCGCTACAGGGAGACAGGAAGGACAGCTGATCATCCTCGCAGTGGAAGACCCCGTGTAACACCTGCACAGGATCGGTACATCCGAATATCACACCTACGTGACAGGTACAGGATGGCCACAACAACTGCCTGAGTCACACCAGGAACACACAATCCCTCCATCAGTGCTGAGACTGTCCGCAATAGGCTGAGAGAGGCTGGACTGAGGGCTTGTAGGCCTTTTGTAAGGCAGGTCCTTACCAGACATCACCAGCAACAACGCCGCCTATGGGCACAAACCCACCTTCGCTCGACCAGACAGGAGTGGCAAAAAGTGCTCTTCACTGATGAGTCACGGTTTTGTCTCACCAGGGGTGATGGACGGATTCGTGTTTATTGTCGAAGGAATGAGCATTACACCGAGGCCTGTACCCTGGAGCGGGATCGATTTGGAGGTGGGGGGTCCGTCATGGTCTGGGGCGGTATATCACATCACCATCGGACTGAGCTTGTTGTCATTGCAGGCAATCTCAATGCCTTGCGGTACATGGAAGACATCCTCCTCCCTCATGTGGTTCCCTTTATGCATGCTCATCCGGACATGATTCTCCAGCAGGACAATGCCACCAGCCATACTGCTCGTTCTGTGCGTGAGTTTCTGCATGACAACAATGTCAGTGTTCTGCCATGGCCAGCGAAGAGCCCGGATCTCAATCCCATTTTGTCATTTTCTGAATAAACTTTAATTCAAAATGTTCAGTATTATATTTTCTTTTTTCAAATTTAAGATTTTTTTCCCCTTCAGTTTCAGATTATTATTTTTTCAGAATTAGATCTTTCTAATTTAGGTCAAAAAGTTCTTTACATTTTCACATTTTTCTTCCAGCTTCAGATCCTTTTTCTACACTTTCAGATTCCTGTTTTTCAGTTTCAAACTTTTGGCCCTGATGTGGCGTGGTGGGCAGTGCTACACAGAGAGGGGAGTGGCAGCAGAAGCAGGAGGCTATCATGTTGCCAGCAGGAAACGTGTGAATGAACATAATCTATCAAACACCTCCTGAACTGTATTATAACATGATTGGTAGAGAATGAATCAAGCGTAACCACTAAAGCTCAGTTATTAAAGCTGTTTCAGTCAGTACTGTGTACAAATTATGCAGTAAGAGTGATCAATTATGAGCAGTTTTCCCAACCACTACGTCAGAAGTGGTCATTTCCCACTTGTTATTGATACTTACTTACTTCCACATTTATTTATTTATTGCTGTATTTATTTCCACATTTATTTATTTCCAGAAGTGTATTCTAATAAGGTGGGCGTTTCTAACACTGACCTAAAGCCTGATTGGTCAGCTCCAAGACTCCATTTACACAAACCTGGCTCTGTCCTACTGCGCTAGTGGCAGCTGGCTACCCTGTGTGTCTGTCAGAGAGTTGAGATACCTGGCAGCTGGAATCTTACCTGGGAGTAAGATAAATGCTGGTTCAACACCAGGGAGGTCCCCTGTGAACAACAGATGAAAACTGAGGTGGTTTAGATGGTGAGGTGCTGGGGCGCAGGGTTAGCAAGGGAAGGCTAAATCTCCCGGTCTAGCTTCTAGCTTAGCTAGCGCAAAGCCAGAGGGTAGGTAGCGCCTCACAACAGAGCGCCTTCATGTATAGTCTGAAATTTTTGACAACGTTTCACAACCACATTTCCATGTCTCATATTGAATTGCCCACTCAGGACCACGATCAAGGGAGCAGACATTTGAGTCAATTCAGCCGACGCTAGCGATCTTGTAAAGATTAGCTGCGCGCATACATTGTGCATTATGGTACTACTTTTCCACAAGCATTGTTATGTATTTGACTTGATATTTCTCCAAAGATTTATAGTAACATTTATTCTGGAAATAGCATGGAAAAGTAATAGGTAGGTCATAAATAAAAAAAAATATGGTCAAGCCTCTCACTTCCTCTTCATTAAATTGTTTTTGCCAGCAAGGCCGTTCCACTGCTCTATTATTTCTTTATTTATATAAATGGTAATCTCCCCGCCTTCCCACCAGCACACCAAGCAAAGACGTACAGCGTTCATACCAGCATTCTCTAACATTATGCTATTCTTCATCACCAAATGAATCTCCCTTCAAAACTTTTTCTGACAGGCTGAAGGCTCAAATTAGAATTTAAATTGATCACATGTCAGAAGGATCTGCTATCCAGTACCATACCTATTTAAATTAGCATTATTAAACAAAAGGCTTTTGTCAGGAAAGACAGAAATAATGAAACATCTGCATTGATAGTCAACTCCGTCAAATTACAATTTTCTAAGTGAGAGCAGGAAACACAGACAAGGTGGAGGCACAGCCAAAAAATTTCATAGCTCAATAACCTTTAAAAAGGCATGCCTGGGCACATTTGACTCTTGAGTATCTAGCTCTCCAAATAAAATCATCATAACACAGTAAGTTTTGGGGGTTTATATAAAATTAGAAATAAAGCTACCAATTTCTTCAATAATTTTAGCAACCTTCTTTTCGTAATAACCAAATAATCATTGTGGGGGATTTCAACACCCATAGTGATAACCCCCAAGATAGACTAGCAAAAACATTGCATGATACTCTTCATAATGTGTCCACACAATCGAGGACACACTGGACGTAATCATCAGCAAAGGTGTAAATATTTCCAACATCTCAGTAATTAATGTTGCATTATCTGACCATTTCTGTGTTTTCTTTGAAAGGACCATCTCTGCTAAACTATCTAGCCACAGTGAGACCACTATCAAAAAAGTGTTTTCTTGGTGACGGTTCAGTTGAAACCTTTAAAGGAATTTGCTCTCCCACCTCACCCTCATCCTTTTCATCCTTTGACACAAACTCAGTCAACAAGATGGCAGATAACTTTCTCTCTAAAGATTCACACACCATTGCTCCAACTAAAGTTAAAGTAGTATTAAACTTTAAAAACTACTTTAAGTTAAAGTAGTTAAAAAAAATGTTTTTACAGTTGAGACATTTCTTTCCTACAGTGCTTTATTACACTGTGTGACCCTGACCTAGTATAAGCTTGTTATGTTCCTCATTTGTAAGTCGCTTTGAATAAGAGCGAATGCTCAATGACTAAATTCAAATGTAGTCTCGGCTAGAAAGAAGTTTCCATGGACTAGCAATCCACTGGTGCGAAGTTAAAAAAGTGAGTGTCTAAGAGCTGAGAAAAAATGACAGAAACTCTTTTACTGTTCGTTTATTGCTGCTTTTATTTTATACCCGCTTTTATTTTATACCCTTATCACCCAAAGCACCTTGAATTCCATTGGTGTTGAAAGTGTGCTATACAAATAAAGTTACCTTGCCTTATCTTAAGCCTCCAATAATTCAAGCATTTATATGACCTAAAATGAGATGGTACAGAAGGGAAATAAATGCCATTCCTTTGTTAGCTAAATAAACATGTACTAAAAAGGTTAAATATCAAGTTGCTCCATGTTTTCTGTAAATAATAGAGGTTTTAATAATAACTCTCACCATGGTTCACCTGCTCTCGCTTACAGTTGCGGTCCTATTCAGTCTGAATATCACTAGGTTGGAGTGGAACATGTCTATATTCTCTGAAATCTGACACAGGAAAGGCAAACAGCCGGCCACGAAAACCTCATAGCATCAGCACAGGTTAAGTATGTATTTTTAATGAAAGGGCAGAACAATAAAATGCAGGAATCAAATTATGTGCTACCCTTCCTAGAACTGGTGACAGTATGACTGGACTAATCTGAATATATATTTCAGCATACAATTTGGATCTGTTTCTCTTGCGGCTTGAGGTGACACTTGTTCTGAATTGGGGCGATATAAAGTAAACTATAAAAACCATTAGCTGAATTTCAAAGTTGAATGTGCTAGGCTTTTAAAAGTAGGCAATATAGTGCTTTATTACTATTGTGCTTGTGACCTAAAAATATTAAAATGGTTTGGGGAGAAAGGTTGTCGAATTCTGTAAAATTCTGTTTAAAATCTCATAATGCTGACTTTGAGAAAAACAGCAAAAATAAAGTAGAAAAGCACTTGGAGAGTGCAGACCTCCACTAAAGCACCTCAACTGCCTGTGGGCCATATAGCAGGAAGCGCAAAAGTGAGACACGCATGTAGTGAAATATCATGCAGGTAAGAAGACAATACCGGTAGTTTTCATGCACACACCCTCATCATGGAAAACACACAAATAAATGCAAATAATGTAGCTTTTAAATTTAAAAGCTACAATATTTGCATTTATTTGTGTGTTTTCCATGGCCATCAAATAAGGAAATAGAGCTACTGCAAGAAAGCTTGACATCAATCAATGGTGAGATGTTGGAGGAGGCAGCAGGATGAACTAAGTCAGTGTAAAAAGATGACAAAAGCTTACAGAGGACATAAAGACACTGAAAAAGACATTCAGTGGCTTTAGCGAGGAAGAAGAAGATGAAGATAGCGACCAATGAGTTTTCTGGTAGCATAAAGTATGTTTTATTTTCTAACCAAGCATGTTACTGTTGTGTTGATGTCATGTTTGTGCTGTAGAGCTGATTTTCATGTATAGTTTCAAAAAAAGAAAAGAAAAAATAAAGCACATCTTAAATTAAAAGAAAAAAGCTTCTGCGTACCATCTTTCTGTGTAAATATCTCATGTTACAACATGAAAACATGCAGCTTAAATTCAGGTGCGGGCTAAATATGTACAAAATGTATTTTCTTTTTAAATTTAGCTGGTGCGGCTTATACTCGGGTGCGCTCAATAGTCCAAAAATTGCGATAAACATAACTTTATCCCACATTCAACCATTCTGTTTAATCAGTAGCATTGTGCTATTTTATAGAGTTTCATATTGTACGGAGTTTTAACCCCCCCACAGATGGATCATCTCCAAAATCTAATCACTTGTTCCTGGTCCTACTGCATACATTTCCTGAAAATGCCATCCAAATCCATCAATAACTTTGAGTTATGTGGCTAACAGACAAGCAAACAAACAAACCCTGGTGAAAACACAACATCCTTGGCGGAGTTAATCATAAATATCTGCAGGCTGACAAGAATTAAAAGAATTTTGATGTTACTGTCCCTGTTCATGCAACATAAATCATGCTTCATAAATGATATGTAATAAGCCATAAGACAAACAGTGAGTATGCCATACTAACCGTCCTGTTCTGCTGTAATCCAGACGATACGGACCAAACTGACACAGTTTGAGATTAAAATACTATAAAGAAAAATAAATAAACAATTAGAGTTTGCAGGACTGGGAAAAAATTACATTGAAAATAATCAATTTTGCAAATATGTTTGGGTATAATAAAACATTGTGTACAAATACAATGTAAAGATTTGTCTAAAGTGGAAAGAAAAATAAAACATAACACAAAAAACCAACTACCATGTAAAGGGTTCTTAAAGCAAACAAAATTTTAAAAGGAGGGCGGCAACAAATAAAGTTTTCCAAAATACCATGAAAAAGAAAACCCGCTTTTCACTAAGAAATTCAGATATCAATAATTATCTAAATGTAGGGCTTAATATTATTAAATTATGCAGGATCAGAAAAAAAAACTTACCAAACAGTAGTCTACATGTCATGTTGGCTCATGTCAACGAATAAAAGATTAAACTATAAAATAAATTCTTTTTGATTAATTCTTAACTCGAACTCTGAATGAGCTTGAAAACAAGTGATCTTATCAAACCTGGGATTATTTTATGTTCCTTTTTGTTAACCGGCTCGACTTTCGAATCAGTAATATAATTGCCCAAATCTTGATGGAAATGTGACAACTACAAGGCCTATCCCTCATTTGACTGCTGGTATCTGGCAGCAGCTCGGCTGGCGAGGAACAAGCAGGTATATAAACATCTGATAGCTTATTGTTGCATATCTGTAGACAAATATGCAAACAACAACAACATGCCATAGTTTGTATGCAGCAACCCATTATGTTTGTCCAACTAAAAATGTAAGATGCGAGATAATGTTGGGTGACAGATGCTGGATCTACTTGTTGGTCTTATTGTCAGGAGTGATTATGTTGTTTTACGTCAGTTAGGATTACTAAAATGATTTCCATTTGCTTTGTTCAAATTCTGAATTTTAGATGCACTTCCAGAAAGTAACTTTGTAACTTATGTTTTGGGAATCATCCCACATGCTTCTCACAATAGTTGGCTTGAATTTTGTCCCATTCCTGTAGACATAACTGGTGAAACACCTTTTCAGCTCCGGCAACAGATTTTCTATGTGACCGAAGTCGGGCCTTTTTGTCGGCTATTCCAAATCATTGGTTTTGATTGACCAGAAGCCACTTTGTAACCAATTTGGTTAAATGTTTAGAGTATATGTCCAATTTACTAGTTAATGTCATAAGATATTGCTTCAGAATTTCCAAATTATGTTCTTCTCCATGATGGCTTCTATTTTGCAAAGTTCATCAGTCCTTGTTGTGGCAAACATCTCCAGAGCATGATGCTGCCACCCTCATACTTGACAGTTGGGATGATGTTCTCCGGCTTGCGAGCTTTTAACTTATTCCACCAAATTTAAGGATGCTTATTAAGACCAAACACTTTTGTTTCATTTAACCCCAGGTGAGTGTATTTGCAAAAGTTAGTCAGGCCTTCTATGCTTCTTTTAGAATATTGGCTTCTTCACCACTGAATAGATCTCAGTGTATTTAATGACACACTCTTAACAACCACCATATTCACAAGATATTCTGCTTTTGTTCTAGGGTTAACTCGTACACTTCCCACCAGAGGGAATAGGATACAGAACTGATTATTGAAGAGTGTGATGGTTGGACATGATGTTTGAACTTGTGTATACTTGTTTATAAATCATGAACATGGCACCTTTAGACCTGTGGAGGGCCACAATTGTCTTCTTGAGATCTTGGTTGATTTCTTTAGATTTTCCCCAAGATGTCACACAAGGAAGCAGAATGTCTAAGGTGTTGGCTTAATATATATCCACAAGTGTGATTCTATTTGGCTCAAATAGTGAAGCATAAAAAGCTAAAACATGCTTAGATGGCCAACCCCAAATTCTTTAAAAGCATCATAACCTTAATTAAAGTTATGAATAAAAAGTATTACACAATTCTCAACAACAACAAAAAAACTCTTGTTATTCCAACATTTAGCAAACAGATATTTTCTTAATCCTAACTGACCTAAAACAGGAAATGTTCAGTTTGATTTAGTCAGATAGTTAGAGAAAAAGGTTGCGTCTCCTTTTAGATCAAGTATGTAAATATCTGGTTTTAACTGTATGGCTAAACCAGATATCAGCACAATTAAAGTATTATATAGACTTATCTGTTATTTAGTGTATTATTTTGTAAGTATGTTTTGTTTGTATACAAAAACAAACAGTCTGTTACCATTGCAGAGGCCAGCTCCCTAGTGCCACCTAGTGACTCTTACACTGAAAGCAGGTTAATGTGCACAACATTTGCAAACAATTAAGGCCTGGTGTGATGTCACTTTATCTGCCAGGTGGAGGTGTGCGTTTGTGCCCTGCATCACTGAATTTGGTTCATTGAACATTGCTTTTAGAAACATGCCACTATATAAAAGTTTTTTTAAAACCTTGTTACAGTAAAATTTGTGGCCAAGATCACTACCCTCTTCCTCCAAAAAGATATAAATCTCATCTCAAGTTTATAGACCCTGGACAGCCCCTTCCCACATGGCAGTTATCAGGACTTGCTGTGAAACAGAACGGCTGTCTGTCGGAGCCCATTTTCTCACACAGTAGCGCAAAAATCGGGGATTTGACAGGTTGTGTTTTGATGTAGTTAACTGAGCAGAAAACATTGATCATTACGTCATTCAGCTCGGGACTCGCTTGTTTAGACGCCAGTGCGTCACGATTTATGATGCACCGTGTGCACTGCAATATTGGGGGAAGACGCTCTTCATGAACGCCTGCAGCCCTCCTAGTTTCCCAGCCAGTCGTTGCCGCATCTGTGCAGATCTCTACAAGAGGCAGGTTTCCACTATTGGAACTTCAGGGTAATTTAACCAGCGCCTTTTCTGACGGGGTAATCTGTTGGACTTCATCTCTCAGCCGCCGTGTCTCCATACACAATCGGCCCTTTAAGGGATCAGCTAAAGATCTGCACATTACAGTTTCAGCAGCAAGTAGCGTCACTAATCAGCGTAAAAGGGCGCCCAGAGCAGCAGAAGTAACAAGAGATCAACATGGAAGAAGCAGGGCTTGTTCCTCTGTTTCTGTTTGCTGTTATAAACTGATTCACCAGTGACTATTATTTTTTACAACGCTGGTTGTTAGGCAACGTCTGCTCATTTCCCTCTAAATTACAACCAATCAGCGCAACCTAACCACAGCTCCAGCTCAGCAGCTCGATCAGGCCATTCCGAGTCCTATGCACCTTCAGACTTGTACTCTGTACTCCTGAAATGGCCCCAAAAACTGCCCTTTCAACAAGACCTGATGCAGTGGAGACATGTGCATATCAGGAAGTTCCAGTCAGCTTACTCTGAAGTTCTGACAGTGGAAACAAACCTTTTATATGAGCTCAGTTGAGCATTTGCAGGTGTTTGCTTCATCATAATTTCTACTCTTTCGCTGGGAAGAAAGTTGGTTTAGAAGCTTATTTGGCTATCTTTTACCTTCTGCTTTGCATTTACGTGGGAGCCTCGTCAAAAACCTGTCAGTTATATTCGCTTTTAAATTTTAACCTTTTATACCACCGCCCCCCACCCACCCTCCCTCTGCAGTAAGTCTTTATCAGAGTTACAACTGATAGTTTATTAAAAATCTCTGTACCTTCGCTCCAGATGTAATATCCACAGCATCAGCAATATCCTCCTGTGAGATCATACATGTGTCCTCATCTTCATCTCCTTCTAAAAAGCTGTCATCAAAGAGAAAAATGGTTTAAAGTGACATGGCTTTATACCAGATTTTTTTCATTGCCTTTCATATTCTTTCACGGTAAATTACCCTGCGTCTTCTGGCAGTATGAGGTCAAATCGAGCAGCTTGTTTCTGGGCCATTTCTGAAGCTTCCTCTGAGCGAGTGACGATGTCTTTCAGCTTGTAATGCTGCAGACGAGGCTAAAACGACATCAGAGAAATATAGAAATTATGGAGAAGAACAGCTAATTGCAAATAGCTAAAACAGTTTGTGCAAAAAAGGTGCTTACCTTCTGAATTTTGTCTCTCCTCTTGAATTTCTGCAGTTTGTCTCTTGGGACAGGAGCGGGCCCGGGGAAAGGGTCGGATTTCTGAAAGACCACGATCATTTACAGCCCACTAAACCAATAACTAAATAAATATTCATTAATGATGCATAACATAGCTCTAACACTGGCAGAGGCTGCTTTTAACAAACTTTCTGGATTTAGTCGTTATGGTTTGAATTAATTAAAATTGCTAGAGAGAGAGAGATCACGTGGCATGCAATTTGTCACCAACTTAACAACAGCTAACTGAATATAACAAACCAAATTTACAATGTGTATCAGTCCTGTTAAAATGACCTAAATGCATTATCTCAGTGATATTATCTATTACAGTCAGTCTGATTTGATTAGAAGAGCAGAATGGCTCATTCAGAAAGGAGTAGTGTTTGATATAGTTTCTGTTCAAACTCCAGTGAAATAAAGAAGGCACTTAATGCTAAGAAAACATTAAATACTGACAGATATTCTTCCGGAGGCACCAGGATTAGATTGTAGGAGACTGGGAAAACATTATTTTCTCCAGTGAGACTGTTTGGGACATCTGGAAAAAGGATTGTCTGGAGAAGGAAAGGCAGATGATATCATGAGTTGTGTAATAAGTAAGCATCCTGAGACCCTTCAGGTGTGGGGTTGCCTCTTCACAAAGGGAGAGGGCTCACTCACAATTTAACAGTATTAATAGATCTTCCAAGAGCAAGTCTGCCAACGATCCAAGTTGATGATGAACAAGGTTTTTTTTCCCAAACACAATGGAGTACCACGTCATGAGGTAAAGCTGAACATGAAGCAACTCAGGGAAGAAGACAGCAGTCAGGAGACAACTCAGATCCTAATCGTATTGAGAACCTGTGGTCAATCCTCAAAAAGTCAATGGAGTAAAACAAACAAACCTGATAAATTCAAAAGACTGATAAATCAAGAATGAGACAGGGTTTAGCCCAGAAGCCGGGAACCAGTATGAAAGGGTACATCAAGAAATGTTTGAAGAAGAAAAATAGAAACCACTTCTCACAAACTAGATGCAGTTCCCAACTAAATAGGGATGTGTATCGGCAAGACTCTGGTGAAATGATATGTATCGAAATACAGGGGGGGACGATACAATATATCGCAGTACTATGAGTAAGACAATATATTGTGATTTTAAAAACTTAATTTAAATGTAGAAAAACTGTCACAGCATTCTAAACACTCCAATCTGTTTCATACTTTAACACATCCAGTTTTATTACTAGATCTAGTTGATCCACTGGAACGAAGAAGGTGAAAACAGCCACCAACTAATGATAATACTTTTAATTTCACTACAAAAATGACTATCATCATTAATGGTTCCATTCAAATTCTAAAATATAAAATAAAAATTGATACATTGCCTTTGAATATCGACACAATATCATGGCATAAAATATCACAATATATTGCGTATCGATATTTTCTTACATCCCTACAACTAAAGATTTTAAGATGTTTCTCGGCTGACCTTGGAGCACCTTGGGGTTCCTCCCGAGGAGCTGGAACAAGTGGCTGGGGAGAGGGAAGTCTGGATCTCTTTGTTTAAGCTGCTGCCCCCGCGACCCGACCCCGGATAAGTGGAAGAAAATGGATGGATGGATGGATGGATAAATCCCAACAGTGTGCAATAAGTTATGTGTTTTTCTAAGCTTATGGTTAGATTTCAATATTTAGGATTTTAGTAAAGACTAAATACCTACTTTATTCTGATAAAAAATCCTTGGGACTGAAAGAGGGTGTACTTTACTTTTTACCATGCCATACCACAGGGTGGTGATTCATCATGGATTTACAGTTGAATACAATAAACCCAATGGCTACATCTACCTTCAGAAATTCATACATAAATTTACACAGCTATGCCGATGATACAGAACTATATTTATCCATAAATCCTGATTAACCCAGGCAGCCAGGTAGATTACAGGCATGTCTGGAAGACATAAAAACATGGATGACTCTAAACTTTTTGCACTTAAATACTGACAGGAAAGAACTTGCTGTCTTTGGACCAGAGGTTCTTAAACAGAAACTGATTAGTCAATCTCTTAATCTGGAAGGCATTAAATTGGCCCCCAGTAATAACGTAAAGAACCTCTGCGTTATTTTTGACCGAGACTTGACATTTAAATCCCATATTAAACAGGTTTCTAGGATTTCTTTCTTTCACCTCCAGAATATTGCTAAAATTAGAAACATCCTGTCCAGGAGTGAAGCTGAGAAACTAGTCCATGCATTTGTTACCTCAAGGCTGGACTACTGTAATTCTTTACTATCAGGTAGTCCACAAAATGCCATTAAAAGCCTTCAGTTGATCCAAAATGCGGCAGCAAGAGTTCTGATGAATATTAAAGAGAGATCACATTTCTCCTGTTTTAGCTTCCTTTCATTGGCTCCCTGTTAAATCCAGAATAGAATTTAAGATCCTTCTTCTTACATACAAAGCCCTTAATAATCAAGCTCCATCATACATCAGAGATCCAATTGTTTCATATGTTCCTAACAGAGCACTTCGCTCTCAGACTGCAGGTTTACTGGTGGTCCTTAGGATTTCTAAAAGTAGAATGGGAGGCAGATCTTTTAGTTATCAGGTTCCTCTCCTGTGGAATCAGCTTTAGTCCTTGAGGCAGACACTCTGTTTACTTTTAAGGCCAGGCTTAAAACTTTCCTTTTTGATAAAGCTTATAGTTAGAGTGGCTAAGGTCATCCTGAGCTATCTCTGTAGTTATGCTGCTATAGGCTTAGACTGCTGGAGGACAGAGTTACCAATTTTCTTCACTCTGCTACTTCCCTTTCTACTACTACTCTCCAGTTGTATTACAGTACATTCTGTTATTTCGACTGTTAACTTTGTTTTCTCTCAGTGTTTTTCTCTCCATGGAAGATATACCTGGTCTGGTATCCTGCTTGGCTGGAATGCCCTGTTGGACGGGGGGCATCGACTGGGATGATCCTCCCAGTAACTGAACATCCACTGTGTCCTGTTATCAACTTTTTACTTTCTGTAACATAGAAAGTACTCTTATATCAGATCTTCTGTTCCTTCTGTGTTTCTGCTCCGTCTTTTCAAACCCCCAGCCGCTCCTACTGAGCCTGGTTCTGTTGGAGGTTTCTTCCTGTTAAAGGGGAGTTTTTCCTCTCCACCGTTGCTACATGCTTGCTCAGTATGAGGGATTGCTGAAGGATTGCTGTGGTTGGAAAGTCTGCCCAACCTCACGCCAATGACTGACGCAATCTGCTGGGATTCCTTAAATAGGAAACTTTTTAACTGATTGGAATGTTTGTATAAATGTATTGAAATGACGTCTTGTTAAGTGCCTTGAGATGACATCTGTTGTGAATCGACGCTATATAAATAAACTGATTGAAATACTGAGCAGCTCTATTGATATTAATTGTTTTGCCTTTTAGCATAATCCTATGTTACCTTCAGCTATAATGAGTTCATTTCAAAAGAACGTCTTCATAAAAAAATCTTTATCACCACTGTCTGCTCCTTAACAGGCAAAATACACCAATCAGACATAAACTACACTTCATCAAACTTCATCACGGCAGCTGTTATTTGTGAAGAGAGCTTTGTCCTTGAAATGTATGTGTTTAGCTGGAAAAATGGGCCCGCGTTAGGATCTAAGTAAGTTTTACAAGAACGAAATCGGTTTAATCTTTGTAGCTTCATGAAACCAAAGCACAGGAACACAAAACTCAGGCCATGGTGGTCATAACGTTATCCCTCATTAACATTAATCGTGTAACCTTTATGATCATCCGACCCCGTTCAGATTTTTCTGAAGCAACAAACAAGTTTTGTTTGGAATAATTTGTGTATGTTGACAATAACATGTGTAGACAGGAGGTTTAGAACCAAGATAAGCAGGATGTCAAGTCTGTTTCTCATGTTCTTACCCCTGATATGACTTTCTTCCCATCCCTCTGCTGCTCATCTCGTTTTCTTTTCTTTGCTTTCTGAGGCTGTTGCTCCTCCTGCTGCGCAGGTTGTCCTTCATCTTTCTCTTTACCTTTTGTCTCCTGCCAGTAACGAGCTGGAGGCTGGTGGAAAAGACCAAAGAGCGGCAGCTTAAAAGCATTAACACATGACTACATGAAGTTTAATGCATTCAATTCAACACTGGAAACGGCGCTGACAAAGTATAAGCAGCTGCTACTGTGCATTTTCATTTTAAAAACTCAAAGAATATGAACTGATTCGTACCTTTTCCTTTTTCGTTTTTTCCACGTGTGAAACGTTCACATCTGCCTCTTCGGGAGACGCCATCTTTATTGTGTACTTTTTTTTTTTACGTGCCTGTTACGTCACTTCTGCTTCATCGCTTCCGGATCTTTTCATCACAGTAAGATTTGGCGCCTGGACGCGCTGACCGGTGTGAACGCGGCTTAAGAGAGATTTTAGCAAATAATTTTAGCAAATCACTCTCTATGAGGCCTATTATATTTATGATTTTTGTACCTTTTCAGAAATTACATAACATTTCAGCATGTAATATGTTCTCCCGTTAAAAAAGCAGAAAATTGTAAATAAATTGCATTTCTTTGTTTTTATATTAGATCTTTGCCCAAGCTACTCCTTTTTAGTAATTTTGCTTTTCTTATCTGTTGTTTATCAAAACGGTATACTTACACTGTATTATATAAAACATTTGTTTTGTTTCAGTTTCACATCAGGGCCATAACGTATTTTATCCTAAAAAGCTGTAATGTCGAAAACAAAGGGACAAATGAAAGAAAAAGCACCATTGTGGCAAATAACGGAATTACAATAAGAACACAAAGAAAAGCGGAGCGGTGTCAATATATAAACCATGAACTCCTTTGTATTCAAAGTATTCTTAAATCAAATGCAAGACCACTTGTCAAACAACATCAGAAGCGTCTCACCTGGGCTTGAAAAAAAGAACTGCAAATTTTGCATCTCATTTGGCAGCCAAGTTCCCAGAGTCAGGAGGACGAATAGAGAGACACACAATCAATGATGCTTGAAGTCCAGTTTGAAATTTCAACAGTCTGTGTTGGTCTGAGGAGCCATGCCATCTGCTGGTGTTGGTCCACTGTGTTTTATTAAGTCCAGAGTCAACGCAGCAATCTACCAGGACATTTTGGAGCACTTCATGCTTCTTTCCACAATCGAGCTTGATGGAGATGCTGACTTCATTTTCCAGCAGGACTTGGCTCCTGCCCACATTGCCAAAAGTACCAAAACCTGGTTCAGTGACTATGGGATTACTGTGCTTGATTGGCCAGCAAACTCGCCTGACCTGAACTCCATAGTGAATCTATGGGGGATTGCCAAGAGAAAGATGAGAGACATGAGACCGAACAATGCAGAAGGGCTGAAGGCCGCTGTTGAAGAATCCTGGTCTTCCATAACACTTTAGCAGTGCCACAGGCTGATAGCATCCATGCCACGCCGCACTGAGGCAGTAATTGATGCAAAAGGGGCCCAAACCAAGTACTTTTCAGAGGTCCGACGTTTCTCTATTTAAAATCCTTGTTTTATTGATTTCATGTAATATTCAAATTTTCTCAGATTTTGAAATTGGAGTTTTTATAAGATGTAAACCAGAATCATCAAAATGATCACAAATGAATGAATTGAAATATCTTGTTTTACATGGAATGGCTCTATATCAATATTGGTTTCAAATTTTAAATGGAATTACTGAAATAAATGAACTGTTTCCCGATATTCTATGTTTTCGTGTTTCACATATAAATCAATTGAAAAGTGGTTCACTACACACAAAACCAACCTTTCTCCCTGTGACCTCAGTCCCTAATCCTAAATCCTATAAAACATGTGGGGTGAACAGAGGAGAAGAAAACTCGGGAGGATCACAACAGATTAAGCAAAGACAAATGTTAAAAGATCCTTCGGTGACTCTTGAAGGTCTTTCAAAGGCATGACCAGTTTGGGTACACATAATATTGGAGAAGCACAGAAAACCCAAAAGCCAGAACAGAAGTTAAATAATTATATTATGCTGCTGTTAACTCTAAGGAAGGTGGGAGTTGAGATCATTATTGTTTATCATTATTTTGACAAAAATGATGGATATACCAACAGATCATACAGTCAATAGCCATAATGGACACAACTCTGTGCAGCTCATGAAAAGCACAAGAAGTTTTACTGTTTATTTTCTATTCTTTAGGCAATGATCTGAATATTAATGCTGAGCGTCTTTACAGCAAGCAAACCACTTATTTCATGTTTTCATAAAAATATGCAGAATTCAGCTACCTGAAATTACAAACTGTTTAAACTTAAACAAAAGTAAGTTGCCATTTATCATACAACTGTAGTGTCTTACAGTAGCCATCATTGAAACAATCTTTCCTTTATTACAAAAACGTAATAGGGTTTGTTTAAGACCAGCTTTAACCTGAGTAACTAACTAGTTAGAGCTCAGTCATGACATCACTGGTCATACATTTAATTGTTTTAAATCATCACAAAATAGACTATCGTTTTTTTTTTATTATTACAGTGCTATTTCTGTATAATGGTAAAAGTCACATTTATTCAGTACAATCCTCTTTATCATCTGTCTTTTTGGTTCAGATTTCACAGCGGAAATGCAGAGTAGGGTCCTTCATCTTTCTCTTGTAGTCCTCATCAAACTCTTCGTTCTGAGCCACAGTGAAGTAATTCTTCCAGTCACCAACCTTTCCTGTAGAAATACAGACACAAGTTGCTTGTACTGGTGTTTGGAAGTTATTCGATAACTCTTTTAACACACAGTCAAACCTTTTCTCATGAAGGGAGACACCTTGAAATCCATAACTGGCAGCGTGGAATAGTTGGCCATCTTGTTCTTTTTCATGTTGTCAAACTGCACCCCACTTCTGACCTTTTCCTTCTCCTCAGCAGAGGGAGACAAACCAATAAAGGCACAGAGTTTCTCTATTTCCCGTCCAGTATCCTGTAAATATGATTAGAAATCATATTTGCTTCACAACCACTTAGTGGTAAAGTAAGGAGAAAGTTGTGCAATATTAAAGGAGTCATGATCTGTAATTTTCACTTTTCCACGAGAAAAAATGTGTTATGATTGGCTAACAATTATACACTGGCCGGGAAGCTGATAGCGTTTGTTTGAAGTGTTTGTTTACCCTTGGGTTCGTCAACCAACCCACGTGCATGCGCACTCAAATACGCAATGTTAAATTTCTGGCCGACTTGACGTCAAGTTGGCGCAGGATATACCATATATGGACATCGCACACCTATGCTGCAGGAAGCCCGCCCTGCTCCTCTCCCCCTCATATTCAGTCGAGCGCCGCCTCTGCCATTACTGAATTCAGATTCGAAGTACGAACTCGAGCTCTGTTTGGAATAAGGGGCCATTCCAACAATCAGAGACTTGCCTGCAATTGAAACGGTAAAGCTGTGTTTTTATTGCTCTACTGTGTGGAACTGCTAATACGGCTATTGTATGCTAACGGGAGTAGTAGCTTTGAGGACAACACAGGTAATGGCTGCTACTTTGCAAACAACAAATGACCTAGAATGCCACCAATCAACGCGCCCCTCATTTGCATTATTACAATGACCGTCCACGACAGCCAAAATATCGAATCAGATCTCGCGAGACAATAATGCCTTCAGAAATAAGGGTCAGAGGAGCTCAGTGTTTTTTTTTCACTTTTTTTAAACGTTTCTTTTTTAGAAGGGCCTGAAAGACTATAATAGAACATGGGTATCCAAGGTAATACTAGGTTATGACTCCTTTAAAAAAAATACCTCAATCATATCTTCATACATCATGTAGTGGATGTTTGAATAGGTTTGCTTCTTCGTCCACCAACCATTTACATGGTCATACCAGGAGCCAAACACCACTGGATGGTAGAACCACAGAATAAGAAGGGCTTAATGTGGAGAAATTACGTATATAAAAAAGTAAGGGCATCCGCTTTCAATTCTTTACAAAACTTACAAAACCATCTTAAAGCAACACAATAAATATTACTCCGTTTCATTAATTTAACAAAAATAACCAAAATGTAGACAAAACATGTTATAGAGTACATTAACAAGGATAAGAATAAAGAGTAATCTACATGCTGGATGCCAAATTACATCAAATTAAAAATCCTCGCTTTCAGCCATCTCAAAGATATTGATATTTACAATGGATACTGGCTCTTTTAAGTAAGCTAACACTTAACAACCATGTTAAAATATGTCAGCAATAATTTTAGTAGTGGGCAATATAAAATATATTAAGGTAAAAATTATTAAAATTTAGCCAAAGGTAGAGATTCTGACTATACCAGCCTACCGTGATTGTGCATTTTGATGATGTCATCAAGCTTTGCCTATGTACTTTGTACCAGATAGATAGATATATACAGTGGCTTGCAAAAGTATTCGGCCCCCTTGAACTTTTCCACATTTTGTCACATTACAGCCACAAACATGAATCAATTTTATTGGAATTCCACGTGAAAGACCAATACAAAGTGGTGTATACGTGGCAAACTGCAAACGGGACTTCTTATGGTTTTCTTTTAACAATAGCTTTCTTCTTGCCACTCTTCCATAAAGGCCAACTTTGTGCAGTGCACGACTAATAGTTGTCCTATGGACAGATTCCCCCACCTGAGCTGTAGATCTCTGCAGCTCATCCAGAGTCACCATGGGCCTCTTTGCTGCATTTCTGATCAGCGCTCTCCTTGTTCGGCCTGTGAGTTTATGTGGACGGCCTTGTCTTGGTAGGTTTACAGTTGTGCCATACTCCTTCCATTTCTGAATGATCACTTGAACAGTGCTCCGTGGGATGTTCAAGGCTTGGGAAATCTTTTTGTAGCCTAAGCCTGCTTTAAATTTCTCAATAACTTTATCCCTGACCTGTCTGGTGTGTTCTTTGGACTTCATGGTGTTGTTGCTCCCAACATTCTCTTAGACAACCTCTGAGGCCGTCACAGGGCAGCTGTATTTGTACTGACATTAGATTACACACAGGTGCACTCTATTTAGTCATTAGCACTCATCAGGCAATGTCTATGGGCAACTGACTGCACTCCGACCAAAGGGGGCTGAATAATTACGCACACCCCACTTTTCACTTATTTATTTGTAAAAAATGTTTGGAATCATGTATGATTTTCGTTCCACTTCTCACGTGTACACCACTTTGTATTGGTCTTTCACGTGGAATTCCAATAAAATTGATTCATGTTTGTGGCTGTAATGTGACAAAATGTGGAAAAGTTCAAGGGGGCCGAATACTTTTGCAAGCCACTGTAGGCTACTTTATTTATCCCCAAAAAGGGGAAATTTACTTTGCCTAGTCCTCACATATTTAGAAATTTATATTAGATTAAAATAAAACAATAACAAATAAATTATTAAATTTAGGTATGCAGGGAGAATAAATACTGATGTTCAGTCTTTGTCTTTACACTAGATATTGCAAGTTTAAAATTTGTTGTTTTCCAGTTAACAGAAAAGAAACCTGTTGAGCTTGAAGTATTTTTAAGTGAAATATGTGCAAGTTTGTGTTTGTGCGATATTAAATTTATAAATAACTAATCAGGAAAGCAGACAATTTTTAACTTTGTGTTTTCATAACATTTAGCTTTTAATTTATTTAAAATACTGCTTCCTTCCATAATCCAAAACACAATTATTAGGCTAATTGGTTACTCTAAATTGCCAAAAATTATGAGTGGGTGTGTGCATGATTGTCTATCCACCCCCCTCTTTCCCCAGTTTGGACTGATGGTAGGATGTAAAGCATGCAAAATGTTGGCCAATCTTTGCTGGATTAATTATAAATAAAAGTAAACCGATGTTTTGTCCCAATATTGTGAGTGACTAATAAAAGTAATGCAAGAGAATACTAAGGAAACTATGTTAATACTGTTTAAAAAAGCAAGCTGGATTCTGAAATTTGCTCATAATATACACTTTTTAAGCCTTAGAAAGGACCTGATTATTCTTTTTTTATATTGAATAACAATGTTAACTTATTTCTGTATAAAGACATAGAAGACAATAGTTTCATACATACTGTTTCCCTCCAAGAATCTCTGGAAGAAGCTGTTCCAGTCTCCAGCTGCCGGTTGGGCATTGTTCATGCAGTCAAAATGGTAATAAGACACCAAGTTGTCCTTTGCATTGCGGGCTACATAGATTATCTACAAAAGAAACAGACATCTGTCAAAAAAATAAAATAAATAAATAAATTTACCGTTGCTGTGAGAAATGTGTGTCCCTCATGCAGGTTCAGTCAAGCCAACTGTGCTACTATTAGCGTCATCCATTATTTTAACTTCTTGGTGTTATGGTAATATGTCTCTGTACCCTGCAGTTCTGCTCCCAAAAGGACTTTGGCACAAACTGCACAGGAAAATGGGTTTTGATGAGTCGAGGGGTGGTGGGAAGCTTGTCTGCCTGGTCTGTTCCTGTGTGGGAAAACATACAAAAACGGAAAAAATAAAGACATCCTCTTCCTCTATAAAACGCAACAAATATTTAGCACTAATTATACATAAATACTGTACAATAATTAATAAAACTGCATATCACTGTTAAAGTAGTAGTTGTTATAAGTTTAAAGCAACCTAAACAAACAGAAATCAGAAACAGTTTGAAGACTGAAATAAAGATTATAACAAAAAAGGGATAACTCTGCTGCTGTCCTGTTGTCCTCCTGATGATCTTAAAGCTTCTAATGAAAGGGAACCCAGAGGATGCAGAATCCAGGGAAGAGGCTCAGGTTGCAGGCCTCAAGGTCAGAGATGCAAGAGGGGTAGCTCTGGTGGAGAGCCAGGAGGCAGTTCTGGTCAGGTGAGAAGAAGACACGTTGACAGCTCCGTAGCCAGAGGCGGGTAGTAACTAGTTACTTTTACTTGAGTAACTTTAAAAAACATAATTAAAAAATCAAGTACATTTGGAGTAATTTTACTAGACCGTACTTTTTACTTTTGCTTATTTCTAGGAAGTATTGGTACTCTTACTTGAGTAAAGTGTGTGGTTACTCTACCCACAACAAATAACTTCACTGAATGAAACTGCATATTTGTTTCAAATTAAAAAAATGCATGAGACATGCACAGTTTAGGTTGAGGTAAGACCTCGTGTTTGTACACAACCTTCATTATTTTAACGTTATTTTCTATCTGCTGAGGCTGTTGTGCCATTTGGAGGTCAAGTGGGGGTACCTTACTCTTGTCTAACATACATACATTACCTACTGTAAGTACTGGTTTCATTAGTTTTACTTTGAAAAAAAGTTTATTTTGAAAAATGTTTGTTCTTGTCAAATTTGATATTTTACTATTATATCATGTATTTCTATTTATTTGAATCTTTAGAATTTGTGTCTGCGTCTGTGTTGGTGAATATGTGTCGTCCTCTGCCCCTCTCCAGTGTGGGGTTCCACAGGGCTCTGTTTTGGGCCCCCTCCTGTTCACACTGTACTTGCTCACTCTTGGTTCTATGTTTAGAAAGTATATAATATCTTTTCATATGTGAACAATACTCAAATATATTTTCCGCTTAAGAAAATGGACTCGAGCTCTCTGATCACCCCGTTTTCATGTCTGGATGACATAAAAGCCTGGTTGGCCGAGAATTTATTAAAGTTTAATGAGAAAAAAGATTGAGGTTGGTTCTCTGGCCCAGTACATTAGGCCAACCATAACTAACCTCGGACTCAAAGTGGATGCTGGACTAAAGTTAGAACATTACATCAGATCAATTGTAAAATCGTTTTTCATGTAAGGCAGATAGCCAAATTAAAGCCAATTTTTTCCCAAAGGAATTTCGAAACAGTAATCCACACCTTTGTTACAACTCAACTAGATTATTGTAACAGACTTTATAAAGGAATAAGGAACGCATGTATCTCTCAGCTTCAGAGTCCAAAATGCTGCTGCCCACAGGCACACAAAGGATTGAACACATTTCCCTGGTTTTAGCCTCCTTGCACTGGCTGCCTGTACATTTTAGGATTAAATTTTTATTTTATTTTATTTGCTTTTAAAGCTCTTAATGGTCTTGCCCCGCCCTACCTGTGCGAACTGCTACATCCACCCCCTCCCATTTCCTCAGGTCAGCTGATCAGCTGCTCCTGAATGTCCAAAGGAGGAAACATTAGCTTAGTGGAGACTGAACTATTGCTGTAGCAGCCCTAAATTAGGGAATGAACACCTCTTCTTTCTGGCCTTTGACACCATCTGAGATGTTGACTTTTAAATAACTTTTGAATTGTTATTATTTAAACACATTTGTATTAGTTGATTCTCCATACTATTTGATAGCATGCTTTTTTAATGTTTTTATTATGAGCTGTTTTACTTATTTTAGGTTTTATTGTTCATTCTTTTTTATTTGTTCTGTGTACAGCACTTTGGTCCTGTGGGTGTTTTGAGTGCTATAAAAATAAAGCTGGTATGTTAAAATTTGCACATAACTTTATATTTTTGTCCAGTTACATAATTTAATACTAAATTATATGGTATGATCTCAGAACAAGTACTCAGGTACTCAACACATGAGTAGCCTATTTACCAAATACTTTTTAACTCTTACTTGAGTATTTTTTTGGATGACTACTTTGTACTTTTGAGTAAAAGATATGTTGAAGTAGTGCTACTTTTACTTCAGTACAGTTCTGGCTACTCCACCCACCTCTGCACATAGCTCACTATGGGAAGTCCCTGTAGGTGGCCATGAAGCTGCACAGTAAGGGAAACCAATGCATTGAGTTTAAAATTAGGGAAGATAATCCTTGATGGCCCTTAGGAGGACGCAAATAGTCTCTCTCAGAGAACTTAGATGGGTCATCTTGAGCCTGAGAAGAAACTAGAAGCTTGTAGAGGGATGTTGTCCCTGACATCTGGTTGTTGCAAACACAGACACATCATCACCCGGAAAACACACTTCAGGCTGAGGCCAGCATCGTAGCTGAGGCATGAAGCTAAGACTGAATACTCGAGGCAAGGCCATCAGAGGATTCTCAGTAGTACCATAGGGATGACGAAGGCAGCTTTTGCAGAATATATGGCCACTTAAATGGAGATAATGATGATGGTGAAAGGAAAAGCTCACTGCTCTGCAGCAGATAACTGGAACTTGGGTCTAAACCTTAGAAAAAGTTTAGACCTCACCACCAGACCCTCAGCAACCAATGAGGCGCTAAAGCGATAACTGTGATGTCTTGTTTTATATTGCGGTAACAATGATGAGAGACAAAAAACTAGGTGCCGACTGTCCAATTAGGGTTGCAAAAGAAGTGAAGGAAAAAAAATCAGCTATGAAACAAAAGACAGAAAAGCAGGGTTCATACCAGAACAATCGGATAATATATGTGCTAAACCAGAAGGCCTATGATGGGGAAGATATAACTTGGAGGTTAGAGTTCACTGAGGGGGGGTGGATGGGGAAAATGACCTGAAATTGGAAATGTTATAGAGAAACAACTAGGAAATCACTGAACACTGAGAAACATAGGTGTAAATAAAAGCATCACCAAGCACAGAGCACAACTAAACTCAACATAAAAACAAAGAAAAAAATAACAAATAAAGGTGACAAACAAATCCAGGTCCTCCAGATTATGACTTTGTTTTTATGATCTGCAGTTTGGCAGTCTAAAGAGATTAAAACAGAGTTTGTTAAAATGCAGATTGCATGTTATCTTTGACCTGTCACCAAGTTTGGGATGGTCATCTCCAAAAAAGGTATTCTCTCATAGATGGGGAGTGATGTGAGACGCTCTGGAGACTTCTTGCCAAAATACAGCATGTCAATGATTTGGGAGACCCATGTGGTCCCTGAAGAGAAGCAAAGAGGCTGACATGAACAATGATCCCAGCTGCTCAACTCGTCACATCAACACAGATCTGTTATAATAAAACACATGTAAAGATGATCTAGAGTCTAGACTTACCTGCTTTTGGGTATGTTGCAATTAGTATATCATCTGGTCTGGCCTGAAAATTTTGAACATTTTCCCAGTTGTCTGTAAAAATATTTGTCATTGCAATTCCATGGAAATCAAACAGCTTTGGCCGGGAAGACAAATCCATCTTTCAAAGAGGGAAAAGCAAAGATAGACATCAAATCATAAAAGTTAAGACCAGGAAGTGTTTGATTTTCTGAGCTGGAAAACAGGATAAAAACTATGTTAAAATTTAAACTCTTTGGTGTGGGATTTTATTTAAAAACTTTATAAGAAAACAAATAGACCAAGTGTGTATTGTCATATTCAATGAGAAACCTGAAACTGCAGTTAGTTTAGTGAAAGCCTGATAGACACTTAAAAAGTGATGGGGTGAGATATGCAACTCTTTACTGAAACCAATTAATGCACTTGCTTGGCGATCCTTAAAGCAACTTCCTCAAAAACCTGTTCTTTGTATTTGAGCACAAATAGCTTAAAAAAAGCTACTGTTTACAATCTACAAGAAGGAAGCTGCAAAAGAAAAAAAAAGAAGAAAACCAGCAAGAGATCACATACCTTGTTGAAATCGAGAGACATGCTGCAGCTGGAGTCCGTCTGCCTTCCCTTCCTGAAGTTTTCGGTGCTTCCTGCAAACACTGGAGAGCTGGTTTGTCCTCCTGTTTTCACATTGCATAACCCTCCACTGTTAGAATAGTCCCTCTTCCTGCTGATTAGGTTTCAACTTCCAGCCCCTCCTTATCTCTCCAGGCTTAAACTTTTGCCTCCTTGTTTCCTCAGATACACACAAATATAAAACACTGGTAAAAACTATGGATGCCCTTATTCTGCTCCAAAGCTTTTCGTCTTCTGGCATAATAATGAAGACATATAATCAATAAAAAGTATTCAAATTATAAAAGATAAATATTAGCTCAGATTTTAAAGAATTAATTATTTTCTTAACCAAGCAAAACCCAATTACAGTTTGTACAGCTGACCTCGATGCGGGACGTTTTGGGTCAGTGGATGGAATACTTCAAAGACCTCCTCAATTCCACCGGCACGCCTTCCAATCAGGAAGCAGAGTTTGGGGACTTTGGGTCTGGCTCTCCAATCTCTGCTCCCTCAAGGCTGGTTAACGCGGCTCTGCAATATTGCGTGAACATCGGGGGCAGTTCCGTTGGATTGGTAGACCGGGGTGGTGGTCCACCTGTTTAAAAACTACAGGAGGATCACACTTCTGAGCCTCCCTGGTAAGGTCTATTCAGGGATTCTGGAGAGGAGGTCCGACGGAGAGTCAAACCTCGGATCCAGGAGGAACAATGCGGTTTTTGTCCTGGCCGTGGAACAATGGCCCAGCTCTACACTCTCAGCAGGGTCCTGGAGGGTGCATGGGAGTTCGCCCAACCGGTATACATGTGTTTTGCGGACTTGGATAAGGCGTTTGACCGTGTCCCTCGGGGAGTCCTGTGGGGGGTGCTCCGGGAGTATGGGGTACCGGGGCCCCTTGATACAGGCTGTTAGGTCCCTGTACAACCGGTGCCAGAGTTCGTTTGGTTCCGGTGAGAGTTGGACTCCGCCAAGGTTGCCCTTTGTCACCAATCCTGTTCATAACTTTTATGGACGGGATTTCTAAGCGCAGCCAAGGTGTTGAGGGGATACGTTTTGGTGGCCTCAGGATCGGCTCTCTGCTTTTTGCAGATGACTTGGTCCTATTGGCTTCATCGGAACGTAATCTACAGCTTTCGCTGGAGCAGTTCGCAGCCGAGTGTGAAGCGGCTGGGATGAGAATCAGCACCTTCAAATCCGAGGCCATGGTCTTAAGCCGGAAAAGGGTGTGGTGCCTTCTCCGGGTTGGGGATGAGGTCCTTCCCCAAGTGGAGGAGTTCAAGTATCTGGGGGTCTTGTTCACGAATGAGGGAAAAACGGAGCGGGAGATCAATAGACGGATTGGTAGGGCGTCTGCAGTTATGCGGGCGCTGTACCGGTCTGTCGTGGTGAAGAGAGAGCTGAGCCGAAAGGCGAAGCTCTCGATTTACCGGTCGATCTACGTTCCTGCCCTCATCTATGGTCACAAACTCTGGGTGGTGACGGAAAGAACGAGATCAAGCGGCTGAAATGAGTTTCCTCCGCAGGGTGTCTGGGCTCTCCCTTAGAGAAGCTCAGTCATCCAGAGGGGGCTCATAGTAGAGCCGCTGCTCCTCCACATTGAGAGGAGTCAGTTGAGGTGGCTCAGGCATCTGGTCAGGATGCCTCCTGGATGCCTCCCTGGTGATGTGTTCTGGGCACGTCCCACCGGGAGGAGGCCCAGGAGAAGACATGCTGGAGGGACTATGTTTCTCAGCTGGCCTGGGAACGCCTTGGGATTCCTCCCGAGGAGCTGGCCCAAGTGGCTGGGGAGAGGGAAGTCTGGGTCTCTTTGCTTATGCTGCTGCCCCCGCGACCCGACTCCGGATAAGCGGAAGAGGATGGATGGATGGATGGATGGATGGATGGATGGATGGATGGATGGATGGATGGATGGATGGATGGATGTTTCTATCATGTTTTGGTTTAAAGAGGACCCAAATGCAGTGGAGTTCAAGGTAAGATTTAACAGAATTTTTTTTTAATGATCCAAAAAATAAGGAACTTACAACGAGCATGAAGAACTCGGGAACAGAACATGGCAAATTTGACAAAAAATCCAAGGTATGACAGAGTAGACCATTTAAATATCGAGGAGAAAAGAGAAGTGACAAGAAGAACTCAAGAAAGTAATCAGGAGGAAAATGAAAACGCCTGGGAGAGAGAAAGGCAGGGAGCAATAAGGGAACGAGCAGCAGCTGGGAGGGGAAAAAAACTGGCAGACTGTGAAGCCTGCTCTACTCTGAGACAAAATGGGTATGGTTTCAAAAACAGTCTGTAAAAATGGCACCACAATAATGAAAACTTTTGTATAAATGAATTCACACAAACCGGCTTAAAATGCTGCACTACATATGCCGGGCCCACTGGTGGTGCTATGACACTGCCAGAGAAACAGAAAAGAACACTGAGCATGTACAGTCAACCTCTTAACTTTAGCAGCAATATCTCATGATCCATGGTTGTATGTGTTTTGGGTTTTTTATTTTTGTTTTTTGATCACTTCTGGGTTTATTTATGTTCGTAAGGTCTTTCCATCTTAGTTCATTTCTTGTACTGAATTTCTTGGTTATTTATTGTGTTCTGCTCTCTTTGCATTTTGGTTTGTTCTCTTATGATGGCATTAGGTAGATCCTTTGTGTGTCCAGTGAACCTCCCTGTGAGTTATTTGTGTTAAGATGTCTCCTTCTCTCAGTCTTCTCTGGCAGCTGTCCAACAGCCCCCTGATTATGCTCACCTGGGCCTTCATTTATCAAACGTTCGTTGAGACTGTCCTATATTCAATCCATCCATCCATCCATCCATCCATCCATCCTCTGCAGGGTTGGTGCCTAATTCCAGCATTGACTGGGCGAGAGGGGGGTACACCCTGGACAGGTCGCCAGTCCATCGCAGGGAAACACAGAGACACAGGACAAACAATCATGCACACACACACTCATACATTAGGACAATCTAGAAAGACCAATTAACCTAATGATCATGTTTTTGGACTGTGGGAGCAAGCCGGAATTCCCAGAGGGAACCCACACGTGCACAGTGAGAACATGCAAACTCCATGCAGAAAGATTTGAACCCCAGCCTTCTTGCTGCAAGGCAACAGTGTTATTATATATATATATATATATATATCTTATTGCACAGTGCGCTACTGTGCAATATATTCTGTCCTACGACTGAAATTTATATATTAAATATACGGTGGCCTGTCATACACATGTTCCTCCACAATTAACTGTTGATAAATCCCACATGCGTACCTAGGTGCTCGTGCATGTTTACAGTCTTTTGCATACAGAAACGCCCTCAATTAACCATATTTGGTCACATCCTCTGACACATGCATTAAATCCTTGCGTTCTTCCTGAAAAGAATGGCCAAGAGAGCGAAAAAAGAAATTTCAGTGACACCGAGATCGAGGTGAAATATCAGTGGGGAAAAACAAAGAGTCATTATGAAAAGACTTTTTGGAAATGGTCGCATATTCATTTGAACACTGGTAGTTTTTGCCCTCTGTATCAGCTGTTTCTCTGCTTCATGTCTCCCCCCCTCCAGCACGTAGCAGTTACATTCCTACAGTATGTTTGTGTCAGGAGGTGTGCGGTGGAACGCATCGACCCAAACGCAGAAGCAGAGGAAGAGCACAGACGGTTATTGTCTTACTGCTGGTGGAGGTGGTGATGATGATGATGGTTATGATGGTAACGGCAGGAATGGAGAGACAGCAAGGTAGACACACCATAAAGACATCAATAATGATCCGACGCTGAGTGAGGGGAAGTGACGGGTCATAAACACATGAGGTAAGGAGGGTCAGGTGTAGATCACTGGAGACATAGCTGAGGACAATGATGAGGAGAGGGAGCGAACAGGGCAGCATGACAGTTTGTTCTTCATAATTTTTAGCCAAATTTATTAAGAGCTATTGTGGAAAGTCCAAAGAGCCACTTGCAGGTGATATCAGTTTTAGTAAAAAATGATCACAGATTAAACCATTTCAATATTTATTATAACTAAGGAAACAAAGTACCTGTTGTTGGGAATCCATTTTCCACAAATGAACTGACGAGACTTCATTTCCCAGCATTCCTAGCTGTGACCCCACCGCATTCACATTGACCGTGGCCAACGATGACATCACGAAGTTTATAAAAGGGGTGGGCAGCGACCGACCCCCGTCTTTTCCCACCGTTGCTTGTCAATGCAAGGAGACACGCTATTCATCGATGAATCCATGTGACTTCTGACCTGCTGGTCAGGAAATAAACCACTTTTAAAACCTTCGAAGTACACCCATCTACCCAGCATCTGTTTGCGTAGCCAACCTGGGCGAGATCAGGATTGTTCCAAGACAGTTCTTCATGACGTTGATTCGCAGCTGTCAGGCCTGCAGCCGGAACCGAGATTACGAAGAACCCATGCGCAAGGTTTGGTTTTCTCCCTTTTGCTCAACTACAGACACATTTTGCTTTCCTCTTTGTGAACTGGACCTCCCTCAAAGCAAAGTAGGACTGAACCGGTTCAATTATCCTAATCTTGTGTCTGAGCAGATAAATAGGGAAAATATAGTTCGGACGATTAGAGTCGTTCATTATTGGTTAAAGTGTTTTTAAGCCTGAACCTGGTGACTCATTTAGCCTCGCCGCATGCATACATTTGTGAGCTGTATTATTTGCTGTGTTTTAAACTGATTTTTATTCTGAGTGGATCCCACTCTTTCTCTCTCTTTTCCTTGTTATACCTTCCTACCTTACCTCTTGCTCTCTGATTACCTGGTCGGCAGAGTCGGGCTCGGTCCGACCTGCGTTAGCTGGTCAGTTAGCTGAAAGGTTAACTCCATTGTTCTTTGTCTGTTAGGTAAAGCTGTGGCCTTCCTCGTGGACAGTATACACCATGTGCTCTGCCCGGTTTAACCATAGGCAAATTTTAAGGCCCTTTGTCTCCTTACATGCCATGTGTTTCCCTCCATCTTGGCCCAGAGATACTTTATGGCCTTTGTCCTACAGGCTATCTCTTACTTGAGCCCCCTGGAGTGAGGGATCCACCACCTCTCTTTCTGAACTAACCCTCACCTCCCCTCACCTGCTGAAAGGGAAGCCGTCTGTTTATCCCTGATCCCCTTTGTGTTAATTGTGTTGAATACTTTTCACATATTATTCATTTTCTAAGATTGGTAGTAGTTAGTTGAATGCTTTAGAATAGATGGGAATTATTGACGAAATGTTTTGACTGAAAGATTGATCTATTTTCTTAATAATTTCCCCTTAGCTTAAAAAGACGTTTCTGTAATTACTTGGTGTATGCGTACAATTATTGTCCACGGTGTTTGACCTTATACTTTTCAGAAGAGATTGCAGTCATGGCTGTCTGTTGTATTGCTTCTCAAAGCTGGTGCCCCTAACATTTTTTATATTATATTAAATAGATTAAAACTTTAACTTAATCAATATTTATATCAATATTAAATTATTGATCATAATTATTGATGGTTATGTAAACCAGACAAAAATGTGCTCACTCTGTGTCACAACACTGTTTAATAGACATGGATGCAGTTATTAATTTCTCTTCAAACTCTCTCAAGAAAAGCAACTTGGTGGTTCGTCCAACATAAAGTTGTGATGTTTAGTTGTGTGGTGAGAACCCAAATATCTGAAGTGGTTGGCAGTAATGGTAAAAAAATGATTGGCCTCATTAAACAACAGTAAAAAATTCACAAATTCACAAAAGAATCACAAAAACCAGAATGTTTAATGACTTCTTCCTGTCACATCTCTGTGCCCTAAGTTGCCTACTGATCTGGGTCTTAGTGTATGAATGTGCGTGCATTTGTGAGAAGTGAATGAGTAAATGTTACTCTAGTGAGAAGTGCTTTGAGCGGTTACTATGTCTATTCAGTCTATTTACAAAGAGGAAACCCCCATAAAATGCTAAGTAAAGAAGAGGTTAAAATACTGCTGCTTTGGGAGAAACAGAAAGCTTCAGAGACAACATTTAGAAGTCTAAATATGAGACAAAGATGCATAATCACCTACAGGGAAACACAAGAAAACTGTAGCTACAAAGAGCATGACAGGAGTATAGGAATGGGTCAAACAATGAACAAATAGGTGACAATTAACCTCAGAAAAAGAAATGACAGAAAAATAATAAGTAGAAAGGGAAGAGAAATTACCAAAATACTTAGTAACTGCGATCTACAGAGACAAAAAATTAAGACCAAAACAAAAAAATGCAAGAATAATACAAAACCACAAAATGAACACAAAGCTAAAGCCTCAAGGATAATGACAGATGTTTTTCTTGAGCAAGAAAATCACACCTTGGTTAAACTAATTTTGTTCACATATTTGAGTCTGTGAGACAATAAATGCTCCACTGAAACTGAGAAAGTTGTGCAAGATGTTCTACTGAACATTGCATAATATACTGATTTCTTTAGTTTGGACAATTCTCACGGACAGTTTGAAATTACTGTTATAAAAAGGTATGTGTGGCTTCCTTTTCCTTAAAGATGAAACATTAATGTCATTTTTATGTTGTAGAGAAGGTTTTAAATGAACTGATTAACTGGAACACTGACTGACAGTTTTATAAATAAGCTGTATGCTTACAGAGATAAAGATCTAAAAGTTGGAGGCACACATTTAATTTACAATCTGGAGACTGTTTGAGAGTGAGAATAACCAAACATTGCCAGCAATATGATCAGAAAGAGTAGATTTTAATTAGGTTGGGTGTTTGAATATCCATGTTCTTCTGTTTAGATTTAATGAGTGTGTGCCAGAAATACAGCTGAGAACACTCAGACTTTAGACTTTGCTTTCCCTAGGACAACATTTGTTTTCATAGTATAGTACTAAAAATACTTGGAAGACAAAGACAGTACCAGTAAAGAAACATTACATGTGACACAGTTATTCCACATACCTGTTACAAAGTGCCTTGAGACCATATAGACACTAAAATTTCTAGTGATGGATACTGACATGGATACTGTGAGGTCATTTTTAAGCTGTAAAGCACTTCGAGTTCCAGTGTTTGTATGAAAAGCGCTTTAAAAATAAACTTTGATTTGATTTAACTGCTGCTGTTTTAGATGTGTGGATGCCATGTTAAAAACTGAGCTTCAGCTTAACATAGACAATCACAGGAACAATGCCCCTGGAAGAAATGCTGCCAATAATAGTGGGTAAAGATCAAGACATTGCTAAAGTTATTCTGAGGCACACTCATGAAATGTTGGGCCATGGTGGACGCAATCACACCTTATCCATTGTAAGGACAAAGTAATGGATTGGAGAACAACAAAACAGATTGCTGTATTTGTTTACATGCATTCAATGAACTGCACTTCTAGTAAAAAGCTTTCCAGCTCAATCAAATCCCACTTTCTTTTGGCCATTGCTCTTTGAGTGGATGTACATTTACAAGCTGAAGGAAATAAATTGTCATTGACCAGAGACGTCACTGCAACGGTAGGCAGACCAGCCAGAAAAGGTCTACACACCCTGCTGTCCTGGCAGAGAATTGCTTTACAACACTAACACCAGGAGAAGTTTAAAAGGAAAATGTCTGTGATACATGTGCGTGTGGGTGCAAACTTGCTGACGGTGAAGTATAAACTAGGGTTTAATCAGCACGTTATGATTTGTGTTCAAAAAACCAATTCACAATGCAAAGCATGTTTCATAAAATTTGCCTAATTACTAATTGATAAGCTTTGGAGAACTGATTCTCTTTTTTGAATCAGTCACTGCAGAGATTGATATAATTTAGTATTTTGACATTCTAAGAAGGCGGCTTCAAAAATGAGTTATATGATTAGTTTTCAGTGTTTAAACTATCTTTTTTTAAAGCCAGTCCTTAATGACAATGAACGCCGCAAACGGTTTGCAAAAACAGGCCAGAGTAAGAACAAGCGTGCAGAGCTAATGTATGTAGCACAGCTAAGAGCCACTCTGTTTAGCTTAGCACCAAAGAACAAAGGAAAAACTTCGGTCAGGCAGAGTGGTTTTGTTGCATGATTTAAAATGACTATCAGTCAATAACCCTTGAAATATACTGTTTATACCCAAATAATTGAAGAATGAAATCTTATAAATGCAGCAAAAACACAGTGAAATAGACAATCATAACAATCCTTAATCGTTTATCCTAAGCTAATTTATATCTGCCCAGACACAACCTTACTGAAATGATTCTTAGATCTCCATAACAGGGTGAGTCAGTTGTCTGGGAGATCAACTGCGTGGGGTGTTAACAGTGGTTTCCGCTAGCAGCGATGTCCTCGCGAGTGTGTGGCTAGCAAGCCACTGTTGGCTAGAACTCGGGTTGTCTGGTTTATCCAGGTCAGCTCAGCAATCGTCTCCCACTGACCGGTCCCTTTTAGTGGGCAGCCTTCAGCTCAGCTACATCGGTTGAACAGCTCTCGGCTCGTGGAGTCTGATCAGTCATCCCCAGGTTGTAAAAGTCTTTTGGATCCTACTAGTTTCTACCAGAAACTCGCTGCAGTTTTTATATAGCCCTAAAAGACATTTGATTAAACATGTATGTAACAAAGTCCTCAGTGATCAAATGTGATTCAATGGATTGGAAAAAATTCTGCACAGAAGTGAAATGAAAAACAAACAAGATGTTGCAATGGCCCAGTAAAAATCCATACCTCAACTCGACTGACAACATCATCGTGGTAGCTGTGTGCACAGTACATTAATCCCACAAATACTGAACTGTAGCAACATTGTGAACAAAAAAGGGGCCATTAATATGACACCTTTAAAAATACATTGTAATGCTTATAACTAACACAGCTTAGTTTATTTTTAAATGGTTGACTAAAATAATTGTGTTAAAGCATAATTTTTTTTATGTTTTATGGTCTATAAAATATTATTGAAAGCAGCCTTTGAACCGTTAAACAGTAACTTGAATTAACAAGGATGGGTTTTAGATAAGAGGTTGACTTTGCACTGCTTGTGTGAGCCACACACAAGTAGACGAAACATTCAGGTGAGCTAACCTGTTATTTATAAAAATTATTTTTGAAAGCATTCAGATGCTTTGTAAATACTATCAGTCACTAAATTATTTTCAGCTGCTAGAATGTGAAACAGATAGTCAATTGCCATAATGTCAAAAGTGTAATGGTCTGTCATGCTTTTTTAAACTGAGTACCATGAAGTATCTCAGTCTCGCTGTTTACTGATACAGAACCTATCTGGCCAAAGTACTTTATTACTTTATAATACTTTTATTTGTACTATCTCTTGTAAGTCCTACTCTAAAAACATAAAGCTATATTTCAGGACTGAAAGGAAAGCTTTCTTTCCTACTCTGTCATTTTTTACATTTGCTTTGAAGACTTTTTGCAGTGGTTAAGTTGAAAGAGCTCTTCCTTGGCCTATTTTTCATTCAACATTTTATTTTCTCAAAATCACTGTAAGCAGGCATCTCACCGGACAGTTCGGTAGCTTTAACACATGTGAAAAGCATTACTCAGGAGGAGGCTTTTTTTGGCCTTTGTCAGAGAAACAACGAGTGTGCCGTTTCATATTGCAGTCTGTTCAAAACTTTCAGTTTGTATGTATGTACGTACCTACGGCATCTTTCTAAAATAAAGATGATTTTATGAAACTAAAACTGCTCTTCCACAGTCCCCTGTAATCTAATGTACATTTCCATTTTATAGGTTGTTAAACCCTTCACTAAAAGCAGTTTTAGTTGTTTAAACACATTTACTGCTGAAACACACGTGTCTTACAACATTCTGATATTTCTTTCTGTCTTTGAGGCTTGATCTGATCTTTTCCAGTGCTGGGTGAACGCTTGCCTGCTACCAAAAGGTTTAAGACATACCCAGCAGATGGAGTTACCCCCTCGACCTACACTGTTTGACTTCCATGGAGTCTCCATGACCAAATACTTCACTGACAACTGGGTTAACATACAGAGCTTTAAAGCAAGGCTGGATGATATTGTGTTGGTGAGCTATCCAAAAGCAGGTGAGTCTTTTCGTACAATTGTATCTTTGTTTCACACTCCATTCCTTTGCTTTTGTGCCTAATTTTGCAGCAATTTATTATCTAAATTTTATCTGTTTTATGGTTCTAAGGAAACACATGGGTCTCCTACATCCTGGACCTTTTGTACTTTAGCCTAACATCACCTGACAGACAAAGTACAGTGCCACTTCATGAAAGAGTGCCGTTCCTGGAGATCAGCATACCTGGGTTCCTCTCTGGTATATTTCTCTAAAAAGTGACTTAAGAGAGACATGAAATTCTGACTTATTCAGTAAAAAAAGACCTTTACTTTACCAGGAGTGGATGAGCTGAATTCAATAAACAGTTTCCCACGCATTATTAAGACACACCTGCCAGTCCAGTTTCTTCCCCAGTCTTTCTGGGAACAGAATTCGAAGGTTTGTTGACTGCAAATACAGCACCCTCCATGATCATTGGGTCCCCTAGAGAAATATTTAAATGAAAAACACAACAACACTTAGTCTTCTCATTCAACATTTTACTAGGTTGGGGCGGACAGGGAGAGGAATCTTTGACCATTTTGCTTTGCACAACCTCTTCCAGATCGTCCAAAGTCCTGGGTCCTCTCCTATGGTCTCATTTGTACCGAAACTTAATTTCCCCACGGGGATTATTAAAGTATCTCTTATCTTATCTTATCTTATTTCTGCTTTTCCACCTGAATATCTTTAGTTTCATAACAGCCTTACCTGGACTGCTTGTTGCTTAAATGTGCAAACAAAGTTAAGCCGACTAAAGCCGACTGTTATAAAATTCTTGTTAAAGTCCCAGAAGAGATGATCAGTTATTATTAGTTTACGTTTGGGATAGCTGGACAGAAAATGTTTTTTCCTTGCATGCTTGCCAAACAACTAGTTGGTATGTACCCAGCATCTAATGGTTGTCATGGAGACTTGGTGACCCCAAGATTCCACTCATTGCTGGAATGAATTTTTTGGAGTTGTTGTTTTATTTACTTTACCAATTTGCAAAATATACACAAATTAAAGATCAGATTTTCTAAATCTTTCAGAGTGAGATTATGCTACTGCAAAACACACTAAATTCATTGCAAGACTCCCCTGTATACAACAAGAAATTCTTTCAAATCCATATTTTTTCTCGTTTTACTCCATGTTTGTCTGACTGCAGATAATCTATGTAGCTCGCAATCCAAAGGACACAGTTGTATCATATTTTCATTTTGACCGCATGAATAAGGCCCAACCAGAACCTGGAGATTGGAACAGTTACCTGCAGAGATTCATGGATGGAAAAAGTGAGTAACAAACTAAGGGAGGAACAGCTGAAAACAGAAATTATTTTACTGCTTGTGATTTTACTTTCTGACTCCTTTCAGTTGTGTTTGGTTCCTGGCACGACCATGTGGGAGGTTGGTGGGAGAAAAGAAAGACAAGGTCTAGCATCCTGTATTTGTTTTATGAGGATCTGATTGAGGTGGGTGGTTTCTAGGTTTCATTTTGTCAGACTGTAAATACAAGCACAGCATAAGAGTGACGCTTCTTAGTAGGACACTGAGCGAGAACTCAGCCGGCTCTGCTCCTTCCTGGAACTGTCTTCCTGCACAGACCTTAAGAAAGAGATAACAGAAAAATCTCTGTTCAACAACATGAAAAACAACAAGATGGCCAACGGCTCAGCTGATGAAGTCTTCGATTTCAAGATCTCACCTTTCATGCGCAAAGGTCAGATGTATTTTCCTCTCAGTCTTGAGAGTGTTCTCAAAAGTGAACTCACCCATTTTAGCTGGGACGCCGGGGACATGCAATATTTATGATTGACAGATTTGTCCCCACCACTTTTATAAACCTGACGGGAATTTCCTACCAGCGCAGATCTAACATCCACTAGTACCTCCAGCACAATTTCCACATAATCAGTATCTGAATGGACTATTATTTGAATTACTCCACTTTCTTATACGGTCATGTTTTCTTTCTGCGCAGATGCTGCAGCATTCTTCGCAGTAGATACGTCAAGGTTTTAAAAGACTCCGCTTTAAAAGAGTCCGCTGTAAACACGTTCAGGGCAGAGTCCTGCAATGTTGCAGGTTCCCATTTCAAGATGGAAAAATACACAAGTTAAATTTCATGGGTCTGGTGGAAGTTTCTTTGCTGTGGGTGAAAAAATATTTATGTAAAATTCTTGTTAGTTTCAGACTCTCCAAGAGAATCGTTGAGATAGCATGCCGGAATATTCCTCCAACTTTGCACTGACAGGGGAATGTTCTCGCTATCTATGCATGACAGTGAGAGATTTTTCTGTGCCTGGATTTGCGATTAAGGAACGGAGAACAAAGGTAAAGCCAGGGACTGTGGACAATATTTCGTTTCTGCACAGCAATCTCTGCAACAAATAAATTTCAGCTGTGCAATATTTCAAAGAAATAAAAGGGACACCATTCATTTTAATATAATGGACTAAATATTAACTAAAATTATTGAAAAATTAAATATTGAATATGTTTAACATTCTTTTCATCAAAGTTAAAAAAAACTGTCAAAGACGGGAAATAAGGCGATCCCTGATTTAATGTAAATTAACGTAGAATAAATTATTTGTCTTATTGTGTTGGAATAAAGCACAACGGAAATTTATTTGATGCAAGGCAAGGCAGGGCAATTTTATTTGTATAGCACACTTTCAACAACAAGGTGATTCATTGCTGATGCAGAGATCACTATGCAGAAACAAAATATTGTCAATAGTCCCTGGCTTTAACTGTGTTCTCCATTCCTGAATCGCAAATCCAGCTGCAGAAAAGTCTCTGGCAGCGCTGGAGGCAGGGATAGCGAGTTGCATCAGCGCAACTTTGGGAAATGTTCTCTCATGCTCTTTCCATCAACACAATATATCAACACGATCCTCTTTGAGAGTCTTAAACAAAACATTAAAACAATTATATTTTCGCACTCGCAACCCGCCCGCATCAAAGAAACTTGTGACATTTGATTTATGTATTTTTCCACCTGGTAAACAATTTTATGCGGGTCACCCACGGGTACCCGCCCTGTTGCAGGACTCAAAACTGTTGAAATTGAAGTTTCTCCGCACAGAACGGAAAAGGGTTGCAAAGGAAACACGTTTTATTGTTGCCCATATTCTTCTGGGGCGAGTATAGCCAACATTGTTCTTTGTGCTACAATCTGGATTTTAATTATTCTTGCAAGCCAACAGCCTAATGATGTTTTTCAGTGCTGTTTGATAAACAAAACACAAGCTTATTGCTTTCAACTTTTATAGATTAAATAAAGATACGATTTTCAACACCTTTTTATACACTGCAGTGCATATTGTAATGGAACGTGAAACGAATGAATACTTATAGACTATGTGAATAATTAATAATAATTGTCCCCAGCAATCTTCAAACCACACTCAAGTTTACGGTTATTGTCCCCAGCAATTTTTAAAACAAACTGACGCCCTTGAAATCACCCATGTTAAGATGCCAAAGTTTGAATTCAATGCAGTATTCTCACTTATATTGGGCCTAACTGTGTTGGGGTTCAAGGGGTGAATATTACTCAGTGGCGTTCTCATCTCGCCATTGGAAGGTTGTAGGTTAAATTCCAGCTTCCTCTAGAGCAGTGTTTCTCAAACTTTTTTTATCATTCCCCACTTCGGACAAAGGAGCATACACAAGCCCCTCCTGCTTTTATCTCCCCAACAGAATGGTGACCACGCCTGATTTTTAAAGTATTTTATTTATTTAAATAGCCGAGTTAGTCTACAAGTTTTTAAGGGTATAAATTAGTTGGAAAAAGGGGTTGTGCACTGTTATAAAACCGGCTCAGAAATATATGCTGTCAGTAGTTGCTACATGTAGAACTTCAGCTCACAGTTGGAGAAAATAAAAGTTGTAGTTTTATCACAAATACAAAGCTTTCTAAAATAAAAAATTAAATAAAAAAATAAAGAGCAAGATACTCATCCCTGTGTTTCCTCCGTGGTTTACCGTGTGACTTCTCTGACTCTGAAACGTTCCCTGATCTTTTTAGATATTTGTCCATTTTGCAGATGGAATCTCTGATAATGCGGCTACTTCAGCTTGTTTTGTTCTGCTGCGATATATTCCAACGTCAAACTCCCAGCCAGATGTTCCAGGTCCCGGTTCTGTTTACAATGATGATCACAATTGCTAATTTATTTGAGTGTGTTTAATTTTGTGAGAGGGGGGAGTTGGTGGATTTAATTTACAGTGCAGTGAAACATTCACAACGATAGAATTTAGGGGTAAAAATCTATTTAAATCCCGTTGCTGTCACGCCCCACCTGCAATACCTCTGTGCCCCACTAGTGGGGCTCGCCCCATAGTTTGAGAAACACTGCCTGCTCTAGAGACATGTCTATGTGGGCAAGGCACTTAACCCCAAGTTGCCAACAGATCTATGTATTGGTGTATAAATGTGTGTGCATTTGAGTGGTCAGCATGACTGGAAAGGTGCTATATAAATTCAATTAATTTAACTGCCTGGAATTTGGTAAGCTTAATACATTTATTGGTGTTCATTTGGTCATACAGAGTATTTTTTTTATTCTTTTTTTTTGTAATTTATTTTCTAAATGGAGACCTAAGTTTGTATTCATCAGAGAATTGCATATTCCTCCACAAGGTTTATAGGAGATTTTAAACAGGCCTTCTCGTTCAGTTCAGCTATATGGAGAATACAGGAGATTGTTGTCACACACTGTATGTAATTATATCTTTAGCCTCAGGATATAAATGTGAGCATATTCCATTAGAAAATTTGAATTTTGCTTCAGGTTAATTACTCACTTTTAATTATATTGGGTGCAAACAAAAAACAAAACTGTACACTAAAACTGAACCAGCATGTGTTATAAGTTTTTACCCATCATATAGATTTTTTTCATGTAAAACGTACAGGATATGTCACATTTAAGGGAGAAGACGTTGTGAAATGACTGATCACGGTCTCATTTTCTATCCCGAAAAAAACATTATATTGGGGGTGGGAGCACTTTTGAGATCCATTGTTTGTAGGAGAAAAAAAAAAACAATAAAGCAAAGGAAAATACTGTAATCATTTATCTACTTTTTTTTTAGGAAAGGTTGGTGACTGGAAAAATCATTTCACAATCTCACAGAATGAACAGTTTGATGAGGACTATAAGAAGAAGATGAGAAATACTGATCTTTGCTTTCGCTCAGTTCTATAACTGTTCTCAGTTGTAACAGTATTACCAATACATGAATGAACACAAATAAAAAATAATAAACAATTTGAGGATTTTAGGTTTTTATTTAAGTTCAGATGTGAAAAGCAGCAGGAAATGCATGAACAAAAAGTTTGGTCAGCAAACTAAACAGACTGTACTGCAAAGGGAACATTATATGTACTTTCTATGGCACATACTGCTTCATGGGGCAACCCTAAGGGACCTGGAGGAAACACAGTGGCCATTTATTAAAACAAGTCCTCATACAGTGAAATAATACCGGCCGCTGGAATGTCAACAGCAACAAAAGAGAGACTGCACCGCAAAAAAAAATAATATAACAAGCATCCCACATCAGTTGGAGGTACTGCAGGTCAGACAAACGTAACCGGAAAACTAGTGATGGACCAGCCACAATGAGGAAAGAGGTATCTGTAACTAGACTTGATGACAATATCGTTAAATTCCTATTTTGCTAACAATATATATTCAAAATGCAATGAGCGAGCAAAAACAGTTTCAAATGAATTAACAGACTACACATGGCTCAACAAACAGTTTTTTAATAACAAAAACATAAAGCAAAAATCTAAATCTAACAGATTTAGATCATTATCTTGACACATAGTAAAACCTGCAATAGTAAGACAATTCTTTCAATATCTACTTCAGTCGAGTATCGCCTCAAAACTTCCTGCTCTTTATCTCAACAGACAAAATCATCTGCACAGCTTATGAGCAAGGTTATGTTCAGGTTGGAGTCTTGTTAAGTCACGTTCACAAAGTTTGAAGGTGTAAATAAATCTTCCTTACCCTGTAACATTACTTCAAGACACTCAAATTGTTGCATGTGAAGAAAATAATTTACATGTCAGATATTTTGTTCACAAAGTCAAACAAGAACATGAAGTAAATAAATGTACACTTGTGAACAACTACTGATGGTACAAAGCCCAAAATAATCTTTTAATTTCTAAATCTGTCTTTTTTATACCCCAGATTGACTGGACAGTTACAACCTAATCACAAATCAAAATGTCCAATTATTGGGCAAACTGCATTGTTGCCTTCCTCTCAACTGCAGGTTCTGCAATGCAGATTTTGAAGCATAGAATCGCACTGTTAACCTGACCTGTAAATCAGTCAAGCTTTACTTAGATTAAACAGTAATGTTTAAGTTTAAAGACCCAATGCAAGGCACTGAGCTTCTTAATAGCTCTGTCACACTATTCCCTGTCTGCCTTGTGTTTCAAGGGTGTAGAAATATATGCTCTCTAAGGCAAATAATGCTCCTGTACCCCCTTCCTGTGCATTTAACGCAGTAGCATACACAGTTGGATCAACAGCTAAGCCAGGCTGCAGCTGAACCGCGAACTGAATACATTTGACTCCAATACACACGCACTATACAGAACAGGGGTGCATTAAATGTGACACAAATTTTCCCGCTTATACCTGGGTAACATGTTTTTAAGTACATTTGCATTAATGGCAAGAAAGGAAATGATTTGAAAGAAATGTTTCACAGATAACTTTTTAAAATTAGCATTATGTAATCAAGTTGACTGTGTAGTATTATAACTAGATTGAATTGGACTGTAGGTAATTGTATTTCAAGCTAATTATATGACCGGATTATATATTGCAATTAATTGGACGGATTTGAATAGAAACGGGAAGAAAGGTGATTTAATGCACTTGGATATGGATTGGAGATTCTCTGGAGGCATTTAATGTGAATTAACTATACATAAATACATTTCTGGATGTCTTTTTACATCATGCAGAATGACATTTGATTGAAAACTAACCTGTTGGCTAACTTGAGTACATTTAACTTGTTTATTTGCTTTGTAATATAGGATGGTGCTTTCTTAAATACCTAAGTTGTCAAAGCGTGTTTTTTGACGTTGAAGGCAGCAAATCCATCTGTCCTCTGACTTTCACCAGTCAGTTTAGGGGTTAAAAACTGGTCCAGAATTGGCACTCATGGGTAATTTTTATTTTATTAGAAATATAAATAATTTCTATCTATGCAGAAATTCTTTCCTAAACTTGCAAAACTTTAATGTTAAAGGAAGATCAAAACTTGTTTTACATATACCTATAAACTCAATTTATGACCGACAATCTGATTGACTCGAACCAGAGCTTTTAGAAAGCTTCAGATTGTCCTTCACAGTAAAAACTATGACTATGTTTCAAACACAACTTTATTCATTGACATTATAAAGGACAGCATTTACATGATGACTTACACATTGTATCTCTAAAAGATAGTAGTAAAATATTTCAGTCTATACAGGTAAGTGCTTTGTTACTGACTTAGGTCTAATATAAGTGTTCTGAAGTTCAAGCCAAGCCAGTAATGTGTGTTGCAGCCCTGCAAAGCTGTGCAGCATATAATGAAGTAATCCAATACAACTGATCTGTTTAAAATCTGATTCAGATTCTGCATTAAATGCACTCATGGGCATTGGTTATTAATGGGGGTTATTCCACAAGCACTGTTCATCAGCAGCCAAAGATAATACAATGCATCAAATTCACAAGGGAATTCAATATGATGTCTAATGACAGCTAATATCCACAGCAGCATGTGAGCCTTTTCTGGTTATTGTTTACTGTCTGCATCTTTATGTAACCAGCTTTAACTTACAAGACAACACAAACGAATACAACAGTGACAGCAAGATAATAGCTTAGACGTAATCAGCTGCTGAGTCACCATGATACAAATGCTAAGAGCCTAGAGAAAGAACAGCACAGGAACCAGTCATGATTATGTATGGCACATCTTTAGATAACAAACGCAAATGGAAGAAACTCTAAAAAATGTACAAGCAATAATATGCTAAGGAACTCTGTCATGGAAACAAATTGGACCTTTAACACTTAGTCACATTAAATGAAGTTGAACATCTCAAGCTATTTTACTTATTTCATACATTAAAAAAGGATGACCTTCACTATCATCAGCACAAATCTTGAGCACATCACAAACACATATCTGCTAAAATGTGTTTCCTCTTCTAATGTAGGTCTGGTCCCAGAAAGCATAAAGTTAAAACCAGAGTCATGTGTATGTAAGTGCATTTCCACTTTGCAACCCAGAAATTCTTTTGTCTGACCCACCTGTGTTACAGATGTTTGTTGTGTGCGTTTCCACTGGGGGGGGGGGGGGGGTATAAGGTATGAAACCATATTGTTTATGTTGATGCTGACAGGGTCACTCTGCCTTGGAAATCCAATAAAACTGAGGAGCTTTTTTTTATCGCTAAGTCTACCAAGTGTGCAAAAACAAATAGTTTCAGCAAGAAGAGTATTTCTGAAGATTTTGTCACAGTCACTACAATTTATAGCCTATGAAATCTGCTCCTAACTTTGTGAAAGAGTGCAACTGAGACCACTTTTCCCTACTCAGACTTCATTCACATTTGGATCAGAACAGAATAGAGGAGACAAAGCTGTACTTGGAAATTTTATTTTCCAAGGTTGTAATAACATCAAGAACATCCCCTCAAGTCGAAATTCCAACAGACATTGTGTTTATAAAACACAATTCAGAGGATACATAATTGTTTTTATGTGTGTCTCAAACCACAAACACTGTAAAACATTTAAACATATGTTTAAATTCCTAAAAATTGTATGTGATTAGATCATTAATTACTTTGTTTTAGAGACGAATAAAAGCATATGTGATTGTTTGGTTTAAAGTAATCTAATATTTCCATTAAGGTTAGGTGATTATATTAATGCATTTCAATATAGGTACTCTAAAACACTGATATTCACCAAGAGTTACTGAGTTTTTTCTACCAGAATTAGATTTCTACAATGGTACCCTGGCTCTTGCAGTGGAAATAATGGGGGTAAAAGAAAATAGTCCAAGCAACCTGTCCAAGTTCCAGGAAAAGATTCTTGCAGTGGAAACGCACCACATGCTAAAATAATGAGAGAAAAAGATGGAAAGAACTGCGAAGGTGGTGTGTTTAAATGTGCTGTATCTCCCTGTTATGCTAAAACCCATTCCATAACTTTACTTGGTAAATCTTTAAAATAAAATGATTTCAAAGATAAAGATGACAAGCTTAAGACTAATCACCTAAAGTTTCTGTTAGGCTGGTTCTTCTTTCCAAAACAACTTAAGGTTTAATCAGATCTTCCCAGTGTTGATCTGAAGCAGTATTGATAAAATGGGTGAAGTGCAGTCCCTGGTCTTAATGTCTATTGTGTGGTTCAAAGGTCTATAATTTCACTGGTGACACTGGCAGAGTCGTCATGTCGGCTCACTTCCAGGTAACTGCGTGAACCCACGGGTCTCCCAGCTCTCCCCCGCACCCTTTCAGAGTCTGGGGTGATGAATGGCCGAGTGTCGTCCACTCCGTCCTCACCCAGATTTCCCGTAGATGTTCTGGAAGGACGAAGCGAAACTGGGCAAGACACTGATGAGGGAACACTGACCATGCCATTTCCAGCCCACCTGTGACCCTGGTGGGATGGTGTGGGAGGAGCAGTCACCTGCCTGCTGGGTACGCTGCTGAGAACGCTACCCCCCAGAGGCATGGAGGACTCTGTTGGGGCTTCACTGCTTTCAGACAGCAGCTGAGGATCACTGTTTCTGCGAAGCCAATGCTCCTGGCTGATCTCAGAGCCTGGAGAAGGAGTCTGGATAACAGGATGAAATAGACTCCCTCCTGTGAGCAAGTGTTCTCTGTGCAGAGCCTCATCAATACTGCGAGTCAGGTTAATGGGGGAGGGCGGCCGCAGGTCAAATTCATAGAAAGACAGAGATGTATCTCTGTCCTGATCCAGACTTCCACTCACCGAGCGCTGTGGAGGCTGGCCCATAACGTGCAGTCTCAGCAGGGAGCCGGTTGAATCCTCAGAAATGCCTCGGTCCACAGAGTGGCCCCTGTGGTTACGTGCATGGTTACTGTCTTTGATCGAACGCGGCTGGGTCGTGTTATGCTCAAGATCCTGGTTCCTAATAAGACTCTTGCTGATATCAGCTCCAGGTCGCTCTTGTCCAGCCCAGTTGTTTGGCATCTCTCCCGGTCCTCCTGCTCCTCCTCCCACACCATTACTTTCAGACTTTCTGCAGGGTTTACCCCTCAGACTTTGGACTATCTTGGACCAGCATGTATGTCTTTGAGGGGAACCTACAGACTGACCAGGAGATGGGAGGTCACCTGTGCTGCCATCTTGCCCTCCTTCCTCCCTTCCCCGGCACGTGGTAGGTCTCCAGAACACCCAGGATCCCAGGAGTAGTAGGAAAAAACCCCAGGTCAGTTCCAACAGCCGAGCCCAGAAATGCACCAACCACCAACCCCAGTTGAAGTGTTTCCAGTCTCCTAACAGTCCATACAGCCACAAGGTAGCATAGACATGCAAGCCACAGCACAATGCTCCAAGAACTGCACAGACTGCCAGCACTCTTCCCAGAATCAATCCTGTTCTTTGGCTCCTTGTCCAAGTCTTCCTCCTGGTCTCTACAGGAACACTGTGATGGGGAAGACCAGGGCAACGTATACGTGGAAATATATAGCAAAGATAGCCCAAACAGAGACCCAAGCCCCAACATAAGGACAGGATCTGCAGGGTGACAGGTACTACAGGAGAAAGAGCTGGAGACAACAGATCAGCAGCTAACAGCAGCGTACACTGTAACACAGTGAGCACAGCCACCAGAGGGGGGTGCTCTAAGGTTGAAGGTAACACACTGACTTCTGCCACCCTTAGTGCAAGAAGTACCAGGGATGCATGGGCCCAAACCAGGAGGTGAAGAGGCAGGTTGTACAGGGCCGTAACTGCTGGGCGAGGGAGGATACCTCGTGTACCATAAGGGTCGATGAAAAACAGAACTGCCCTAAGGCCTCCAGCCAGAAACAGCAGAGCATTGGCAAGTCCAAGAGCCCCACGTTGAGGACAGTTTGCTCCAGGGGACAGAGTCAGGCCAAGGGCAGCTCCAGCAAACAGGAGAAGGAAGAGGCTTGCTGTGCCATAGACATGCAGTTCCCAGGCAAATGCCAACGTGTGGCTCAAATCACCCCAATATAGAAGTGGGCCATTCGTAGAGGGAATGGCACTAGGAGATGGGTCTGGAATAAAAGTGGAGTGCGGAGCTTGCTGTGGATGTCCCAGAAGAAGAGATCGGTTCCTCTCATCCTGATATGTGGGGCCAAATCTAGGTTGGATCACAGGAATGACACTGGTTGTAAGAAATGAAGAAGCGCCTAAAAAGGAGAACAAGTCTTTGGTTAGTAATTTTTTTAAACCAAAACAGAGAGATGTGCATCTACTTGAAAGTAGAAGAAACCAATGAAAAAGCATGATAATACCACTGAGATCCACTAGAGGGGTGCAGAACACCATCTTTGAAATAAACCTATTGGAACCTTTTAGTGAGTAGACACTGCTAAATAGCGTTGTTGAAGGTCTATAATGCAGTGCTTTGAGAAAGTTTTCATAGCCCTTAGATTTTTTACATTTTGTCACATTACAAACTTCAGTGTATTTTATTAAGATTTTATCAGCTGAACCAAGACAAACTAGTACATAAGGAACACAATACATAGTTTTCAAATTATTTACAAATGAAACTCTGAAGAGTGCCATGCAAATGTTTTCAGCCCCATTTACTTAGACACCCATATAATATATTTAGTGGAAGCAACTGGTTGTAAAAGTCATCTAATTAGGAAATAGTCAGCCTGAGGGTAATTTACACTCTGTTCTGGATTAATTAAATAGAGAAGCGGTCAAGAGATTAATGGTAATTTTGGAGGAGCTGCAGAGATCCGCAGCTCAGGTTGAATAATTTGTTGATATGAAATCTATTACTGTAGTCATTTATGAGGCTATTATACAAGACTGACATAAAGAAAGTGTTTAGAAGTCCTGTTTAGGGTTTGTTACAACCCAAATAGGGGACACAGCAAACAATTGGAAGAAAGTGCTCTAGTCAGATTAGACCTACATGAAAAAATTATTTATTAAATTTGTTTCTCAATTTATTTGATCATTCTTATTATATCAATAAACATCTGAAATTCAGAGTAACTGTGTGGCTTAATTGGGATTATATAATTAACAAGAACATCTTTATTATGCAACACAGCACAGTGTCACAATAAATTTGAATCAGACCAGCTCCGCACACATTCACAGAGTTCCAGATTGCCACATGGGACAAATTTGCATCTCTCTGTTTATAATTTGCTTATTATGACTCATGCTTCTGTTTGCACAGAGCTTACCACCTTATCCAACTGGAAGAACCTGGAAACACCCAGTTTTACTATGATCATATTCAGTGTTAAGATTTCGTTTCGTTTTAGTTTTAAGAAAGAACAAAAACAGAAGATATGAATAAGAAAAGAAAGGCAAGCTTATGAACTTTAAACAATAAAATATCCATCTTGATGAATTTATTGTAAATCCTCTTCAGCCATTTTAGCACTAGGTGAGAAAAGAAGATCAGTGGTAAAACTCTCAAGCCTTTAGTCACTTGAAGTACTCTTTGCCCGGCAGAAGACCACCATAAAACTGACAGAGTGATAAATGGCTCACTCCCACATATGTATCACTCCACAGTTCCCTCCCTCCTTTCAGTGACGCACTCCTGGGCCTCACAACGTAAAAGAGCACTGCATACACATCTCAGGCACACTTCTTTATTTACATAAAGGTATATTTTACTTCCTTTGACATTTTTTTGCCATACAGGAACAAGATCCAGACACATTCCAGATGTGCCAATCCCATTCTACAGCTGAGCACACTTGGGGTTATCCCAACCCTTCTGTTGGATAACCGGCACTTCTACACATGTTAAGAAAGGAAATTAAACAATAAATTGCTCTGTTAAAAAAACTAGTTACAAATGGGAAAACTCACCCAAATATTAATAATATGCTATAACACTAAAGCAAAATAAGTCTGTAACCAGGTTCTGGTCATTTTGTATTCATATCTTGAGTGCTTTTGTCTTTTTCACAAGGATTCTTATGACTAAACAGACTGGGAGGTTCTTTGATTACAATAATTGCTTTTGTTTGGGCTAAATACATTAAGAAAGTCTGTAAAATTTTAGTTTATCAGAAAATGTAGGAAACGTTCTAGACATGTATCCTCAGAGAGGATCAAATCTAAATTTAGGCTAAATCACATTTCTTAGCGTTACCCCTTCAAGCCCCCATATCCCTTGGTACTTGATTAAGGTAGCGGTTAAAATATTCCCCTGGGAAACAGTACATTCCTTCAAGAGGCTGGAAACGTCATTAGTCTACATTGATTACTCGTGTGTTAAAAATACATGACTTAATATGACTGTGTATGTCAGGTATTAATCCTGCAGCAGATATCAACATACTATACTTTTGGGGCCTAATTAATCAATATTTCAATTAAAGACCCTAAAATGGTGTGCGCCGCAAAAAAACTGCACGAGAAGCGTGTTCCTGATTTGCGGGTTATCTACTAAGATTGTGTGCACAGATCATAAAAGGCGCAAAGAGCAGTATTCAAACCAGGACTTTGCATCCGCTGCTTTGTGCGCCAGCCTTTCCGTTCCATGCACTGTGCCACAGCCAGAGAGAGGAGGAAAAGGCGCAGTGGATTCATGATGCGTCTTTGGCAAAAAAAAGGGGGGGGGAGGGAACGACATACCTATCAAGTCTATTACTGTTAGAGAGTTAATTACTATTAGGTTGGAATGTCTGTGAATTATATTATTTGTTTGTCATTAATAAACTTAATGTGTGCTGTGTACATGCACCACTCTCTGGTCCATGCAGGCACCGTATTCCAGAGACGGCAGGCGCAGACGTGTTGAGCGCGTTATGATGCATCTTTGAAAAAGAAGGGGGTAAGATCAAAATAACTGTCAGGTTTATGGCCATTAGTGTTCAATTACTATTAGGTTAGAATGTGTGTGAATGATATTTTTCATTTGTCCGTAATAAATTTCTGTTGAATCGTGGTGGCACAAAGTTAAGACATGCCTTTCAGAGGTGGTAAAAATATGTCATGTTGGATAAATCATACTGCCTACTTATTTGCATTTTCTCCTCCCAATATTTGCCCATATTAAATATTCATCAAGGCCAAAAGCACTAAAGGGATTGCGCACATCTTGCTGCACGTTTCACAGACGCAGCCTTCCCTCAGGTTTGCGCATGTTTTAACAAGCGGAAACCTTTGATAAATTAGGGCCTTATACTTTTTGTGCCACTGTTGTGCTTATGAAGGACAAACATATTCTACCACATGTATAGCATCAAAATATATGAAACTAGATATTACGCTGATTTTGTGGTTATATATTTTAAAGAACATAGCCTACATTTGTGTGCATCAAACTGTTATTGCAATAACTGAAATATTTTAAATAGGGAAATGGGTTTCTTAGTCATGGTCCAGCGGCTAGGAATGTACACCAGAAATTAAAACAGCATCAAAAACACTTTTCTGTTTAATTTTATTGTTTAAAGTCCTTTAAATGAAATGCCAGATCATTTATGGTACATAGAGTAATACAGCAGAGCCCCTCTCCCACCTGTTGCTGCATACTTTCAGTCAGCTAACTGAAAGAGGGCTACTAAATTTTTCCCGATTTAAAAAGAGAGAGACAAATTTCAGGAATAATAAAAACATTTCCAGTCAGAAAAACAACATGGATTCTCATGGTGTGTAAACTAAAAGAGCAACACCCATCACTCTTATTAAAGTACCACTCCCTTAAAATTACAGTTGACAAGCATGTCTGTTAAACAGCTGACTGCAGGCTTAACCAGATAGTCAGCTAATATCAGCTAGTTGTGTTATGCTAAATCTAATACATTTTTTTCTTTCAGCTGTAACACTTGTTAGATCAGAAAGAAAAAAAAATGTGTTAGATTTTGCATAACACAACTACATTTAGTGGGTGATTATCTGTTCTTTTCTCTTAAGTCTGTTTATCACAATCAGCAAAACAATAAATAATAGTTATACATAACATTATTATAACTTAATAGTTGGTGTAAAAGCACCACCAGAAATTGTGCTCCTGGTGGTACAATAACATAATGTAAATATATGCTTTTTTAAACCTACTGGGCATGAGGTCTTGAGGTTCTCTTCAGATAATAAAAACTAATAAATGTAAGAGTAGATTTATGCTTTACATATATAAATAAAAAAAAATATTTAAAAAACTGTTGTTAAAGCAAAATTAAGACAATTCTTTGGCTAGCTGATGTTTGTGTTGCTATTAGAACCGTTTTTAAAGTGCAACTCACCCCCAAATCAACTTTTTTTGCTGATAAACTGTATAAATGAGTGTCTAATAGTTCTGTCTACATGTCTGGTCATTATTTTTGGTATTTTAGTACATTTTAGTAAAAATATAAATTTTCTACCAAAAAAGTAAGTGTGGCGCCCTCTTCAGGTTAAAACTTTACACTGCACTAGAATTTGAATCTGACATTGCTACTGGCTCAGCCACTATAGTTGATGTCAGCCGTCAGCTATCCTGCCGCTGTGGGGTATAAAACAAGCCCAGTCTCGGCCACACCTCCGTAGCGAGTTGGAGTTGGAATAGCAAAGAAGTGTTGACGCCGGCCAACCCTTTCCCCACGCAATTCTCTCTAGGCAACACCTCCTTTTGGCACATATTTTAAACTTACTGATGCCATAAAGCAAAGATCTGGAGCCATGCTTTTCATCAAAGTTACAGTGTTGTATTGTTTATCGCCCATATATTGTGGTTACCACTAAAACATAAATACATCTCATACTTGCCTAGTAGTCCAGTCACTTGGACTGACCTGTCTGTTGTGCTTTTCACACTAAGCACCTCTGCTAATATTTCCTAATATGGCTTTAGAGGGAAGACTCTGACTGAACTGAACTTTAAGCAAAAAAACAAACAAAAAATTGTAAAAATGATTGGCTAACAAAAGCACGGTTATGTTAACAGTAAGGCCTCCATTTAAATTTACTATTACTTGTCTTTTGCGCTCCATGTGTTATGCTTTCCTTTCTCTATTTATTTTTCACTGTCTCGCTTCCCTTCATCTTTTTCTCAGTGCATCTGGATTTCATCCCCACTCTATGTTCTCCGCATACACCTATCTTCTTCCACACTTTCACCCTCCCTGTCTACCCTTTTCTCTGCATTACCTCTTCTCAGACCCTACTTGCTTCCGTCTTGCCCTTTTTCCTTTGCTTGCCTGCAGTCCTACCCACCACTTCCTCTCACCTCCTGCTTCTACTTTAGTCGCTTGCTGTGCTGACCCCTCACAACTACAGCCCCCTTTTCCATGGAAAAGCCTCTCCCCTTTTCCCCTCCTTTGAAGCCCTTTTCAAGTAAAAAAGGCCCCAGCTGTATAAATAATTAATTTCTGAATGTTTAGATCAGAAGGACATTCTGAAGTGGGTATAACTGCAGAACAAAGGATCCCTGTTTATTACCTTTCCTTGGCAATGGCGCAGTAGTGCTCGATGTTTTGATGCTTTGGGTTGTATCTGTCCAACCAGCCTCCAGTGTAGTAGATAGAAGACCAGTTGTAGACGTGTGGGTTTCTTGTTCTGTTGAACTGTTGGGATTCAGAGCAGCCGGGCTCCTGTTTGTGACAGGTTGTCCTGCAATCTGTGACTGTTTATCAGCGGAGCTGGATGTGGGTTTGGGGGATGTCACAGCAGAGGAGCCCTGCTTTGGCTGAAGTCTGTTAGTGGAAGGGTGATCTGCTGCAAGTTTATCTAGAAATGGGGGAAAAATATATTTTGGAGATATTATTTTGACATTTAATCCCAACTTCAAAATGCTATTAAGTCTCTTATGCATATAGTGATATGGCATAACATTATAAACACTGACAGGTGAAGTATTGTAGCTTTTGAGTTATATTCCCAGTCTGTAGCATGGGCAGCCAACGCTCACTGATGGTTAGTTAGTGTTTCCTGTATGCTCATTTCTCAAGCATACGCACTTCCATTATACACACAAATACACAAGGTTTAGGATGAAAAGCAAATGGTGAACATTCACTATGCAGGTGGTCATAAAGTTCCATCAATCATCTAAATCCGCCCATCCTCTGCAGGGTTGCGGGGTGTTGGTGCCTATCTCTAGCAGTCACAGGGCTAAAGGCAGGGTACACTGTGGACAGGTCGCCAGTCCATCGTAGGGCAACACAGACACACACAGGACAAATAACCATGCACACACACACTCATACCTAAGGGAAATTTAAAGAGACCAATTAACCTAACAGTCATGTTTTTGGACTGTGGGAGCTAAGCCTGAGTACCTAGAGGGGACCCACACATCCACAGGGAGAACATGCAAACTCCATGCTGATAGACCCCAGGTCAGGATTCAAACCCAGGCCTTCTTGCTGCGAGCCAACAGTGCTACCAACTGCACCACTGTGCAGTGGTCATAAAGATATGCCTCAATTCACAAATATCTTACCTGCTGTTTCTGCAGTTTTAGAGGTTTGTTGTGGTGTTGTAGATGTTGCGCTGGTTGTTGTCAAACCAAACAGGTGAGTCTCATCATTCTGATAATCCAGGGATGGGGATTCTTTGTCCGTAACTTTGGAAACCATGGTCTGCGCCTGTGGTCGATACTGTGCCATTTCTTCAGCAACTGTTGGCTGAAGACCAGTTAATTTCTTCTTCTCCGATATCTCTGTTAAAGCTGTGCCTGATCCCAGCCCTTGTGAATCACCATCCTCTGAGCCTTTGATATATCTCTCTTCTGCATGCCTTGCACTGGACGGCAAAGAGGGTAATGGTGGAGATGGGCCCTTTGTGGGAAATTCTTCCCTTTTTAAAACACTGATGAATGCTAAACTATCAGTATCAGTCCTGGGCCTTGAGGCAGTTGGTTGGGTTGTAATTTGCTCCCTGCTAAGATTCTGTGGAGATAGTGTAAAAATTAAGGATGAGTTGAACTGTGTTGTTGGTTGGATCATCCTTTGCCCCTGTTCCACCGCATTCAAAGCTGTAAACCTTTCCCGGATCGTTACTCTGATAGGAACATCACTGCGCCCTCTGGGAGGCAAAGAAGGCCAAAACCGAACTGTCTGCTTGGTAGGTGAGGGTGAGTTTCTAGGCAGGTTCAGATTTGTGAAGGAGGAAGAGGAACTAATCACGGTCTGTGCACCAGAAAAATGGAAGAATGAGAGGACCAAAGCCTGAAGCAGAAGTGGCTTGGGAGCCATATTCAGCAAGGAAGCGAAGTGGTCCTTCTTAGAATTGTTGCCTATTTGTCACAGCATTCTACCACTGTTGGAAAAAAGGAAGAAAATGTATGTCATTATTGAGCAGAAATAATTGCAGAATTAGGTAAAAAAAAAGACTGATTTTTTTTTCTTTCTTTTGTTAGAACAGCTTTAAACTTAAGAGATGCACAAAAGAATAATCGGAACTGGAACCGGATGATCTTCAGCTTGGTCTGTTGTGATTGATGAATAACAGTTTAAAAGACAAACATCAGATCTTTTTAAATGTGAAAGAGAGCATACATTTCAGTAGGTAATAGAAAGACTAGAGAGATGGCAGCAAAGTTGTTCTGTTTGATCTTTTTGAGTGTTTAGTCTCTGTTATGGATTTGGATATGTTGGTAGACTTTTGGAGTTATGGTAGGAATATACATTCTGCCGCATACAGACAAAGAATGCTGTTTTTGTAATGCTAACCACGATAAGGGAATTTAAAATAGCATTTTAATTACATCTTTGCTTTAAAATAGTAAATCCCTGTAGTATGACGTGGCCTCTGCTAGTACTGTAAAGGTTTTAATGATGGCTGCAGGAAGTAGGGCTACAAAAATTGTCTAGATTTTTGTTTTTTGTTATTTTTTTGCCATATTAATTTTTCGTAAAAAGAAGTCGAAATCAGATAAAATCTGTCAAATCAACAGGTCAAAATTTTACAAAAATCAGATATAAAAAAGCCACAAATATCTGATCCCAATTATATCTATAAGTGTGGCATTAGCAGGGCTGCCGCTGTCCATACGCAGAGCGCGTAGGGCCCCAAGTACCTGGCAGGGGCCTCCAAAAAGGGTTTCCAAAGAAATGTCATGAAAATTATTACATTAGCCTATTGAATATAATTCATAAATTAGTTATAACATGCCCACCATTGTTTTTTCTTAATTGTGTAACCTATCACTCACAATTCAGGCAAATTAAATGTTTTTATCTAATTTATATAAAGAGCCCCCCCCCCCCACACGTCTCCATGACCCTAATGGTACAGCCCTTTTAAAACGTTTCGCATTCAGAAGTTTTCCAGGCTACTCTGTTGTTGAAAAGCTAATGATGTCAGGTAAGAAGAGACAACACAAATCTGGAGCTGAAAAAAGAAAGAAAAAACAGAGCTGACGCCGTGCATCTTTTGCTGATAAGTTCATGTTTTTATAGGCTGTCTAGGAGGTAACGCACATCACCCTCATGTATAAACGGGTTCACAAATAATAACAATAACTACAGGAAATGAGAATAAGTAGGCCTAGATAAATGCAAATGTTTGTGACAGTTCATATGGTTAATTGTTTGTTTTAGAAGTGTGTAAAAGATGATAGTTTTAAGTACGTGAAACAAACCGACTACGTGAAGATCAAATTAATGTGACGATCCTGACTCTGTTCTCTGATTTTAATTGCACTACCACTCCTCCGAACCGAGAACTGGTCCAGTAGTTCCTAATTCTCTGTATCACAGTGATGTAAGTGCAACAATAAGTTTTTATCCTAGATTTGCTGAGTCTTGAAAAATGTCCTCCTTTTTGGCCACCCTATGTCAAGACCTAATTGTTTTGGCATTGGCAAAACAGAAAACAATGTCAAAAACTATATTATTGACCTCAACGTTAGCATACACGTTAGCATACAGCCAATGTCAAAATCGTAGCCTGCACAAAAGACCACAAGCTACTAACAGGACCAGGACTATACCCGACGGGCATTATTTTAGGACACGACCAAGCAGCTTCCATTCATACGTTATTTGTGTGCATAAATATTTTCGTTGTGTTATTGTATTGTAATGCTGCTCTAAAGAAAGTTTTGTATATTACTTGTATATTATTAATATATTACTGCTGTTGTTGCAGTTTATTTTGTTTTTGTTTAATGCTGTGTATTACTTAATATCTAAATGTTCGTGTTCATAAATTTATTTAATGGCAATTTGTAAATAATTTTCAACAGGTTAAGTAGGAACTTGAGTTTTGTCTGTGTTTGTGTTTGGAGGGGGGCCTCCCTGGCCAATTATGCATAGGACCTCCAAAAGATTAGCAGCGGCCCTGGGCATTAGCAAATGTATTTACTAAATGCCTGAATAAGAGAATGACTTACAGATATTTTTCTTCGTACTTTTTTAATGTCATACTCAATAAATTAGAATGTATGTTCCAATGAGGCTCGTTTGTCAGAATGAACATACCTTTTGAAAGGCAAGGCAAGGACATTTTATTTGTATAGCACACTTTCAACAACAAGGTAATTCAAGGTGCCTTACTAACATGATTAGAAGATAGAGTAAAAACAGCAATAAAGCATAAAAACACACAGAGCATATCACGCATAAAAACATTACTCAAAAGCAGACATGAAATTAGGATAAAGTAAAAACAGCAACAAAGCATGAAGCACACACAAAACATATGATAAATGAAAACTTTACTCAAAGGCAGCTCTAAACAGATGAGTTTTTGGCCTGGATTTAAAAGAACTTAGTGTTTCAGCAGCTTTGCAGTTGTCTGGAAGTTTGTTCCAGATTAGAGGAGCATAGAAACTGAAAGATGCTTCTCCATGTTTGGTTTTAATTCTAGGGATGTTGAGTAGACTGGAAATAAAGGACCTGAAAATAACAACTTTAAAGCAGGTATTAAACATACTTTTCCTTGAGCCCACATTTCTGTATGAAAATGTTTTTTATTGGTCCAATGTAATATTCTAATCTAAAATGCTGTGTTTTCATCAGCTGTAAGAATGATAATAAATGACAGAAATAAAGGCTCCGTCTGTATGTAAATTATCTATGTAATGTGTTTCTTTTAGTGAATTGAGTTCCTGAAATAAATGAACTTTTGAATAATTTCTAAGTTATTAAATACGACTGCATATCCACTCAGTACTTGGAAGAATTACTGTGACTTGTGCAAGGGTTCTGGCAAACCCTCTACAAGCTTCTCACAATAGTTTACTGGAAATTTGAACCATTCTTGTTGACAGAACTAGTGGAACTATGTCTTGTTCAGCTCTGCTCGTGAATTGTACTTCACAGTTGGGATGGTGTCCAGGTTTCCAATCTCCACTTTTACCTTAAAATGTAACACTGTTCATTTTTTCCAAATACTTTTTAAAACAAATTTTAGTTTCATCAGACTACAGGAGAAAGCGCTAAAATTCTGTTCTTTGTTCCAGGGAGCATTCGCAAACTGTAAAATTGCTTTTATGTTGCTTTTGTAGTGATGGTGTCCTTCTTTCTGAGAGGCCTTTCAGACCATGTTGGGACAGGACAACTTTCAGAATAGTGTTTATCCTTTCATATACTTGTTTTAACAGATGAAAGTGTCAACTTCATTTATCTGAAACCAGTACCCAGGGATGAAGCAGACTTGTCGAGGTCCACAGTTCCCCTCCTGATATCTCACCTGATTTTTCTTATTTTTCTTTAAAATCCCACAAGGAAGCAGTGTGTTTAAGATGTTAAAATTTTCTTTCTAATTATTCGGGCATTTAGCATATAGGAGGATTTATAGTAATTGTTACTGATCTAAAACAGAAAAATATCAGACTGGTCAGACCATGAGGGAAGAAAATAAGGTTATGTTTGTTTTTATACAGAGTATGTGAACATCTCGTTCCAACTTTATGTAATTAATCAAATTGACAGACCAAGGGAGTCACAGATGGCTTAATTCAGTGACAGATGGATACAATAACTTTTTTTCCTCCTATCTGTGCCTTTAAAAGGTTCTCTGGAAGAATATAAAGATTATCTCCTCCACATCTCTTTTGCTTCTACTTCTAAGTAGGAGGGCGTCTTTGCAAGCTATTTGAATCATGATGCTAGAAGCTGGGAGACCGACTGTGCCGTATTTCAGAGAGCCAGGTGACATGAAAACTCCCCCCAGGCCCTTGGGGTTTTGCAATCTTACAATTGATCTAAACAAACAGCTGCCAGTAAAATCCCTCAACACCCATCTTTTTGTTCTCCAACTTCCATAAATCTCTCCTTTTACAGCGGTTTCTACCTATCATTCATAGTGGGAGATAACCTCTGGACACAGTGTCGGCACAAACTAAAACTTCAGCTGAAATAGATGAAGGGGAAGCTCGGAAAATAGAAATCAGTGCCTATGGGAGATTTCATTTTGCTGTGAATGAGTCACCCTGTATGCATTCACATCCATGATGATTAGACCTCAGAAATTTCATTGCAGTTGCATACAACGGTTTGCATGTGCTTTCTGGGCTCCTAAAAATGCTTAAGGTGTAGGTCATCTGTGTGGGTATATGGAAAATGTGTTTGGGAATGTGCAAGTGAGAAAGCAGCATTACATATACAAAGAACTCTGTATTGAAATTCTCAACGGATGCTCAGAAAATTTAAATCTCTTGTTTAGCGAGTCTTTACAATGGTGCACATGCTTTTACACAACAATAACAAGAAATAAACATCAGTGTGCACAGGAATACAAGTGCTAAAACATCTCACTCTCCACCCAATCAGTAGCCTGAGTTTTTATTTTCTTTCCTGTTTTAGCTACCTCTTCTAACTCTCTGTATTCAAAAATAAAGTCATCCCTTTACCCTCTTTTCTTCTCCTACCTTCTTTTTGGCTATACAGCTTTATAGGGTAAATAATATCCAAATGATAGAGAGAGAAGCAAAAAAAGGAGATGCAATACTAGAATCTGGAGATATGGAGGCAATATTTAGAAAAGACAGGGAATGAGGGGAGAAAATGTAGATGGAGAAGCACAGAAGGAAAAGGAGGCTTGATGTGATGAGGATTACAGTAGAGGGCAGCTAAAATGTGAGGAGCATCGGTGATAAAATTCAGACGGAGGCCTGCAAATATAGAACAGATGATGGGGGAGTGAGAGAAGCTCGTTAATACAAAGTGACAGAAACAAAGGAGGAGGATATTTATAAAAGTAAGGCAGAGTCACATGGAAACTATGCTGCAGAATGAGCAGGATTTATCAAATGTGGCTGTCGGTCCAGGAAGTTATGCGAAAAGAGACAAAATGCTTCACAGCTCCACATGCAGGTGTGTGTTCTTTGGGAGTCAAAACATAAACAACCTGCTGATTTGGATTATGGTACAATACTGCTCTCTAGAGCCAAAGGATTTGAGTTCAAGCGTATGTGCAGAAAAATGCGAATATGTTGGTAGAGATTACTGAGTTTTACAGAGTAATATTTAGTAAAAAGAGAGAAACTCTTGGCTGCTATTTTTTAAATGCTGTCATTATGAATCAGTTTCTTTAGCACACATCACCCAGAAGCCAAAAACACAGCAGTGGCTCACCAAAATGCTCTGGTCTCCTTGACCAGAACAAATAAGAGTGAATTTAGTTTCAGTAGCAGCTCATCGGAACTGTTTGAATTTGGAAAAAAAAGACGGTTAGGAAAATTTTTTACACGAACACTACTAATCAGCCCTCCTGATGTCTGTTTGTCTAAAGTGTTGAGCAAACATCATTCATTCCCTCGACCTCGACACATCTGTGCATTCTGCAGCCAGAATCCCTTAACCAGTGACAAAAATACACACACACAGGCTCCAAAATAGAAATGACGTTCCTCTGAGACTGATCACTGGGGGGGACAGCAGATGGGTGCACGGCCTGAGTATTTTTGTCTTTGTAAAACCCAGGGGGGCCTAGGACACTTGGCTCTGCATTTGAAATGCAATGTGGTGAGCATGTTGTCTGCATGTCATAACTCTTACTTGCACAATGCATGCCTTGTTTGATGCAGGAAATGCCCATGGATAATATCCAACTGTACAGTAGCAGGCAGCAATCTGGAGATTACTATAAACTCCTTGCCCACGGTATGGACCAGACTGTTATACAACCACATGAGTAAGTGCTGCAGCAGCTGCTGCTAATCAGTTAATCGTTGCAACACTGTTGTCACGTCTGCACACTCATGTAGTAATATGAGTGAATGCACAAGCTTTCCATAAGAAACCAGGGAGCTGTTTGTGTGGGTGAATGTGGGTGGGGCACTGTCATGGTTCTGCAGAAACTCTCCTTCTTTCTTGAAAACATGCATTCTCTCTCTTTACCAGATTCCAGACAGAATGACCGAATGACAGAATGATCTGAGTGTTTCTATATGTCTGTGCCCAAACTAGGATTAGTCATTTTAACTAAGAAAGCTCCAAATGGTTGTCATCAACACTTTGGTTTAGATTTTTAGTGAGGTTGTATGATGGAACAGAGCGCATAAAGTACTAACAAGGAGGAAAGAAAGGCTAGTCATGGCTGGAATCTTGTTTACGTAATAATTGATTGGATGGCTCCTGATTAAAATCCCGGTTTTGCCAATTGCAGACAGCAATTTGGCAATTGCCTTGCACAGCTGCTGGTGCTTAGACCTCTATGACTTTCTGTTTCTTTCTATGAAAGGTTCAGACTTGTTTTCATCTGTGACACACAATAACTGTTTTGATTCTGCTAGTTAAATTGGGTACATTGGAACTAAAACTGCAAAAAAAAAAACAGTCATATTAAGGTTAACTTTTTAAACTGAAAGCATGTGCCTCAGGATGATTGAAATGTGATTGTTTTTATAGAAACGCTGTCAAAAACATGTAGACTGCAATAAAGTGCATAACAATAGTGTATTTATTTATAATATATATATATATATCATTTATCATATTCATTTTCTGATTGTCCCTTTAGTCTAATGGTCTCGCTCATCATTAAAGAATAGGAACGCAACAATCAAGCTTTTCCTGACCAATACAAATTTCTGGTATTCTTTTGCCAGCTGGAATTCAGCAGGTCACACCTCGAAGAAGTAAATTATTTTTTTTAATGCAGGTTCTTCGTTAGAAGATTTTGTTTTTGTATGCAACAGAAAATTAAGAAATTCTAAAATTTTCCACATATAACAAAGCACTTGTCCCTTATCTATTATTACATACTGTAAGGTTGGTGCATTTTTGGAAGGATAATAATGAGAGTTCTTAATTGGGAACAATTTAGTGAATAGAAAAAATATATTTAAGATTGTCCAGTATACTTTGGCGGTTAATGATCGATTGGGGTGTTTTTCAGGAAAGTTGCCAGATTCTGATTGTTGGCTGTATGATCATACACCCATTGTCTACAACAACTTGTCATTGTAGGGTTGCAGGGGGCCAGGTGCCTAACTCCAGAGGCCATTGGGTGAGAAACAGTGGACACCCTGGACAGGTCGCCAGTCCATCGCAGGGAAACACAACACAAACAACCATGATCATACACTTAAAGACAATTTATAGAGTTTTTCAACTGTGGGAAGAAGCCAGAGTGCCTGGAGGGAACCCATGCATGCACAGGGAGAACATGCAAATGTCCTGCAGAAAGACCCCAGACCCCTGAAATCTCTTTGCTGCAAGGCAACTGCGCCACCATGCAGTCCGTGCAATATGATCATGTTATACATTTCTGGTTTAAATTTGAGTCTTAACAGCCTGATACCAGACTGAGAGTTAAGCACATTAACTCATTATTTACTCAGTGTAAATGTGGCTCTCAGAAGCTGAATAAGGAGGAAGATTTGCAACATTACTGAAGGGAAGAAACGTGCAAAAGGAATATATAAACATTACAAAAAGAAGCTGCGAGAATCAGACTACAGAAAGAAGACTTTCTGCAGAAACAGGAGAGAAAGACAAAAGTCAAGGGGATTGTAAAGTAGTAAATTACTATGTTAGGGAATAAAAAGACATAAACATATATGGAGCCGAATGTTAAGGGTCACTGTCCTCTGTGCTGTATAATAGTGAAACCATTACTGCTCACCCATCAACTAGCTGTGCAGATGTATAACTTGTTTGTACTGCGTTCTGGACATGGAAAAGTGGGTGTGTTAGGAAGTGAATGTATGGGAATATGTGGGTATGTGAGAAACAGGAAGAAAAAGGAAAGGAGTATGTGTGGTTGTGTTGAAATGCGAGTCACGGGGGAGGTCCCTGCACTAACCGTTACAAAATTCCACACCTTGAAATAACACATGGTTTGCAAATAGCTCCCACTGTATCATCTTACAACCAGTTCAAATTTACAACAAAAAAAACAGACCCTTCACTATTTTGTTCAGGTTTCACTGATGGATCTCAAGACACTTGAGCTCCTAACCTGGAAAATTGATTTTCCAGAAAGTTTTCCAGGTGAGGTCACAGAACATACGAGCGTCAGACCAAACTGATCCATCTACCCCCAGACAAGAAGAGTTCTTGAGAATCCCTCTCTGTACTCTGTGTGTGTGTGCGTGTGTGTGTTTGTGTGTACATGTATAGCTATATTTGTGAGGACCAACCTTTGACAGGCCACCACCCTTGTGTGGACATTTGTAGTTGTGAGGACATTTGGCCTGGTCCCCACAATGTTTAACTAGCTATTAAACTCTACTAGTTAGGTTTAGAGGTATGGTGTGAATTAGGTTTAGGTTAAGGTTAGGGTTAGGCATGTATCACTAATGGTTAGGTTTAGGGAAAGTGTCTGGGTTAGGCATAGTAAAATCAATGGAAGTCAATACAATGTCAACACAAGGATAGTAAGACGTGCGTGTGTGTGTGTGTGTGTGTGTGTGTGTGTGTGTGTGTGTGTGTGTGTGTGTGTGTTTGTGTGTGTGTGTGTGTGTGTGTGTGTGTGTAGGGAAGGTTGGGGGGAGTCAAAACTCCAGCAATCGACCACACGGGAGACGATGAAAAGAGGCTGTAGAAACAGTTACAGATGTTTCTGATCAATAGTGAAGAGAATGTCTCTGTTAAAGGTGATGAACCCCTTAAAAACTCTAATGTTCATTGTAGAAGGCAAGGCAATTTTATTTGTACAGCACACGTTCAACAACAAGGTAATTCAAAGTGCTTTACATGATTAAGAGGTAAAATAAAAATAGCATTAAAACACAGACAAAGCACTTAAATAAAACCCGCAAAAAGCTAACACAAAACATATCACTAGCATATCATATATGATACATGAAAACATTACTCAAAGGCAGCTCTAAAGAGATAGGTTTTTAGTTTTGATTTAAAAGAACTTAGTGTTTCAGCAGCTTTGCAGTTGTCTGGAAGTTTGTTCCAGGTTAGAGGAGCATAGAAACTGAAAGCTGCTTTTCCGTGTTTGATTCTAATTCTAGGGATGTTGAGTAGACTGGAATTGGAGGACCTGAGTGGTCTGGGGGGTTGGTATAGTAACAGTAGATCTTCAACATATATTGGTGCTAAGCCGTACAATGATTTATAAACTTGTAAAAGTATTTTGAAGTCTATTCTCTGAGCTACAGGGAGCCAGTGTAAGGACTTTAGAACTGGAGTGATGTGCTCTCGAAAGGGAGCCACAGCTCAAAGCCTGTGACTGCAAACAAGGCATTAGAAGTGCACCGATTGATCAATAAAAGACCAGAATCAGTCAATTTTCCCTTGACCGGCTCTTATTGGTAAAAACTAGGGATGTAAGAAAATATAAATACACCGATATATCGCGTTATTTTATTTCCCGATATTGTATCGATATTCAAAACAAAAATATCGATAAAAAAAAAAATTGGGATTTGAATGGAACCATTAATGATGACAGTCATTTTTGTAGTAAAATTAAAAGTATGACCACTAGTTTTCACCTTCGTCGTTCCAGTGGAGCAACTAGATCTAGTAATAAAACTGAATGTGTTAAAGTATGAAACAGGTTGGAGTGTTTAGAATGCTGTGACAGTTTTCCTACTGTTAAATTGAGTTTTAAAAATCACAATATATAGTCTTACTCATAGTATCGCAATATATCGTATCGTCTCCCCGTAATCGCGATACATATCGTATCGCCAGACTTTTGCCAATACACATCCCTAGGAAAAACTAAGAACTTCCACCATGTTCAGTTTATCGATCAAAGGCATCACTTTTTTTACTTTAATTTTGACTTTAACTGCCAGTCAATGACTCAATGCAATCTGCTGGAATTCCTTAAATAGAAAGCTAACTAAAATTTTAAACTGACTGGAATGTTTGTATTGAAATGACTTTTCTTGTAAAGTGCCTTGAGATGACATATGTTGTGAATCTGTTGCTCCAATGAATAAATGGGGATAATCTTGCAATGGAACTAACAGGGAACATGCAGTATATGTCTTTCTGTTTAATCTGTTAAAGTTGTCCGGAAAAAAAAATCGAAATTGGTTAAAATTAAAATTAGCAGGTCAGACCTCAAAGAAATCAGTATCAGCCAGAAAAAGCCTCATTGATGCAACTCTACCAGACCTCCCCCAATATGGAGTAGAGACAAACTGATAGTGAAATCTTGTTACTGGAGAACAATGAAAAGAAGGTTTAGCAGAAACCTTACAATCTTTTCAACCATGTTAGGGCTCTGATGTTTTAATTGGCTTTTGCACATTGCCAGAAACACACCCTGAAAAATAGCAAGTCTGCTGAGTTATTGAGGTGGCTTTTAAATCCCGCTAAGCCACAAATACACTTTCAGGAAAATAAATTACAGGCATCACAAGTCATAAACTTTGCAGACTACAGAGAGTTAACCACAGCTCTCCTTGAACCCGAGACGTTCCTATTGTTGCAGCTGGATGCAATAAAATTATGTTGAGGTTGCAAACAACTTGTCTGTAAATGAAGTGTTGGCTGATAAAGAGAAGTGATGCACAACTTTAAAATATCTCAGGGATAAAAGAGTTTGAATTAAAAAAAGTTGGATGGCTTGTGCATTGTTGATAAATTATATTTTTGTTGTAAATTTGACCTTACTGTGCAGTCTCTTTTTTTCCTTATTGTTGCTATGGGAATGTGCATGGTTCTATTTGCCTATCCATTTGGTTCTGAAACATAGGGATTTCCCCACTTTGGGAAAATAAATTATATTTCTATTCTATTCTTTTATTTTCCACTGTCTGGTTTTCTTTTCTGAAGGGTTGTTATTTCTGCTGTCACAAAAGCTATTTTCTGTTCATCCTGTCAGAATAAAAGCCTTTGAAACATTAGAAGACAGTGGAATGAATAATTTGTTGGACTCTCAGTACTAGGCAATAGTCATTAGTCATTTTTTTGTCCTGTTTCTCCCTTTTCAGTATTTCTTGACTCACATCTCACTTAAAACTCTGCCAAAACAGCTGGAAAATCTTACTTAAGATCTTCTAAAAGTTTTACTGTAGGGTACAGGGTGTGATTTTTTTCTTTAGAAATAGGGTAATCTGTAAGATCCCTTCCATGTTTCCAGTAGTCTATGAGAACACTCTGTACGAAACCCACCTTCTGCTTTATGTGTTTAAATCCCAATAAAGAGATCCTAATAAATAAAAGTGTATTTTATTCTGCAGAAAAGCAAAGCAGTCTAGGTTAAAGGCAATAGTTGTAATATAAAGAGACACATAACGGTAGCCAAACTTTTTCTTCTTGTTCTAGATTAAACAAACCATAAACTACCCAACTGTCAATGGAATTAATGTAGGGATCTACTGAAGGTTAATAGTCTTACAATTCAAAGGCAAGAATATTAAGCAATATTTTATATTTATTGCAATTTTAAAAAATTGGAAACCAACACATTAAATCAAAAAATGTATCCACAGTTATTTAAATGGAGGCCTATCTGTAAGGGCAATTGTAAATGATAATATCACCTTCATTTGTTTAATTATTTTTTACTTTCTCTTGGACGATGCACCATGACTCAGTTTATTGCTAAACACCTTGACATAGCTCTCCAAGTCTTTGAATGTGAGTTGCTTGGATTTCTTTATCATATTTTTATCTGAACAGAAATGAGTAAAATCCCATCCTCATTTCAAAAAGATGAACACATAGATTTCCCTTGTTTGTTTTGGATTATATTTTATGACCAACTACTTTAGATCAATTAATTTAATATCTAATATTAACCCAGCCCACAGACTTTGATTGGTAACACTGGGATAAAATAAACCTTTGATCTGCATTGAAATACTTAAATTAAGAAACTATATATTTAATGGATAATTTGTGTATTTCTATGCTACATTTAGTAGGCTAGTTTTTTAACAATGTATTCATTTTTTGAATTATGGCACTTTTGATCCTCCATAACTGCTCAGTTTAATTAGCTTATAAATTCCTAGCATGTAACTAACAATAGAAAATAAACAAACTCTAACAACAAATAGCATAAAAATGAGTCCAAGAAACTTTGTTGTTCAGGACTTCAGAAGATTGCATTACACTCCGGGACTATTACTGTGGTATCGGGGTGACGCTGTTAACTAAAGAGAGTAGCGACGCCACTGTCCTAACCTATGGTCCTAACATCGCTGGGGGCGCTTTTTGCGGCTTAACACCGACGAAAATTGTCTGGTCCAGCAGCCTTTCCCCAGTGCCCTTTAGATGGAGATTCCGTGACTGCTAATAAGAAAATCATAATACCAGTTAAAAAAAAAAAACGTAAGACTTTATCAACCCGAGCTGAGTGAGCCCCAGGTTCGCAGCGTGTTAACCTGAACGGTGAGTCGGCACAGCACAGGTGAAGGCAGCGTCGCTCCTGTATCAATGCGCAATGAATCCCCGCATAGCGGCTGCTACGCAACTGTCGGTGCCTAGAAGACGTACCTGCAGCTCGGCTCGGCTATTTCCGATGGCGTCCGCTGCGGCAGGCCGGGGTAACCAAGACATGCTCTAATAAATAATGGCAGGGAAATGTAGTCCTTCTCGTTTTATCCGCAGGGTATAACCACCAGGTCTCCCTCAATGTCCACACAGCGAAGCTGCGTTCAACTGTCGTCCCACTGCTTCTTCCCTAACCACGAGCTATTGAAGAGATGTACGCCCCCTCCGTCCTATTCATCTCTCTTCACATCGCTCCCTCCCTCTCGCTTTTTTTTCTCACAAGCGGATAAACACGACTGCTTTACCTACCAACCGACCGCCTGACAATGCTCTTACGCAACAGCGGGCAGATATTCTTGAGTATCATTTCATCTAACCTATTCATACAGTAACCTACCGAGGGATCCATTGTTATCATTGTCTTCTCCAAACTGAGAGTAGCCTCCCTTACCACGGTCCAGATTCTTGGCGGTGTTTCTTAAGATCTAAATTAAGCTGGTGTTACAGGTTTAAAACTATGGTATTAAGCATGTATAAGGGAAATGCTTTGAAGATTGTCTATACGGTCTTATGCATTCCCCCCCCCCCCCCAAAAAAAAATATACACTGACAATAAGAGCATATCGGTGCAAAGAAAATTTAAAAAAAACTTCAGACTTCAGAAAATACAAAGAGATTTAAAAAAAAAACACTATAAAGAAAAAAAAATCTGATGCTGTTTTCTTTGTAACTGTATGGGTTGATGACATCACGAGAGGTACAGGAATTGTGCAGCTCTAGGACGGTTCAAATCTTGTCCATTAGTAGTTTCGTTACCAAACTTCGCCATTTTATCCCATCAGTACACAATAAATTATGTACCAATCCCAATAAACATTGTGTTTGGTTTATTCCTCTAGATATTTAGGTATTTGTTTTAAACTCACATCGATGAAATATAAAATACTAAAATTTCACACATTATTTATTTATACATCACTTTGGCTGCACTTATTAACACAGCAGGAAAAAGGGTTCAAATCCTGCCCACGCCTTTTCTGCATGGAGTTTGCCTGGCTCTCCCTGTGCATCCAGCTTTGTACCGCTGTACATTTTGCATGATTGTTTAATTAGTCACTCTAAAAGGATATGCACATACGCGATGGCAAATACACTTATAAAAAATATGCTGCCTTTATTTTCTAGTAAGGAACCCACACCAGTGGTTAGTGGCCGATGCCCCAGGGGTCCCTTTTAAACATACTGTATCAAGGATTTTCTGACAAAACTAAGCACGGTCTATGGAGTCAAGTATTCTATACTGTATTGGCCTGCTTCAGCATGACACATCTAAAGTCTGTTGAAGGTGACAACACACATTAAATGACGAGGTGCACCATTTATGGATTTCCAAATGTGCATTCTTCATAATAAGTTACCCCCTTCAGTAAATGGTTTCTTGCATAGTTGTTTGTCTTGTATGTGATTCTGTGTTGCCCTGTGATAGGCTGGCAACCTGTTCTTGGTGTACATCTTGCCTCTAGAGGACTGGAGATAAGGACGGACCTCCCAATGACCCTCCTTGGATAAGCAGATATAAAAAGTAGAAAGTGGATGGGTGTTTATCATTTTCTGAAGACTTTGTGTTTCTATCTCCATTGATTGAGGTTCAGACACCATTTGGGTCACCTAACTTTTGCAATATGACAGATCACGACCCTATTTACCCCTGGCAATCATTTTTGATGGAAGTAGTAGCTTAATCTCCAGGAGACGTCCTTATGACTTAAAAAATATCTTTGGGGAATGCATTGACCAGACCATATGGTTTTCAAAACCACTTAGTGTGTGTGTTGTTTTTTTAGATTGTTGAGGACCCAAGTGCAGACAGGAGGCAGGCAAGATTGGAAGTGACCTTTAAAGAAATAACCAAGTGAAAAAGAGACTTTGAGAATTGTGGGTGATAAAGAGGAAGAATCAATGATGAAAAACTTGCAAGATGTCAGGAGGGAACAAAAGAACCCAGCAACTGAGTGAAAAAAAGCAGCGGTATGAATACAGAGGATGGTGATTGTGGAACAAAGAGCATGTAGATCTGAATAACTAAATACATTCTGGTTTTGTGGCTGAAGGGGCTGAGAGAAATGGCTACAGGACACAGAATAATTAAACAGAGTGAAAGAACTAAACACAAAACTTAGGAATCCACGCAAAATACAGAATCAACAGAACTACACAAATACAAATTTCAATGGATCAAGACAACTGTTTTGAAATGGTCTTTGAAAATAAACTTTAGCTGTTCCAGTCTGTCGTGATCCTCTTCTCAAACCGTCTCTTTTATTGTCACCTATTAACTTGAAATCCATGCAGCATTATCATATACAACTTAAACATGATGTTCTTATCAACAAAGATGAGAAAACAACAATCAGCTCAAAAGAACTCTGACCAGTTGCCTTATGTAATGTCTCCAGAGGCATGTAGATGTGAAAGCTTGTCTTTTGGTAGGAAAAGTTTGTCTTGACTAAATAAGGATGTATTACGAAATAGTAAAGCAGATAGAAAAGCTGACCTTTGCATATTGTTTTGTAGGTGAAAAAAAACTACATCTAAAGTGAATTTGACTGATTGAACTGAAAAGTCTGGCCAGTAGCTTGAATGAGGGATTGTTGATGCCACAGTCACAAGGACAGTAAGATGAGTCCAGGACTGTGCATGAAACAATACTCTCACTCTGCTGTCCTACACCACATCCTTGAGCCAGACTGATTGAGTTTCCTCATGCTGCACCTCGGCACAGCCCCACTCCGTCATGCTTTGCCTGAGCGCTTCTCTGTTTTTACAATAACTTCTAGATTTTCTTGTCTGGACATGCTCAGGGCTTCAGCTTTGCTCTGATTAGGCCTTAACACAGACATCATATGACAATGGCTGTGAGTGTAAATTCAGAACCAGTTTACAACCAGGACTCATTCCCAGCTACTAAAGTTCTCTGTTTATTCTTCACTTTCATCAAATCGTCTACACTATAGAGCTGAGTCCTAAAATAACCTGTGTGGCTCAGAGGATTGTCTTAAGGCCATTAAATTACTACTGAGCAAGGAGGGGTCATGGAAGGCTTTGAACAGGTGGAGCAGGAACACTTTTGAAGGGTAATCACATTATTGAACATAGATTATGACCAATACTAAAGTCTCTTAATGAACATCACGTTGGACATTGATTTTTTGGATGAAATTACTGTTAAGTAGGACAAATAATGTGGAAGGCATTTTTGTTTCGCTTTTCCTTATAAATAAACTGGAACAAGATTCGAGTAGTACCACGTTAAAGTGAGGGCTGATTCTAATAAGAAGGAAATTGAGCTTATTTACAGGAGAGTTTGAATGATTTTCTATACACTTTGAAATGAGTATAGAAAACTATACATTAAAGAATGATCACCCTATGTTATTCACAAAATAAAAAAATAGGTTCTATTCTATAAATAAATAAAAATAAGTCCTACATAGATAGAATGATGAAAAATAGTTTAATTAAAGACATTTTTTCATCAATACCTTCTTTTTTTTGGTCTTTTAATTATGACTAATAAAATGACCAGTGAGATTATTGAGCCTGCAGCATACTCACTATTTGTGCAGGCTTTATTTTCCTTCTCTTGCTATCAAGATATACTGTTATTCCTTTTAGAGAGGTTTACTTTCTTTTGAAATCAAACAAGAATCATGAGCGATTTACTGTTAAAACCACAAATATGCTGTTTAAGAAGACACCATCTTTTTGTTGTCACAGTCTGACATTACATCTGGTAAAGTCTGCCTTGTTTTGTCTTGTTAAATATATAGCATGGGAATGTCCAGATCCAGGAAGGGGACACGTTCTCTGTCCCAGAGATGAATGTACTAGTCCTGGGGAAAATGTGCACATCAACCCCAGAACGAGCGCAAAAGATCTTGTCAAGAGTGTGACTCAAGCTGGTAAGAGAGTGCCATAATATACACTGGAATTGGTATTGTTCCAACATGGGCTAAAAAGCCACTTAGAGAAGAAGAAACGATTACCCTAAAATCAACACAAAAAAATTCCAGATTACAGTTTCATAATGCACTCTGAGACAAGAATATTTATTTTTTAGAGACATGTGGTCTCTTAAAATTGATATTGAATTAAAATTTAATCGGCAAAATTAACCATTACATTTGAAGTAAAAATGGAAAACTTGCAAGCTTGAGAACACTTTCCCAACTGTGAAGTAAAGGGCTAGCAACATCATGTTCTTATAAAGTTTTCTCCTGCAGGAGGGACTGGTGCCCTTCACAAAGCAGATGACATTGTGAAGAAAAAGAATTATGAAGAAATATTGAAGCGATAACTCAAGACATCAGCCAGGAAGTTGCAGGTTTGGCACAAATGAGTCTTCCAAGTGGACAAGGACCCTAGTTATGCTTTAATGATTACAAAATCAATGTTTTGGAGAGGCCAACACATATTTCCATCCAATACATTCTTATGGAAATATGAAAATGTGTTGGTGAGCAAGGTTGCCTACAAACCAAATTCAGTTTTACCAGGTTTGTCAGGAGAAATGGGCCAAAGTTCCTGCCAACTATTGTAAGAAGCTTGTGGAAGGACACCCAACATGTTTGGCCAAAGCAATAAAGTTCAAAAGGGAATCCTACCAAATGCAAAGGAAAGTTATGCAAACTTTTGAATTTGTAAAACTTTTCAAAATTTGCTCTCATATTGTTTTGTAATTTTGCAAATAGAAATCATTATCTCATCTGAGCTAAAATAGGAAAAGTTTACTTTGATTAATTTTCCGACAGTAACAGAACAATGGTTGAGTCTTTTTATACAATGTATGTAAATATTTGTTTTCGGCTGTAATTCTTTTCAATTCTCTTTTAAGGTCATGGGATACCCATAACGTTGCTGGTTTCACATTGCACCACTAAATTAAAGTTATGCATTTGTGAAATGTTTTACTATAAAGCAACTTTGTTGTGCTTTCAATAGTGCAAACTTACACTGTTGAATAGAATATTGAGCACATAAGTTATGGCACTTCTTACTGTCTTTAGGCATTATAATTATGGATAGAGTGTGAAATAATAAGCCTTTGGGCAAAGACAAAAGCCGTCATCTTTCCAATGCAGCAAGATGCCAAACCAACGCTTATATGAATGCAATCATGTATCCTCAACTTTTTATCTCTGATTGTTTTGCATTAACTATGGGTTTCCTCGTGGATGTGTTGTGTCATATTACAGTTCAAAAGCAATGCTACCAAATACTGAGGAAATGTATTTCAATTTCTGATTTTGAAAACATTAATAAATGAATCTTTGACATATTCTTTCTCTCATTATTGTGGCATTTAGCAAATAGAAAAGATTTTGGTCATTCTAACTGACCTATGTTGTGGGAAGAAAATATCTTCTTCCTTCTATAAGGATGAGTCTGGATCGGCGTTTTTTATATTTTATTACGGGCAGTCTTGTACATGAGCCCGTCTGGGCCAACACTCGAACTCTCTCGCACCCAAGATCATGTCTGCCTGCCTGTAAGCAGCTTCTGCCTTCGGTCTCCTAATGTTATGTCTTCATTGCAAGGCCAAAACACTCCTCACAGCTGAGGAGTCACGCAGTTAGATCAGAGTAGGTGAAAGGCCTCTTCACTGACTCCATTAATTATGCCATATTCCCTAGATGTCTTTACTAATTGGTAATTAATCACATAATTGACATAACCTCTAAGTATTGCTGTAACACCTAATACAAGAGAAGTTTTGTCTGATTTAACTTCAGACAGTGAGAAAAAAGTATGTTTTTTGTATTTTATTGGTGCATCTAGTTTGGGTTGTGTGTATATGACAGATGTATTTCAGATTTTGGTATTAGTAATATTGTTGTCCCACAATATATCATATTTCAAATAATTTAATATCTCTTCATTTAAAAAATCTTTAGAAATTCATTTTGTGTGGAAGGTCTGAAGCCCCTTTATTTCTTGGGCTCAAAGAGTTAATTCGAACAGATTCTTATAGCAGCCCTCAATTTTAACTGGTGCAAACACAATCATCACTTAAAAATATTAGCTATTGAATCCTAATCCTTGGCTGAAAAGCAAGGGCCCTTTCGGGTGGCATATATTATTATCTTTCTTGACAAAATAAGCCTCTTTTATTAAGAACAGCTTTGTTAGCGACCATCCACACACTTCACAGTCAGAACAGCCTGAGATCTGAAAGACCCTTGCCAGCTCTGCGCTCTCAGTCTTTCACTTTGTGGTTTCCCTTCATTTTACGGAACAAAACCCCCCATCTCAGGGCCCCAATAAGACCTTCATGTGGGGACTACCTCCCCCGTTCATCAGACTCCATTTGAGCTGCCTCTGGAAGTGTTAAATTTCACCACTTCTAAGGTGAACTGGCACTACTCTTTAGGTTTTTGTCTGTTTAACCATTATATAAAACTGTCTGTCACTTCTGTGTAAAAAGAAGACAGAAAACAGAGGTTGGCTCTTTTATTGGTTGAATGAGATTATTGTTAGATTTGGTACAAATCATTGATCGTGATGTTTTTTGTACATCATGCTGATAACTGAGCTTAAATGTGTCAGACTATTACAAATTAAAGACTAGCTTTCCTTTAGAGATAACGTTTTTCTTTACAGTAATATATAACATTTAGAAATAAAATTTCTATTATGAACAGATTATTTAAAATCTCTGTCTGGTAATACATCTTAATGGTAACCTTAGTGATAAGCAGAAGTTAAGTTAATTAGTTTAGACTACTTCCTACTTAACTTTACACAGCACATTTAATTGTTGTATTGAAAATAGTGTGTATTTTTCATCTATAACAACAATAGTAATAATAATAATAATAATAATAATAATAATGAGAAGCAGAACAATAACAATTTTCTCTAATATATTTAAGATAACTAAATACATTTAAAGATTTTGTCTCAGTTCTAAAGTATTTTCATTGTGTTGTTAAATGGAAGATGCAACATTGGGATAGAAAGATATCATCCTAAAGCTTAAATGAAAAGCCTTCATACCAAACTGTAGGATATATTTTGGGTAATGTACAATAAAACACAATATGATTTTTATACATTGTGTTTTATTTTCACTCTCCTTTTTGAAAGCAGCCAAACCCTGATGTGTTAGGCGAACCTAAATAAATCAAAATAATATTGTGAAAGGTGAATTTTTGCACCCACTTTAAAGAGAATGCCGCTTATCATATTCTGTGTAACAGATCCCATACACATTGGGGTCTGCTGCAACAAAACATTCCTATCCAGGCTGCTATCAACTTCTGGATACCGATGGAGACCTTTCAGTTAATAGGAAGCTCTGATAGTAGTGCTTCCAAGTGTTTGTAGGAAGTAGCAACACTCTTGTTAGAGAAAGTAGGCACAGTAAGATGTCCTTTTAACTGAACCACCCCTAAGGGTACAACAAGAACTGCAACACATGTCTTATGTAATGCACAGGCCACTGTCATTCTGCTCTTCTTTGTGCCTTCACCAACATCACTGTCCCTACCTTCTGCACACGGTGACCTATCCCCCTTCTCTCTTTTATTTTTATCTTCACAGTGACTCTGCCCTGAAGCAGAGCCCCAGCATCTGCCCGGCTAGAGTGGAGTGAGGATGAAAGCTGAGTCACATTTTCTTTAACTCGCAAGGCTGCACTTGCTCCACAAAAACAAAACAATCCTATGGATGTAAGATACGTGCATCCACAGAGGGAACTGTCTCACACACACACACACTAGGCTTCTACTTGCTTGAAGACACGTCAGGAAACATTTCTCAAATTAGAGCCTCATAGCCTTGCAGATCTAAAGAGTTCTCTTGGTGAATAAAAGACAAACCAGAAACGTGTTTTGTCTTTCCTTCACATGGATAGTGATGCATCAAACAGTCTAGAAGACATGGTTATGCTGTCACCAGAGACAGTCATAGCACTCCTGAGCACTGACAGCAGATAACTGCAATCCTTGCTATAAAAAGATCAGCTGACACAGTCTGAAAGAGCATATGGATAAATATGCAGACACTGTGCCACTCAGTCAGGCTGATTTGTATGAGCCAACACACAGAATTACTCATTTGATCCAATTAATGCTCTAAAAAAATACCCATCGCTTTGGCGTCCTGTGGCCATCTCCAGCATGGCTTCAAACTCCATCTATTGTTTTTAAATTGTAAACGATTAGGCAAGGGGTCTAGCAGAGACATTCATCTAATGATAAAGTGCCAAAAAACAAACAGATTAAACCACATGGTTCTGTATTCCTAAAGATCAATCTGTGCTGCCATCTAGGGGCCAATTTTAGTTGCGAGCCTTCATATTTAAAAACTATTTAATTCTCTTCAAGGTCTGTTTAAGAAGAGAACATTTCATTAAAATCAATTCTATTTATTTATAAAGTGTCTCTTTATATAAAATAGGTAATCTAGGGCACTTCACAGAACAAAGATGTCCAGTTCATTTCTAGATATATGGAAATATACAATCAAATCAATTCAATATAACCCAATTATACAGACAGATTTGAATATTGTGGCATTCATCCCAGTTGAATGCTAGTTATAATACAACCCTGTCAACGACGTTGCACGTCCACCCAAATTAAGCGAGCAAGTTGCGACAGTGGAAAGAAACAACCCAATTTTAGCAGGAAAAAACCTCCAGGCTAAGAATAAGTAGCATAGTAGCAGTAGGGGGGCTAAGATAATGAAAGCAGAACCCGCAGGAAAAAAACAAACAAAAAAAAAATACAACAACAGAAGCACTGATCTAGGAGTACTTTGTATTGTTTAAAAAAGAGCTGGAAACACGGAGTAAATTAGAAATTCAGACTTTCATAAACCATTTTTCGGTCAATGGCTTCCAAAATTTTCTGTTTGTACACCACACACACACACACACACACACACACACACACACACACACACACACACACACACACACACACACACACACACACACAATAGAATAGACAACTGGTTGTATACAGACCGATTCAATGAACTAGAATATTACTGAAAAGTTTGTTTATTTCAGCAACTCAATTCCCTAAGTGAAACACCTTATGTCGATTATTTACACACAGACTTTAGCTTTTATTTCTGGTAACTATGATGATTTTTCACCTACAGCTAAGGAAAACACATTTGAGGTCAGAATATTACACGAGACCAATTTAAAAAATACATTTTAATACAAACATGTGGGCTTAGTAAAAAATATTTTTAATACCAGATTATAGTTTTTCCCCAAAACATACCTTTAAAAGGTACGCATACTTTAATTCATGTTTTATCTACTTGTAAGCAATGTTTTCAGCAGTACAGTGAAAGTCACTTCAGCAACTGGAATCCGATCTTAAATACATTTATTCTATTTGTAGAAGAAAAGAAAAAAACAGCAATCAGCTGGGCTTCCTTTGTAATCATTATATCAGAAAAAATGTTTTCTTTTTAGCATATTCATTTGTGTTATCTATTTACATTTTTGAGTCCTGACTCCAACTTTGGGAATTGCTGTATTAGACAACAAAATCAGTTATAAAGACAGAAAACTCAAACCTATTACCACACTTATCCAGACCAGGAAAATAATAAAAGTAAAAGCAGTCTTTCAGTACTTTGTATAAATAGTTCAGTGTAGAACTAATGAGCAGTCTTTTTAATGGGTTTGAGGCTTATAATGATCATAGTTTTTATATTATAATACATAAGCTAATTATTATTTATAAAATACAACAATTTTTATTTTTTATCATGTAAAACAACCCACATTGTGCTCTCTCTTGTTTAGTTATAAAAGAAAACAAGGCAATTGTAAAGTAAAAACCTGCAGATAAAAAAAGCAGAGATGTGAAAATAGTAAACCAATTTCCATTAAGCTTGTAAACAGTAAATCAAGTACACTTTGACCTCATCTGATCAAACATCTGTTGTCTCAAACCTCCTCTGTCTTTACGGACATCTTTGCCTTCTTCTGATGTTGTGACTTGGGTTTCTTCTTCTTTATATGTCCATCAAACTCTCTTTTTATTTTTAGCTCCTTGCACTTTCCTTCAAGCTGTTCTTCTTTCTTTGGCTGCTTTAAACTTGTCATTTCTTTGAGGGTCTGGAACCTCTTGAGGTCAGCACAGAATAAAACCTAAAACAGGAAAACAGTGGTAACAGTAGATCCACTGTAAAACAGAAGGAAGCTTACTGAACGATGACACTTACCGAATGGGCCCAACCTGCATATGGTCCCCACAGCTTTCTGAAAAAATCTCCTGCAGAAAAATGGGTTTGTAAGATGTTTCGTTTTTGGAAGAGGAGAACTTTTTCAGCAAAGAGTGTACAAACTAACCAATATCTCTGTGAACTTTTTCTGTGAGGGTCTTTTGGCCGTTGCCAGCAGTGTACTTATAGTCCCGCCTAGCAATCTGCCAGACATGTGTGTCCACAGGTACGGCCTCACACTTATCCAGAGACATCAGACAAACACAGTCTGCCACCTACAACAAATACCGTTATCAATCCATTCTTTAATATCTGCTCTCCAAGTTAATATAAGTCAAATGTAAGAACGGACATGTTTTTGTTCAGTCGTACCTTGGTGCCAACACCAGGAAGGGTCCGAAGAGCCTCACGTGCCTCATGATAAGGGACGTTTCGTAAACCATCAAGCCACTGGAGTCTGTGTGTCTCCAGGATCTGCTTAGCACTCTGCTGAAGGAATCGAGCCCTGTAACCGAAGCCGAGGTCCCTGAGACGTTCCTCTACAGCGCTGTCTGCAGATCATAAGAACATAAGCACGATAAGACAGCCTCTTCTCTGTAACAGATAGTTGCTGAAAATGATGCTTCAAAGTACTACATGTGGGTAGATCAGACAAAACACATCACAATAAAAGAACCAACAATAGCCTTTCATGAAAAATAAAATATAGTTCAACAGTAGATTGAAAAAGCAACACCCTAATACTTTTTCACATTTTGCCATGTTACAATCTCAAAGTTCAGTGTATTTTATGTGATTTTTGTGAGAAGCCAACACAAAGTTTTACTACCTTTCACTGCCATCACAGCTGCAAGCTTATTGTTTTCTTTGTGTTTTGCATCTAATTATTCTTTAGCAAAGTGGTTTGGACAGACACATTCCCTTAACAACTATTTTCAAATCCTTCCACAGATACATTCGGATATAGGTCTGGGCTTTGACTGGGCCATTCTGACACATGAATAAGCGTTGATTTAAACCATTCAACTGTAGCTCTGGCTGTATGTTTATGGACGTTTTCCTCCTTTAAGGTGAACCCCCTACCTGGTGGTCTAACACATTTTTTCAGGTACGGCCCTGAATTTGGCTCTATCCATCTTTTCATCAACTAATACCAGCTTCTTTGTTCCTGCTGAAGAAAAGCATCTACAAAGCATGATGGTGCCACCACCATGTTTCACCATAGGGATTTTGTTTTCAGGATGATGAATGAGTGCTTTGGCAAACAGTGTTTTGCATGAGGGTAAAAAAGTTTCAGTTTGGTCTCATCTAACAAGAGCCCCTTCCAACCGTGTCCTCAACGTGCGAAATAACATAGGCCTCTTAAGTGCTATTCTGATTAATGTTTATCTTGTACGACTTAGGTTGAACAGGGCTCTGTGAGATGTTCAAAGTTTGGGATATTGTTTTATAGCCTAACCCTGCTTTAAATCAAATTTCTTCACAACTTTCTTCTTGACCTGTCTCCTGTTTGTTCTTTAATAAACCTCTGAAGTCTTTATTTACTGATCGTGTGGCCCCTGACTACAATTATTTTTGGGATTTAAATTTCTTTTTTTGTGAAACTTTTTTCGAAACCATGCATGATTTTCCTTCCACTAAACACCTTGAACTCTGTGGTTGTATCGTGACAAAATATTTTCACTCTAATGAAACCTAAATATTTCTGTTTTATCGGCAAAATTAAATAAATAAAACATAATGTAACTGTGAAAGGGATGAAAAATATGTTCAGGTATAAAGAGACTAAGTCAACCCTGCAAAGTTGCACCATGAACATAGAATGGGCCTACTACAAAGCTTCATGCACCTGCCAGTACAGACAGTGTAGGAAAGTCATGGTAGGGGGTTTGATCCAGCTGGCAAAGAGGGGTACCCAGAGCCTGACACAATCTCTCCACCATGCCCTGAATACGAGAGATGTGATTGTTGGAAGTGCAAATGAAGGAAAACAGACATTCTGTGGGGTCCTGACGCAGCATTCGCACACCTGCAGAAACAAAAAGCAATACATTTTAGTCCTGATTCACTTTGAAGCAGTCATGTGCATGCATAAGCACACTAGCCTGTAAAGACGTCAGCAATCTCCTTGAAGTGGCAGTCTGCTGCACCCCACTCCCCGTATAGATCCTCCAGCTTCACATGCAGCTGGAAGTAGTCTCTTAGCATCTCTGCTTCCACCTCAGCCCCCGGTGGGGTGGTGACAGACTCTGTCCTCAGAGACTCTTTCTTCTCGGGTCTTTTTTTCCCACCAGCTCCTCCTTGGTTTGTGTACACATAGTACCAAAGAGTGTCTTCTGTTTGAGTCAGGGTCCAAACACGCCCCCTCAAGACTCCAGTCCAGTGCCCTTCAGTAGTCTCTCTCCAGCTGTGGATCAGTGAGATGGGGCTTACATTAAAAACACAAGATTAACCACAACTTCCTGAGTTGTCTTTAAACCCTCACCGGAAAGTTTGTCCACAAGCAAGGGTGAGATCCAGACGCAGCTCTGACTTTGCGCATGGCATAGATCGCCACAATTTGGCCCCTGAAGACAACGCCGCATGTCTGGCCATTCTTGGTTGAAGCTAAAAGATGCGTTTACTGACCGATTAAACGCTGTGTAGTGAAATCTAGTTGATTTGACGGCATGCAGCAAACAGAAAAACAGTGCAATAAAAAAGTGAATTTACACATTGTTGTACAGTAGATCCGCTCTCTACCCCTCAGCCGGCTAAAGCTCCGGCTAAAAGAGCTGACGAGCCTCGAGGGAGGAGTTTTAATGTTGAATGGAGAGGGAAGCCGGTGGGATAGGTGTCAGTCACCTTTAAATCTTCGAAGAGCACACACCAACGGGATAAGAAGATAACAGGGAATAAGATTACGACCAGCTGACAAGATGTTAGCTGCAGATCCTGTAAGTCCTTTGAATTTCAAGGTGAGTTCTCAATGGATCAGACTTGCTTGTCTCTAAACTCGTTCTTGTGTTCCTTAAATCATTCATGAACTGTTTTTTGCTTTGTGGCAGATGGATCCTGCTGAAAGAGGCCTCAGCCATGAGCACTGTGTGTGCTGACATCTTTGTAATAAAACCAACATAACCTTCTTTAACAGAGCTTGCTTGTTGGATCGGACCACACAGGCAAGCCTTTGCATCTCATGCACTTTAACCAATAGGCTAATCACATCTAAAACCGTTCAGGGTTTGTATGTCAAGACTAAATTGTTATTTACAGTAAATAACTGAATAAAGTCAATGAATGATGAACACTATAGATTCTGGGCTCAGGAGGCCCGCTTGTATTTTGTATGTATTCAGTTTAAACCAGATATCTCTCGCCACTGAGTTTGCTTTTAGGTGTAGCGCCGGTGTCCTCGCCGGCTGGTAAACGGAGCGCAACCAGCTGAGTGAGCCATAAAAACTTTCCCAGAGTTAACAGTGAAAATGACGGACAACAAAGAAGTTACCCCGTTATTGGAAATATTCACACATGTAAAAAATGGTTTAAGAATGAGCGCTTTTATGTTGTTAAAATTATCTCTAGAGTAAATTTTTTTAAATTATATTACAAATATCTACTAAATACTAACTGAAGTATCAATCTGACGAAACATTACTCTAATTCTGGAAGCCCCACCTTCAATGTTGTCAACAAACAGCTGATTGGTTATTAGGCTTACACCTCAAGCAAAGCTCATTCGTAATTGGTCAATCCCATATGTACGTTCTGTATCTCATTGGGTAATAATTTCCCAACGTAAGATTTTTTTCATTTGCGTCGGACGGGAAGTTGCTCTTTCGCTCTTCCTCTGAGGAGACAGGCAGTGTGCGGCCGCGTTGTTTCTCCGTGGTTCCGATCGCTAAAGTGGACTAATGGCTGACATTTTGACACTTTTCACCTCGATAGGGCTCAGTGAGCAGAAGGCGAAGGAAACACTGAAAAATGAAGCTCTGAGTTTAGCACTAAAGGAGGCGGTTATTCAGGTAGGAACTCACCGGTACAGCTGAAAAATGTCACCGACACATTGCTCCTGAGACCAACTCATTCTGAAACTACCTGTGAACAATAAACATCAACCCTGGATACTACTTTCACTTCAAATTATCCACGTTTAAGAGTATAATTTTCACATCATTTAGGTTGATTAAAACTTTTACTTCGGTTGCTTGTTTTTACTAAACAAATTTGGAATAATATGTTTTTAACAGGCTCAGCGTGTCAACGGGGCATCTGGAGTGGACAAGGCCATGGGCACTTTGCTGTACAGCATGGTTTCTCGACTTAAAGATAGCAAACGCTTGGTATTTCTCTCAGACTGCATCGCTCAGAGGAAAATCTGCACAGAGCTACAGCTGGCAGGTAATTTCTGACATTTTTCACATGCTTAGATGTCTGTGATGAAAGCAAAACTAAATAATAAACTTGAGGTCGATGTTGATTGTTTTCTCGCTGGTGTTCTTCTACATATCTATATATTTTTTCCAGCTGCTTTAGACTTTGTCAAAAGTCACCCTGAGGATCCCATCAATCAGAAGGAGTTTGATGAAGCATGTGGTGTGGGTGTAGTCACAACACCCGAGCAGATTGAAGATGCAGTAAGTTTATGATCTCGCACTGATTTAAAGTATAATGCCTTGCAAAGACAGTCATCTACTTTTAGCTTTTTTTCCTCATATTGTCACTTTACACCCACAACCTTCTATGTATTCTATTGGGATGTGTTGGACCAACACAGAAGTGTGCATAATTGGGAAGTAGAAGTAAAAGGATAGAATGTTATCAAAGGTTTTTACAAAAAAATCCGAAATTTACCGTGTGTTTTTGTGTTGAGCCCCCTTTACTCGGATAACTTAATAAATCCACTGCATCAATTGCCTCAAGAGTTCACGTAATTAGAAATTATAATTCCTCTGTGTGTACTTTAATCGACTGAGGCATGGGTGAAGTATAGATACACATCTTAAACATACAACCAGAGTGTCACTGAAAGGATTTTAGATTATAAGATCTAAAGTAGAAGTAGTGTAGGTTGTCTTGACAAAAAATAAAAATACTTTCACAATTGAACAGTTTGGGTAATTTTCACAATACAGTTTATGAAATACCATTCCAGTATCCAAGATAGTGTCTGATTCAGTACAAACCGAAAGAACAAATTAGAATAAACATTGGTAATAACCAATGAGATTTATGTAAATAAAAAGGCCATAAATTAAACGCATAATTCCCTGAAGCATCGTAAGTTAATTAATCTAAGAAAAATACACATCCTTATCTTGCAATATAATAGCAATCTCTTATCCATGTCGTTAAATTGAATAAATCATGGTGTCTCGGCTCCACATGCTGCCTAATAGGCCACATGCATTGTTATCAAATCGTAAAGCCTACCTTTATCATTTCCTGCTTCTTAACAGAACATTGTTAAAATTTAATGGCATTTATTAGAATGGCCCAGTTAAAGTCCAACTAAGAATCTGTGGTAAGAAATGTAATGTTCGCAGACACTTGCCATCAAGTCTGACTGAGCCCCAGCTGATTTACAAAGAGGAATGGATTAAAACTTTAATCTCTAGATGTACTACGCTGGAAGACAAACACCCCGAGAAGACTCAAAGCTGTAACTGCATCAAAAAGTGATTCTACAAAGTACTGCACCTCATTGGGATTGAATACAAATGCATGCAACACTTTTCTGATTTTTTTTTTTGTTGCAAAAACATTCAAAAACCATGTATCTTTTCCTTCCACTTTAAATATCTGCAATACTTTCGAGTGTTGGCCTATCAAATAAAATCCAATTAAATACATTAAAGTTTGTGGTTGCAACATGACAAATTGTGATTAGATGTTAGAGGTATGCAGACTTTTCCAAAGCAGTGTAAACCTCTCACTGTATTTACCAGACATGGTGTGTTCAGTGACAGTGGAATGTCCTGCAGGTTGAGTCTGTCATCAAAAAGCACAAGGAGCAGCTGGTAAAGGAGAGGTACCGCTTCAACATGGGACTGCTAATGGGTATGATCTCACATTTAGTGGAGTATTATTGCAGCCATTAAAGCGGAACAAACACACAGAATGTCTTTGTGTCTGTGGCAGGTGAAGCGCGCTCGGCATTAAAGTGGGCTGATGGGAAGGTGATCAAAAATGAGGTGGACGTGCAGGTATGCATGGAAAAGGAGTATTGTGCAAGTAGAAGTGGGTTTGCTTTAATTAAGCACCAACAAGTGACAATACACGCTGTGTCTTTGGTCTTAAAGGTTCTGCACCTGTTGGGACCCAAGACGGAGGCGGATCTGGAGAAGAAACCCAAGGTGAGAGAGCCATTACATATTTAAGGGAAAGTTAAACTGCTATCACCTAGATGTGCTTTCTGCAACTTTTTTCTGGTTCTGTTTAATCACTGCAGCCTTCATGCTGTATTATGTAGGCACAGAAAGCAAAGGTGGCAGAGAATGATGTGAAGAAAGAGGAGGTGACGGTAAATGGTGAGCTGCAGCAAAGCAGACAAAAGTGGATTGAACCATTATGTATTTGAGTGTCCTTTATTTTAATTGTTTATTTATTAAGGTGATGCAAATTTTGTGGAGGGAAGGTCTCTAATGGAGCAGCTCAGAGGTGAAGCACTGAAGTTTCATAAACCAGGTGAGGGAAAAAGAAACCTGTTAAACGTTTAGACAAATTAGCAGCTTGTTGTCTATTCATTGTGCTTGTGTACCTAAACAGTAGTTATCAACATTAGTGAAATGTCATTTTTTTCAGGCTCTAACCTTGTTCTCATATTTTAGTAGTCTAGACACATTATAATACACCAAACAAAATAATTTCACTTTATTTAATTGATGATAACTGATTGTCGGCACCCTTTTGCACAGAAAAGTCACACCATCTTACACAATCACAGATTGTATTTTTTAGAAATTAGTCAGATTTCTCTCTGATGCAATAGGTTTTTTCTGCATCTTAACATTAGGAGATGTAGCACAGGGTCATTTATTTTTAGTCTGATCTTTTCCTTTTGGCATTTGCAGGAGAAAACTACAAAACTGAGGGTTATGTAATCACTCCAAAAACAATGGAGCTCCTTAAGAAACACATGGAGTTCACTGGTGGACAGGTACATACTTTAATATATACACTTTTCATTCTATGTTGTTATTTTAAATTTTTTAAATGAGCTGAATTATTGAGATTTATCTTCTTTAACTGCTTCAGATCCGTACCCGTTTTCCACCTGAACCTAATGGTATTCTTCATATTGGACACGCCAAAGCCATTAATTTCAACTTTGGTTATGCCAAGGTACATGGCTATTTTTCCCATTTTCCTGTTTTAAAATAAGTTTCTTTATCTTCTGTGAAGAAGTGTTCTCTGAATCTGAACTCTTTCTTTAGGCGAACAATGGGATTTGTTTCCTGAGGTATGATGACACCAATCCTGAGAAGGAGGAGGAGAAGTACTTCACTGCCATCAAGGACATGGTGGAGTGGCTGGGTATGTTTCATTGACAATTTATCTGATTATTGTTCGGACAAATATCATTTATCAGGATTCCTACACAGTCTGGAATATGATTTCAGTATTTTCCTGGTCTAAATAAATATGGTAAAAGAAAATCAGTGTATGAAAAAGCCTTAGAATTTCCTTTCCTGTTGTGTAAATGCTGTGTCCTTTCTTCCCAGTGTTCTTCACCGCCTTTCCTCACATCCTTCCTTCTTTTCTAGCTTCCCTAATCATTCAGTCAACCAATTAATCGAATTTGCTAACCATTTAGTTAATCTTTTAATCTATTTTTAAATCTGAAGTGAATTATTTTCCTTCCCACTGAACCATTTCCACTACATATTTATATAGACTGGGGGATTTCTTTATGCATTTCTGGGATGGAATTTATTTTTCAGTGAAAGATAAGGACACCTCATCTAAACCTTAAAAATAAAAAAATCACAATAAGCTACTTAAGTAAATCAAATTGTAAATCTCCTATTTATAAATCTAATTTATCGATAAAAAGATAAATCAGCAAAGTAAACAAATGGGGAACAGAGAACTTCTAAGAATAAAATGGTACATGTCTGAAAGAAATGAACATTCAGCAGTCTTATTATTGAAGTAATTAAGCTCTAACAGCTGTTTGGAGAGCTGAAAGAAATGTTTTGTACAAAGGTCTCTTGATATTTGATTTTTGTCTAGATCAAGATCAACAAATTGACTCAGTAGGATTCAATTAATAAATATATGAATTAAACATCAATCGGTCCCTACATCTCAGGCTCTCAGCAAGCAGGCAGGAAATAAGGGGCTCACCTGTCATCTTGATCGCAGGAGCCAGTAGAACTGACCGGAGTTACTCTTAGGAACAAGAAAGAGACAGAGGTCTGTCTTAGAGGTTTGGATGCTTAAACGGAGGAGTCTTTGGATCCCAACCAGGAAAGGGTATCAGTATAATGTCAGATAAAAAAAAAACGGGGTATTTGCCAGGTAGCCGCAGGGGTTTTCCAGCAGAATAAAGATAAAAAGTCTCATAGGAGTTCACACAGAAAAGTTCTCATCTCAGGCATTGTAGGCACGCACAACAGCCTCTATTTATAAAGACAAAACATGCTTTTCCCAAAACCCTATCACTAGACCTTGATGGTTTGGTTAAAGTTTTACTCTGATTTGTTATTAGAGACCACCTGAAGGGTGGAGTAAACTAGGTGAAATGTCACATCGTGACGGTTGCATAGGTTACATGTCTTACTTTTCTTTCCCTTTCTTCCTTAATCCATTTCTCTCTGCCTTTCGTCTTTTTGTCCTCCTCTCCTTGTGTCCTGTCTTTCCTGTGTCCTTCCTTCCTGTCCTTTCTTCTCCCCATCTCTTCTTCCGCCCTTCCCTCCATCCTTCTATTTTCCCTTGTGTCCATCCTTCTTTGTGCCTTAGCTTTGTTTCATCCTTGCTTGTAGACCTTGCTTCCTTGTCTTTCCTGCTGTCCATCAGTCTGTGGTTTTTCCAGGTTCCATACTGACCAAAGTCACTTTTTGGGAGTTTTTGTAGTTGGATTCTGGAAAATCATGAGATTGTTACATGAAAAATTTGCAGAAACCCTGAATTATAAATCCAGCTCCTTATCAGTACAGCTGTACCCCACAGGTTACACACCGTACGACGTCACACACGCCTCGGACAACTTCCAAAAACTCTACGATCTTGCTGTGGATCTGATCCGCAGGTAAGTGGGAGTTGAGGTCGTACATAATGAGTTTACTTTGATAGATGGTTGGTTTTATGTAGGGATGCACCGATACCACTTTTTTGGAAAACGAGTACGAGTACTTGCATTTCAGTACTCGCCGATACCGAGTACTTAATAAAAACATGATTTAAATTTACAGGTAACAGCTTTAGTCATATAATTTAACAAAAAAAGAAGGGACTAGTTTTAAATTAAGAACATTTATTTAAAATGAAAAGCATATTGTATGCAACATATTAGAGTAAATAATTATATTGATGACATCATATCTAGGCTCCAGAACATGGAGGAGACGCAGGAATCCCACATTTTCTACCTCCGAGAGTGGCTGGTCACTCAATGCAATGTACTCGATAATTGCCTGTGTTATTTTCACAGCACGTGGATTATCTCTGGACATTTTCTCTCGTCTTGCAAGAGTTTGCTGTAGCGGGGGTTGTGTTGGTTTAGAAGCGTGGGTAAACTCTTTGTACTCGTCGTGTTGGGATTTTAGGTGCTTGATTAAATTACTTGTGTTTAATGCGCTACCTTTTTAGCCTCCTCTGGACAATTTCGCTGAGCACAATTTGCAGTCCGCTTTTGTTTTGTCGTCTTCATTCACCTTGAAATAGTTCCACACGGGTGACATGTCTCGTCTCGCCTCGCCTTCTCCCCGCTCTGAGCTGCAGCCGGGGCCTGGGGGCGACCACTCGGCGCCTGTGATTAACCCCTTACACGCCGCTGAAACATAGACATTTCTCAGACCGTGGTATCGGTCCCCGGTATCGGGGGACTTTTAACGAGTACGAGTACTATAGAAAATGTGGTATCGAGGCCGATACCAGATACCAGATACCGGTATCGGTATCGGTGCATCCCTAGTTTTATGTCTGTTTATTTAATTCTGCTTGTCTTCAGGGGTCATGCGTATGTGTGCCACCAGAAGGGTGAGGAGCTGAAAGGCCACAACGTTCCTCCATCTCCATGGAGGGACCGTCCCATTGAAGAGTCTCTGGTGTTGTTTGAGAGGATGAAGAAGGGCATGTTTGCAGAGGGAGAGGCCACGCTCAGGATGAAGATGGTCATGGAGGATGGAAAGATGGATCCTGTGGCATATCGAATCAAATACACACCTCATCACCGAACGGGAGATGAATGGTACAAAAACATGTTTCAGTTTTTATTTCTTTAACTAAATTTGAGTTATTTAACTTTCCTATTCATCTTCCTCTTCAGGTGCATCTACCCCACTTATGATTACACCCACTGTCTGTGTGACTCTATTGAAAATATCACACATTCACTGTGTACTAAAGAGTTCCAAGCCAGGTATATAACGGTTCTTGATCTGTATGGAACTGCATTTTGGCTTTGGTTGGAAAGCAGCTGTTTGATCAAGTTTTTCTGCTTTTTGGTAAACATTTTTAGGCGCTCATCATATTACTGGCTGTGTAACGCTCTGGATCTGTACTGTCCCGTTCAGTGGGAATATGGCCGCTTGAACCTCACCTACACCGTTGTGTCTAAGAGGAAAATCATCAAACTTGTTGAGACTGGCGTTGTCAGGTGAGGAAACATATCTTTATTTATGTAAAAATAAATTTAGTTTGTTTTCAGTCTGGTTCTTACGGAGCCCTCTAGGGGACGCACAAAATTTATTTTCTTATTGCAGTTCTGTGCAATAAATTTCTGAATACACCCTGGTCTATTTTATGTACAGTCACAGGGAACACAAATGTTAATTTAAAAGTGCAAACTTATTTGGGGCTCCGTAGGCTCTGTTAGAGTTCACATACAGTGTGGAAAACTCTGGAATTTTATTTTATTTTTTTCCAGGTCTACATAAATACGAAAAAAAAAATAGACTATGGGAAAATGCTTGTTTTTCTAGACTTTATTCCCTTGTCCGTGGTCTGAAATGTTGGCTGTCTATCTATCGATCTATTTGCTTGTCAATTGATCCAGCTGTTTATCTATGTCTGTCTGTCAGTCTATCTATTTGAATGTCTTTTCATGTTGTTCTTCTTCTTTCCATCCGTCTTTCCCTAAACATCTGTCCATTACCTATCTTAATGTCTTTCCATCCATGACTTTGGTTTCTCTTCTCTCTTTTTCAGTCCTTTTGTGCATCAGTTTAACTCCTTAATTGTATTTAATTGGTTGAATTGTTTAAGATTCGTGAGGCTTTGAACACAAATCACTTCAAGCTTGTTATATTCTGGACAAAAAAGACTAACTCAGCATTATGCTAAAAGGCTTGTTTGTGATTGTAATTATACATATATTATTTTGAAATTATTATTTTTTCTTTTCGCAGAGACTGGGACGACCCCAGACTCTTCACTCTGACCGCTTTGAGGAGAAGAGGTTTCCCCCCCGAGGCCATCAATAACTTCTGTGCACGGGTATGTAGAATGGAGGGATTTTTGATCTGCCGCATAAAGCAATATATGCTGATGTGTAATTGTAATCCCGTGTGTTGCAGGTTGGGGTAACAGTTTCCCAAACAACGACAGAGCCTCACTTGCTGGAGTCATGTGTGAGAGATGTACTGAATGACACCGCTCCTCGAGCCATGGCTGTGCTGGAGCCCCTCAAAGTCACCATAACAAACCTCCCTAATGACACAAAGGTCTGTTCTGTAAATTACCTTCAAAGAAGGAACGCAAGTGTAAAAGATTTATACATTTCTTGAACCTCATTAAATCATCAAACGATTGTGGTCTTCTCTCACAGATGGCTGTAAGGGTACCAAACTTTCCTGCCAATGAGGCCAAAGGCACCCACACTGTTCCATTTACATGCACAATCTTCATTGAACAGAGCGACTTCAGAGAGGTTAGAAAGCAGAACCAGAACTACAACAATATGCTGTTCTTTGTGGAAGTCATGCATTGCGGACTCATTGATTTTTGCAGGTAATGGAGAAAGGCTACAAGCGTCTCACTCCAGAACAGCCTGTAGGCTTGAGGCATGCTGGGTATGTCATCTCTGTCCAGAAAGTCATCAAGGTAAGTTTCAAAGTTGTTTCAGGTTACAATTTATTGCTCAGAACCTGTAGCAAATAGAAACCTTGAATCAAAACCATTGTAGAGGGGAAACGGATTTGTTATGAGTTAAATTGGTAAGAATTAGGTGAAGCCATATAGGGCAAACAGGATGCTGCAGGGAGCATATTGCTGCAGATAGTTATTTAAACTGCATTAGTGCATGCTTTTCAATGCATTTTATGTTTACCTTTCTTTGAAAAAGAATGGGAATAAATGTATTACTCAATAAGTCATCTTAAATATTAAATATTTGTTCCTTTCTGGATCTCAGGACTCTCAGGGTAACGTGGTGGAACTGGAAGTGACCTGCTGCAGCTCAGAGATTGCCGAAAAACCAAAGGCCTTTATCCACTGGGTCAGCCAGCCGCTGGCGTGTGAAGTGCGTCTCTATGAAAGACTGTAAGTCAGAAACGACAACTACCATCCACGACTAACAAATTGTAATTAAAAACTCAACTAACTGAGAAGTCTCACCGGCTTTGTAGTTTCCTGCACAAGCATCCAGAGGATACATCTGAAGTACCCGGTGGTTTCCTGAGTGACATGAACCCTGTAAGTTCAACTTTTCCCTATTTTTTCACAGCCACAAATCTCATTTTACTGATACCCCTAAATAAATCCATTGTTACCAAATGACTGCAGAATTCATCTAATTAGCAAACAGTCTACCCATGTGTAATCAAGGCCTGCTCTACATGGAGACAAAACGGGTATAGTTTCAAAAACGGCACCACAATAATTAAAACCTTTGTCCATATGAATTCAGACAAACTGAGTTAAAATGCTGTAGTACATGTGCCAGGCCCACTGTGACACTACCAGAGAAACACAGTTTATTTATATAGCGCCAATTCACAACAGATGTCATCTCAAGGCACTTAACAAGAGCCTTTTAATGTGTTAGAATGGCCCAGTCAAAGTCCAGACCGAAATCCTATTGAGAGTCCTGTAGCAATGATGATTAATGATTTAAACAACTTCCGACCAGTATCTAACTTACCATTTTTAAGCAAAGTTTTAGAAAAACTTGTTTTAAATCAACTTAATGATTTTATTAACGCTCGTAATGTCCTAGAGAAATTTCAGTCTGGTTTTAGGGTGAACCACAGCACAGAGACAGCTCTTTTAAAAAGTTTAAATGATTTTAGATTAAACTTTGATGCACAGAAGGTGACAGTGTTGGTTCTACTGGATCTTTGTTGTGGTTTGAAAAGCGCTTTATAAATAAACTTTGATTTGATTTAAAAATTGATTTTCACCAATTCTCTCCCACCAGTCTGAGCTCACACTATTTTGTAAAACTTTCTGTAAAGACTTGCAGCTGTAATAATCAAAAAGTGGTTGAACAGATCTTCTGGGAGGCTAAAGGGAAATACATTGCACACTCTTTAGATTTACTCTAAATCATGCATAATTGTCTTTGTACGTCACAGATATGCACTACTTTAAATCTGAATGAAATTTAGCAAATGTTGTGATTGTAACCAGATGAAATCTGTAATAGTTCAAGGGATATGAACACTTTTGGAAGACACTGAAATGTGTCAGTCGGTTTACTGTTTTATCTTGTCATATGTTGCCTTCCAGAATTCCCTGCAGGTGATCAGCAGTGCCTTAGTGGATACCTCAGTGAGGGGAGCAAAGGTTTTGGATAAATTCCAGTTTGAGAGAGTTGGTTACTTCTCCCTGGACCCCGACAGCTCAGCCAAAAAGGTACAAAAAAACTTGAATCAATTTTTAAATGCTTTTTAATTAAATACATGCAAAATCCAGTGGAAAACCATGCTGTAATATTTTCTTTGTTTCCATTTCAGCTTGTTTTTAACAGAACTGTCACACTCAAAGAAGACCCCGGGAAGATCTGATTGACACAAAATCAAGCCGCACTTATTCCCTTAAGTCTTCGAATACTTGATCACTGTATTTGCATCACTTCTTGTGTAACATCAGCAAGAACACAGACAACCCTGACTGAGAATGCTTTAAAATATATGCCTTTTATTGTTGCCTGCAACATTTCTGAACAGCTCTTCTCATGTATGGAGCCATCTCATGTGACTGGTTCACAACAGAAGCAGCAAACTCTGAGGCTGCTCTTTGATCTGTCTCATTGCTTTACCAGTCAGTGTTAAGAGCCCCCTCAAGTTTTGTGTTTCCTATTTTTGCTGCAGCAGTAACAACTTGTTATATGGTTACCTGTTTTGGATGTAAGCAACTTGGATCAAAAAAGGACTTCATGAGCAAATTTTATTATGACTCAGCTGGTTTTACGTAAAGGGATGCTCTCAAATGCCATATGTGACTTTCTAACTGAGGTGGTGTCATCCCACCTTGTGGTTTTTAAGACTCACAAGGGTCCTTTGAACAGCAAATAATAAAATTAAAATTAAATAATAAACTGTCTTTATTAATGATTTAGTGAGTGTTTTCATATCCATAAACAATCACTAATACGGTGATGGTGCTTGAATAATCAAATGCATCAATAGATGGCTTATATTTGTTTAGAAACCAAACGAAAATGAAAGAGTGTTGTTTTTTCCCCTTAGAATCTTATGTTATTCATAGATGAAATTGAATTGTGAGAACAATTTCTGGTGTTTTTTTTTCATTTGGAATATATAATCTCACAAAATACCAAGCAGAGAAAGGCCTTTGGAGGCTTTCATGTACTTTAAAAATTTTTAAAGGGAGGAAAGCTATGCAAACCAGTTTAGCTCTATACAATGGTGATTTCCTCTTGAAATAACCTGGCATAGCTGGTTGTAATCAACATCTGCCATCAAGCCTTTGTTTTGTGTTTTGATTCAGCCATTTTGCAGGGTTTCTTTTAGCAAAATTGATTGGTTATTAGGCAAAGATTTAATTTTAAGCCTGAACTTTTAACTAGGCTACTCTGAAGTCTTCTCTTGTTTTGAGTCATTCATAATGGACATTTTGGTGTGATTTGCATCATTGCCCTGCTGCATATCCCTGATGAGCTTGTACTTAAAGTCATACAATGATGGCCAGAATTGTTTCTCTAGGATTTCCTGGCAGAAGACAAAATTCAATGTTCCTTGAAATATGGTATGCCACCTATGCCCTGAAGCAGCAAACCAGCCCAGAGACCGTAATGTTCTATTGTATCTTCTATTTTTTTATTAAAATCATGTTACCTTTATCCAAGAGCTGACCAGGATTGACTCCTAAAAAGTTTCTCATTTGTCTTATCAGCCAACAAACTAAAAGTACCTTATAAGGCCAATCCAGGGTATGCTTTTGTCTCATTTTTAGGAATGTATTTCTCCCAATTCCTGAGGTGACAACAGACTCTTTGGATTCTGTTTAAGTATCACCTATAATGTATCCAGAATAAATATTTCAAAAATATTACCGCACATTTTTGGAGATAAACCCAGGTAAAATGTTTCTTAATCATCAAGAATATACTCACTTCTGTTTGTCCGTATGTAGCCTGTTATCAATACGCGCATTTCATGTTTGGGTTAACAGGCAAAATAAAATATATTTTGTGCAATTATCAACAGTGACATCTTTCCTACACAAAATATTTTCTACTTGTTTCTTTTTATTTAACGTTTTTAATATATCATGGAAAAAAAATCGAATAACATTAATGGGCATCTTATAAATAACTGTTTATTAATTCTAATTAATCATGCACAAACTTCTACTTCTAAATAAATGTTACATTGCCACAACAGTCACGCTTCTCCTTAGAACTGTCAGTTCAGCTGAATCCATCTGTCTCGTTGCTATTACAAGGTACTATTACAACATTACTATTACAAGATCCAGCTGAAATGATAGATCTAAAAAAAAAAAATCTTTTCTCTCACAGTTCCAAGTAAAGATCAATTGGGTGTATTAAGAGATCAGTGTGGCTTTTATGTTTCGATGAACAAAAAAAGAATACATTATAACAAAGCCCCATGCAAATGGTCACAGCACACAATATTTTAAACCACAACATTAAACAACGTGGGCTAACACCATGCCACACTGAAGTGCGTGGGAATTAACTCCCACCTGCCCAGAGCTTCGGGTGGCCCAACTAAATATTCGACGCATTTCTCTGGCACTACCTTAAAAGATTTAGAAGCCAGTGAGCCACTAGGAGCGTCTCTCTGGAAGAACTGTGTTTTAAGGTGGAATGATATCTGCGGCATCCTGCATGCTGTTTTGACTGTATGAGTCTCCTTTAACAGATTACCAGGCAAACGAAACTTCTCGCGATGTTACTAATCGGAAATATCGCGATAACATGTCAGAGTTACAAATCGGAAGCTTATTGGTTTGAGGACGCTGTTGTAAGATGGCGCCCAGCGGAATATGAGTCTGGTGGGGGAAAAGGAATACTACAGCTAACGGGGTAAAGGGAAATCATTAGGTAGCTACTGGAAACACAAGCAGCAATTCGCTCTCCTGGGTTTAGGAAGAGGAGCGTTGTGGACGACTTAAACCTCGAGCTTTTAAAGAGAGAGGTAGCCAGAATGCTAATGTTAGCATATTAGCTTTAAGGGTGTCAGAAAAAAAATCAGTAAAGAGCAACCCACACAGGTGGGCTTGTCAAGAGCTAATGGTTTTAACATAGCAGTAATCTATTGCTAAGCGACAACACTGTCATAAGAGTTGTTTGCTTCATCGTTTGTTGTAACGATACAGTAATTGGCTTTATTTTGGAAACAACACGCGGCTAGTTAGCCGTGCACCTGGCTAACCTAGCGTGTTGTGTAACCAGCAGCTTGATTAGCGCTTGTTCAGTTCGTTCACTGTAAACATTACAGTAGCATTAATCTAGTTTTGAGTGGGCCCGTTTCATCATGCAGCGGTTACCAACTAAGACTGCTGCATCAGATTTGGAAAGTGACCGCGCTTTTGTCCCAGCTCGTTTACACTCTGCCGGAATTAACCCTTTCCTATTACAATTTGTCTGTGTTATCTCCGGTCATTTTAGCTCTGTCAGACGGAGGCTGTTGTTGAATGTATGTGTTTTTTTTAAAAGATTAAAGTCAACAGCTTTTTATGTTTCATTTGTAATGGTTTACTTGAATTTCGGAATTTTACTTTTATTTATTCGAAACGTATCTTTTTTACTACAGGTTGCTTATAGTCTAAGTGATCTCAGCCTCCAGCTATGAATAATTCCATGGATGGCACCAGCTCCTATGAGGAGTTAGTGAGGCAGAAAGCTCGGAGCATTCCTCAACATCGCATGAAGGAGTTCCTGGAGTCCTTGGCTAGCAAAGGTCCTGATGCTTTGCAGGAGTTCAGCCAACAAAGTGGAGACACTACAACCACCACTACGACTATGGTTTACCAACAAGAGGCTAACTGCATCTATACGGACAGTACAGAAGTGGCTGGGTCACTGTTGGAGCTGGCATGCCCGGTAAATGACCGAGTCGGAGTTGCACCCAAAAATCCAAATTGAAAAGTTATTTAATATAAATTTTGTGCACATAAAGTATGCATGTAGGGTTAAACTTCAAGCCAAATTATATAGGCTTATATAATGTCTTAAGCATATATCTTCATTTTAATATCAGTGTGTACAATATTAATGTAACAAATAACTTTCAAATGCAACATATACTGGCTGTTATTTGTCGTGAATTTAGTGTGCATTTATTATGAGCATGCACATTGGGAATTGGTTCCATGCTTGGCCTCATGACAATAGATGACACACCTGAACCAGATAGATAATCCTAAAGGTCACAGAAAAGAGGTGGAAGGATTGTAATGCTGGAAGACGAAAATTTGGGTTCATTACAACTGTTGTCATAATATAACATTTTTTTGTTGCCATCCTGATTTACCATTATTGGACAGCCGTTAAAACTTTAAAGCCTTTTTCACAAGAGTGCCAGTATTAAATCATGGATTACCTTAACTTCCTTTATTTAAATCGGAAAAAACAGAAGCAGTCTTTTTTGATTAAAGGTTTGAGAGGATTTGGATAGTATTCTTGGGCCTTTAACTTCATATAATTGATATCTGTGAAGAACCTTGGTGTAATCCTTGACAGCTCACAAATTTAATTAGCAAATTAAACTAATTGTAAAAACAAGCCTTTTACATTTTGTCCTCTAACCAGCCAGATGCCATTTTCTTTCTTTCACCAGCCCTTTGTGGTCCGCTTCAATCGAATTCTAGTTTGTTTGTATGGGGAGGTGTGAATGTGCAATCAAACTCTGATGCGACCAGAAAAGCAAACTCTGGTCCACCTAAAAATCTTTGCGCTGTGATTGGATATGTGAAGTGGGCTGGGGGACGCTCCAAAAACAGGAGGCGGACTTTAGTGCAGGTCATTCTGGGTAAAGACAACTAAAAGCAATAACCAATCTGCCTCGTTCTCTGCTCATGCTGAGCCCTTTGCTCTGGCACATTTTCCAAAGACAACAGAACAATCTTAAAGCTACTAAAAATCAGATACCCCTCCATGTTTGTTTACATTTCATGGAGACAGAATTGTCCCTGTGTCGAGTGCTTCTTGGTGCAGCGCCACCACAGGCGAGGAGGTAAACGTGTTGCTCAAAATGTTCGGTTGCTTTGACAAAGTGCAGTGTAAAAGTGAACGGCACCAGCTAAAAATTCAATGAAGTTGCAAATTTTGGTCCCCAATCGAACGGAGTCTACCAGGATATCAGGTGTGAAATTGACCATAAAGACAGCTGAAAGTCACAGAAGACCTGATGCACTTAACATTTATTTAGTTCAGGGGTTTCGTATCGAGGCCTGAAGGGCAAGTGTCATGAAACTTTTTGATTTGTTTCTGGTCCAGCAAACCTAATTTAAACAGCTGAAAAATGTCTGCAACATGTAGTCAGATCTCTGCTAATTACATTATTTGATTCAGCTGTGTTGACTCAGATTTCTTTTGTTGAATAAAACCGTAACCCCAGCTGCTGCATTTATTATTTTTAAATCGTTATTTAAAAAAATAAAATGTTTCCCTCTGCTGCAGGTTCAGGTGCAGGTCCAGCCACAGCAGCAGATACAGGAGTCTACATCTCAGCAGCAGTCTGTCCAACAGAATGCAGAACAACAGATTGTGCAGGTCTGAATCTTAACTTTAAGTATTGTCATTTTATTTAGTTTCATAATATCATGTTTTTACTTAATGTCCTCCTGCTTTTATACTAACGTTCAGGTGCAGATTCAGGGCCAGCAACAAGGTCAGATGCTTGGTCAGGTTCTCCAGGTGCCCGCTGGCTCCCATCAGCAGCTGCAGGGCGTAACCACTGCACAGCTGATTCAGCCTGGGGAACTGACAGAGGAACAGCAGCAACAGGTATGCACATAAACTATTGGATTTGGTACTGGATTAAAGATTTTGTAATTGGTATAAAATAATTTAGTCTAGATTTGACTTCCCTGGAGCTCTAGTGCCAAAAATTGCAATTCAATATTAGTATTTTTGAATTGGATTGAATTTGTGTGTGCTCAGTGATTGACTTTAGGTTAAAACAAGTCATAAATGGGCAATTTAAGGAATTACTGATGAAAATTGTCTAATGTTGAGTTGTCTACACCTACTTAATAACATCACCTACATTAAACGAACATATGCTGCGTTAACTGATCTGGCAAATATCAGATTTCGGACCAGGTGTCAGTCAGGTGTGATCAAGATTAAACTAGACTGGCTCTGATCAACAGTTGTTTTTTTTTTTCTGTGGATGTCTATGCTGGGAGCTGCCTCTGTCTTCATTTTGCCAAGGTTAAATTTTTTCTACATAAATCCTGAGCTTTTTTTATTGCTAGAGCTTGTGCACGGAGTTCCTGTATATTGCTTCAGTGTAAAACAAAGCTGTGTACTAGAATACTAGTTTTTCATCATTACCTTTAACCCTGTGTTTCAGCTACAAGCCCAGCTGGTGGCAGCTGTGGCTGGTGGACAGCAGATCCAGATCCAGACAGTCGGGGCCATGTCGCCCACCCAGCAGCAAGACGGTGTAGAGAGAAGGGTGATGGGGACTACGGTTGCCACATCCCAAGCAGCAGGGGTCCTGCAGCCTGCCAAAAAGCGTAAGGTGGACATGCCCATCACTGTGTCATATGCCCTGCCTGGTCAGCAGGTCGCCACAGTCTTGGCTATCCCCCAGGGTCAGGGGCAGCAGCAAAGTTATGTGTCCCTACGACCCGACCTTCTAACTGTAGACAGTTCCCACCTTTACAGTGCTACTGGTACAATCACCAGTCCCACAGGTGAGACCTGGACTATTCCTGTATACTCTGCTCCTACTGGATCTGGAGGCCGTGAGCAGGTCACACATATTGCCATCCCCCAGGAGGCTTATGGGACTGTCCAGGTTTCAGGGACAAACACTACAACAATGACCACAATGCCAACACAAATCACAATTGACAGTGACAAGTTAAAAAGCCCTACTAGTCAAAGTCAGACTGTGCAGGCGGTTTCTAGCATAACAAGCTCTGCCGGGATGAGCAACCAAGAAGAAGTGGTTCACACGCTGGCCGCAAACACACTTTTCCCTGCCCAGCTGATGAACGGAAACATCCACATTCCTGTGGCTGTACAGAGCTACTCTAATGCCACACAATCTATTATCTGGGACCCACAGCAGCAGGTGTTGCACACACAGGGGCTGTCGGGGCACGATGGACAGCAGCTACAGGTAATAACACTGTATCCACCTGTGGTGGACTGTTATCCTGCAGGTGTTTAATTTCACCTCAGTGAACTTTTACTTTTGGTTGTTTTGCAGGGTCAGACAGTGGTCGCAGAAGTAGATGGCCAAGGTCAGCAGCACGTGCAAGTGCAGGAGCTGCTGCTGCCCGCCACACTAAAGCCAGAGGAGGGGTTGGACGTGTGGCGGCTCTGGGCTCAGCGGAAAAACGTAGAGCTGGACAAATCAGATCAGAACAAACTTGCTCCAATAGGCCGTGAGTGACCATACATGACTATGTTAATACGAGCTAAAATAATAATTATCAAGACATGTAAATTAAAATTTTTAAAAATTATAGCTGTCTTTCTAATCTGGTGTTTCAGGACGCCAGGTACTACGTTTCCAAGAGGACCTAGTGTCGTGTGCGGTTGCTGAGCTCTGCATGGGCCTATCTTTGATGACAACAGAGGCTCGGGGGCTTGACGAAGAATCATATGAGGCGGATGTTCTTTATTATGTATTTCTCTGCATACAAAAGGTTAGTTATGCTTATTCATCCCCAAAACTCTCTTAGTTGATCTGTAAGATGTTTTAGTAAATGTAGATAAAAAATTCTGAGCTTTTAATTTCCATAGTTTATTAAAATTAAAAAATTATTTTACTTCAATCATCTCAAAACGTAATTTGGCTGCCTTTCCATATTGGAACTAAATAAAAGTTTCTATGGTGGATTTTGACAGGTTTCGTTGAACTCTAGGTGAAATTCCATTTGTTCTGCTAAACATCTCTGCATCAAATGGACTAGAAGTAAATGGCACCACTGATGAGCTGCATCTGTCTTTTTCCTGCAGTATCTGTTTGATAACGGTCGAGTTGATGACATTTTCTCAGATCAGTACTATACTCGTTTCGCTCAGAGCCTTCATCTAATCTTGGACCCTTGGAGGCCATCTGTTCACCCTCTAGGTACAACCAGATGTGTGATGGTTTTGTGTTTGCATCTGCTCTGTTGCTCTGCATGAACTTGCAAATTAGCTATTCCTGTAAACCTTTACAATGACTTAAAGCTGCATGCGTAATAGTTTTCTAAACTTTACATATTCTGCTTTTTACCATGTCCCCAGGATATGTTATTCCCAGTCATGTAACAGAGGAGATGCTGTGGGAGTGTAAACAGCTGGGAGCTCATTCTCCATCAACACTGCTCACAACTCTCATGTTCTTCAACACAAAGTGAGTTTCAAAGCCTTCTGGTACCCTGACGGTTCTGCAGACATTTAATAAACAAAAATGTTTTTATTTTTATTTTCTTAATTTAATGCTGCATGATCAAATGTCAATTTGTCAGCATTAGTCTATTGTATATGTTTAATAGTGAAACCAAACCATTGTTTTTCTCTACCTCCGAAATTATCTGTTTTTGCCCTTTCTGCACAGTTCTGAACAGTATAATTTAGTCCTCTCACAAATACTTTGTAGTACCACCTTTCTTATCCAATGACAACCAGAAGTCTTTTTTGGTATGTCACTCTTTACCAGCTTTGGATGTCTAAAGACTGGAATTTCTTTCAACTTGTCTTTGCAAAAAACCTCAAGTTTAGTCAGATTGGTTGGAAGGTGTCTGTGAGCAATAGTTTTCATGTTTTATGTTGCGTTCACACTGTCCAAAACATCCACGCCCAGAACTGCGAGATTACATGTTAAGTCTATGGTTGAGGCCGTCAGAGTCTCTGCAGTCCTTTGGCCGCCACGATTTATGAAATTTTAGCTGCTTTCCAAGCTTCAAAGAATCAAAAGCCAGCAACGCAGAAGTTGAGCTAGCTAAACTTTCGGCGGCGTCCCCTGAGCATCATCCAATATCACTGTAGTGACTTCACTATACATTTAAAGTAGTGCTGAAAGTTAACGTCATCCATTCGCAGCTTCTGGAGCAAATAGTTAAACTCCCTAAATTCAGAACGCCTCTCAGGAATGGGGTACATCCACAAACGGCGCTGATGTGCCCGACGTCAAACGTTGTCTAGCTTTATTTTGTAAATAAAGCCAAGCCCCTCTCTCGATGTGATCCACCATGGTTTAAAACATCCGGCAACAGAGGAAGCCCCGCCCACGCTCTCTTCATTTTAAATTTTTTTTTTTTTTTTTTGCTTAGGAAGTAGCAGGCTTTTGCAAGCTTAAGGCTTAAATATGTATGTGGTTCAAACTTGTTGCTTTGTGAGCGTTTTCTGACGGCGCCAAAGCGTGCGGTTTGAACGCGGCATTATTGTTGTCCTGCTGGAAGATGAACCTCCGCCCCAGTCCAAAGTCTTTTGCAGCCTCTAAAGAGATTTTTAATTCAGGATTTGGGGTGTATTTACGTCCATTAAACTTTCCAAGAACTCTGCCTTTCTTCACTGTTGTTCACTTTTTAATAATATGTGATGTAATGTAATATGACAAATTGTGCTTATGTGAGATTTGCCTTGAGATTGATCTTTTTATATAATGATTTTTTCAACTGGCTAGAAAACATGGCAGGTCTTATTACAGTTATACTGTAATGTTTGCTTAATATTAACACCAGTAAAAACTATTGTCCTCCAGATCCTACCTACGTTCTTTTTTTTGTTTTCCTTAAATCACTATTGCAACCTAACAGCTGTAAACTGAGTGATATCTGCCTCACTGGTTGATGGTATAATGTTTTCCAGGTATTTCCACCTAAAAACAGTGGATCAGCATCTAAAACTAGCCTTTTCAAAGGTGTTGAGACACACCAGGAAGAGTCCCAACAATCCCAAAGACAAAAGCACCAGCATAAGGTACTTAAAGTCAGCAGAGAGGTTCATAGGACAGAAAGGTAAGAGGATAAACGGATCTGAGATCCTTTTTAACTACATCAATATGGTTCAATCTGCGTAAATCCACCTAGTAACATAGACTGTTTATGCATTTTGTTCAGTGACAGATGACATGTACTCAGAACAGCTGGAGGATCCTGAGAACCCTCTGCGCTGCCCTATCAAGCTCTATGATTTCTACCTCTTCAAATGGTAAATACGAAAAGGCTTATGATAATAAGATTCAGTTCCTCTTAGAGGAGATGCAATCATTAAACAAATCAGCAAGTTGGTGTAATTGAGAGGATGAGACGATGTTGCACTCGGCTCTGAAGTGTTTCAATATGCAAGGTTATTTCTGTCGAGAATCTGGGGAAAAAAGTGGTACTGGGATTTTTATTATTGCCGAATAATTGTTGTGAGTTTCTCAAGAACATGATTAACCTAGCTTTTTTATTATATAGAATAAACATTTATTGGATCCTAAAACGCCTGAATTTGATTTGGGCAGGGTTTCTGCGAAGTCAGAAAAAGTGTAAAAGTTATTGATCTTAATTCTAGGTTGTGATTTGTTGAGAAAAATCCATTCTGAATCGATTCTTATAGAAATTCTAAAAATCGAATCAATTCATATGTCAAAAAATCGGTTTAATTGTTTAACATTGTTTGCCCCTTTTTTTTACAGCTAAAATAGGAAGGAAAAGTCCAGCCGGCTATTTTAAGGTTTAGGTTTTTCCCGGTGAACTGTCATTCACCCAGTGTTGCGTCATTGCATTACAGCCATATAATTAAGGTAACAGTTCAAAAAAACATTTTTAATAGCACTGACCCATATTAATATCGAATTGGAACAGATTGGATCAGATCGTGATAATTGATTCTAACTCTTAAGATCGATTCTTGAAATTTGAATCGATACCCAGCTCTAATTCTAGGTCTTAAAGTCTAAAATACAAATTTTAGTTATGTATTAAATTTGTATGTTCATTTAGGAATGCATTGATATGAACATTTGGGCCAATATCAAAATCCAAGATTAGTATTGCTGTTATGGTGAATAACCAATATTTACCACAATTTTATATTATTTTCTAACGTCAAAAGACGTGGAAAAAACAACCATACCGATGTGTTTGATTTCATTAATAAATATTCTGTAAAATTAACAAGTGTAAATTACTAAATTATCTGAATTTAGATTCACAAGCAAGACTTTTATTTTTCTGTTATTACTATTTATTATTCTTATTTAAAAGTTAAATTTTTGACGTTATGGAATTATGATAAATTCAACCTGCATAGGCTATGAAGTAATTTTTTTAGGATTCACTTAGGTCTTGCAGAAACCCTGTTTGTTGTTCGATGAAAGTTTGCATCATTTGATCTAAAAACATTTTATAGAGCTGAGATTCACTTAAAAATGGGGAATATGGAGTTGTTTGCAGAAACTAATAGTAAACCAAGCCTCAAGCTCTACAGGGGGATGGCAATGAGCATGACGCAAAGAAAAGTTGCAGGACGGTAGCTCTCAAACACTGGAGTTAAAGATTCAGATTTTTTCTGGCTGCTTTTAGAGGTCTTAGATGGTAGTTTTTAGTTTTGATGCACTCTGAATAGAAAAGTGATAAATATATATTTTTAAATTAGCATAGGACGTGCATATCACCAGTCAGAGAGAAAATCACCTGGTTCTGACATGTAGCCGATTGATTATTGCATCTCTCTCTTTAGAATTTGATTTATGCAAGTAGTGCTGAGAGTAGGCATGGACCGGTTTCAAGGTACACCGCGGTATGAAAAAGTCAAGGTTTCAAAACCACTAACATTTTCCTTCATACCGTCCCTGCGGTATAAGCGTTAGTTGTTTTTTTTATCTGACATCTCGTCAGGGAGAAAGTAAAGATCCCTCATGAAGCAGCAGCAGCATAAAGCGCCCCCCCCCCCCTTTAGTAACTTTTTTTAAACTGAGGCAGATATGGTAACTAGCATGCTAATGATGATTTATCCTAGCATGATAGTTACTATATCTGGCTTACAAAAAAGTGTTTTTTGCTTTTTTTTTTAGAAATATACAGACATTCAAAATACACATTTTAGAGCTGTAATCATAATACTGTGAAACCGTGATATTTTTGCCAACGGTTATCATACCGTCCGAATCTCATACCGGCCCATGCCTAGTTGAGAGAGTTATGGAACACCACAAAGTTTTACCTGTAAAACTATCTGCAGTAGCTGAAAGATCATTAATGTATGAAATCAACCCCTCCATCCTCACCTCTTACTGGACCATTGCTTTTTCTTAAGGCTTGTGTAGGCCGACTGAAACACTTGACATTTTAATAAGTGCACCCAGAAATGTACTGACTCTACCTTCCCTTGTGTGTTTCTTCAGTCCTCAGAGTGCTAAAGGTCGCAACGACACCTTCTACCTGACTCCTGAGCCAGTGGTGGCTCCAAACAGCCCTATTTGGTACTCGACACAACCAATGCCCCAGGAGCACCTGGAGCAGATGCTCGCCCGAATCCTTGTTGTCCGTGAAATCCAGGAAGTGCTTAACATGTCTGATGGCGTGCACTAGATGGCCCTGCAGAGAAGTAAAAACCGAAGGGACTCTTCCTGTTCTTTATCACCCAGCCTTTGATAGCTCATTATGAGTAGTTTGCTCTTCTCATTCCCCTCATTGTTTTCTTCTGGGGTGGCATGTATCTGTTTATATATTGTGCCAACTTTGCTTGGACACAAACTGTATATAAACTTAAAATCAATACAGAGGAGAATTTGTCTCATCGAGGCAGTCTCCTTTTTTTTGTCTTTGTTTTGGCCAAAGGATGTAGAGTCTAATCTATTATTATTATTATTTTTTAGTGGAGGTAAACTCTAATTTAAAAGTTATTTTAACTGTTGGTTCACCTCACCAGTAGTCTGGTATAAATGTTAATTTTCTTACCTGTTTTAATCTGTAATATATTTCCAATTGTCACCATGGTTGGCCTACACTATGCTGCTTTTCCTTTCCCTATTTGTTTTATTTCTTTGTCTGCCTTGGTCACTGTTAAGTCTCAGTGAAAATCTCAGTGGTATCAGAACTCTATTTGGAAGATAAAATTATGTATAAAGTCTAAGTTATGTACATTTTCTTTTCTGATATCTTTTTGTTTTGATTGGGTCTACTGCTCATTTGGAGACGCTGAGCTTTTGAGATTACCTGCTTAAGATCACCCTCTGCTGGAGCTTGATGGTATTGAATCACATTAGGATTTTGTAATCCTCAATGGATTTGATTGCAACACGCTGGCACCATCTAATCCGCAGCTAATAGCACTTGCCACAGGCTGAAGGTGTGGCAAAGGGAGGGCCATGGACGATGTCGTCTGCTGGATTCTTTATCTCTTGAGGACGTCAACAACACAGCGACTAAAGAAGGATCTAATGTACCATGTCCACTGTACTCCATGAAAGATTAAAGACTTAAAAAGTGGGTTCGCCCTACATGTTCTATAATGTATAATACCAGTAGTTTCTCCATGACCTGTAATTATATTCAGTCATTTAAGGAGAATGGCAGTGCCTGTGTGTTTTTCAAACATGACCTTTTTTGTACAGCCACCACACCATGTGTCTGCCTTTCTTTTGTCAGCTCCTCAACCTGATTGTGTAATATAAAAGAAATGCACAGTGAACTTTCTTTTTCCAACAGTAGTTAATAAAATACATCTCAGCAGTGCTCTATCACCATTGGAGGTAAAAAAAAAAACAACTCTCCGCACCTACCAGAAATCTTTGCTCCTCATAAAAAAATGTTTGTTGGTAAGCTGAAAAAAGGCTCTGCCTGCAGTATTTCTACAGCATGCAAAGGTAGCAGCCTCCCTTTCTCATGAATCTGAAGTGATTAGCAAAGAAACAGGTTTAACCTGATGAATTATTCCCTCAGTTCTTCCTCCTGGTTACAGGGCAAACTGCTGTCTTTGTTAAAAGCATTTATCTGCATGTTGTCAGGGCAGATCTGTGCCTCCAGGGCCTCTCATACTGTATACACAGCATTGTATCTGCAGTCATTGCCTACACCCGTAGAAGTTTCATAAAAAGCAGCATGAAGAATGTCTTTTTTTCCCCCATTTTTAAATCCAGTGTCGTGCTCATCAGTGCTTCTATGCCTTCTTCAGAACGTGTCTTCAGACGTTTTGTGAGGCCTGATTCATCTGCGATAAGGAGGGCATTAACCTCCTCAGAAGGTTCCCAGGTTTAAAAATCTGCTGCACTGTGTTCTGGGGTTGGTCTGTTGAAGGTTTCTGTTGAGTGCTGTGTCGTCTCCTCCTCCCTGAGCTCTGAGGTTGATCCCTCTTTGAACTCAGTCCTGGTCCCTGCATCTGTTGCCCGCTGCGAAATAGGAGACGCCTTGTTTAGTTCTCATGGGTTTCAGTACAGTCTCAGAATGCTGCCTGTCTGGCCTCAGTGGGAGCTTATTTCCGCATTTCTTACCTTGGTGAAGCTCCTCCGAGCCAATGTAGCAGACAGTGATGAATAAATATGTACTGCTCCTGAATATACACAAATGAGGTTATGAATTGGCTTTGTTCTGGATTACTAAGTATGAGCCAGTTAAGTACAAACTGTCTAAAACAAGTAACTGAAATGTGCGTCTCAGAAAGAATACCATCAAATGGTTTTAATTTCAAAATGATTAAATACAAAGTAATATATTTCAAGCAGTTATTTAATTTTGATGATTGTGGCTTATAGCTTATGAAAAAAAATATTTTTCTCTGAAAATTTGAACCGTGGACCAGATCAATAAAAACCCACTTTAAAACATGTCAGCCAACTGAAAAACATAAGTACAGCAGGTACAAAATACTTATTTGGGGGCACTTTTTGCATAAATCGCTGCGTCAATGCAGCGTAGCATGGGCTCCATTAGCCTTGGGCACTGCAGATGTGTTAAGGAAGCCCAGGTTGCTGTAATAGTGGTCTTCAGCTTATCTGCATTGTTGGGTCTGCTATCTCCTCTTCCTTTTAATAATACTTAATAGATTCTCTGTGGGGTTCAGATAAGGAGAGTAAACTGGCCATTTAGGCCCATGTTCTTTAAAGTGAGTATCAGTACTTTTGGCAGTGTGGACAGGTGTCAAGTCCTGCTGGAAAATGAACATGGTATCTTCATAAAGCTTTTCCAGCAGAGGGAGGCATAACGAGCTCTAAAAGTTTCTGGTAGATGGTTGTTCTTGTCTTTGGACTTGATAAAACACAGTGGACCAACACCTGCAGATCACAGCGCTTCTCAAATGATAACAGACTGAACATTTTATTATGAACCCAAAGCAGCTTGGATTCTGTGCCTCTCCACTCTTCCAACTATCCAATCCTTTTTCTCCTCAGCCCTGGTAAGACTTCTCTGTTATCGTCTTTGGTTCAGGATTGGCTTAACCAAAGGGAAGCAACGGTATAGCAGATCGTGTCCTGGATTTGTCTGTGTGATGCTTTTTAAAACACTCACTCCAGCAAGTGATGTGAATCTTCCTCAAGCTCCTGAATAGGATTTGCTTCACGATCTGTTAAAGGCTGCAGTTACCACGGCAAGCACAACTTCAGCAGAATAGCTGGAAGGAGGAATAATGAAAATGTTGCAAAGGCCCAGTCAAAGCCTAATCTGAGTGACACTTTCTATTTGCTGAACAGCTCCAGTTAGACGATTTTTTAGATTAAAAGTTTGATCCTTAAATGTATTGAAAGTATTCAGCAGTATTAATTCAGATTTTTATACATTTCCTACAGAGCCAAATCTAATGTTAGAAAGTAGAGGTTCTCCTTTACTGTCATCTCTTGCTTGGTCAGGATGAGGGACTGTTGCAAAGTCAACAGCTTGATGCAATTTTCTTGGGCTTCCTTAGATGGCTTTTTACCAACTGGCATTAAATGATTAACTGAATTTGACTAGATTGTATTAGAATTTTTTAGATGCAATTAAACTTGAATCTGACGATATAAGTGGATAAGACTAGAATGACTAGAAAGAATTTGGGCCCAACTAGATTGATATAAATTAGACCTGCTTGTCTATAGGGACAACATTCGTTACGAATTGGTGCTGCATAAATGACCTGAATTGAATTGAGTTGGAATCACTGTAAGATATACTCATGGCTTTGCATTGCAAATGACGGTCAGCGTAGACTTACAAGAGTCTGAACCATCCACATGCGATGCAGCCGCAGGTCCTTCACAGCACCTTTGATGTCAGGCGGGATCCCTCTCACGCATAACTGCATCAGCCACAACAACGTCACAAACGTCCCCGTCCGGCCAACTCCTGCACTGAATCACAGGAGCCGAGCAGCAAAACTGTTGGAATGAAACCTAACAAGTTTTTACTGGAGTTGAGCATGTTAAATTAAGAGATCGAACCTGCAGTGTACCACAGCTGGCCCCAGACGTGGAAGTGCCTCCAAATGCTGCCGCACGTGCTCAGAGAATCCACACAGAGAAAATAGGTTTGGGACCCCTTGGTCCGGCCAGGAGGGGTAGTAGTAGTGTGTGATTATCCTGTCGTTCGGCACGTCCCTCTGAAAAACAAACACTTTTATCTGCTCTGCTTATAAAGCAAAGAGAAGTGAGTACAAAGTTTAAAGGGAGAAGGAAGGGCAAGTCTTTTTCTCACCTGTCGCAGGTTAATGGTTGTAATAAAATAATCTGGACCCTGTTTCCGAGTCACTGTTGTTACTTGGAACGGCCCGTGATAAACTTTCCCTTCTTCCAGGGACCAGTACTTATCACACAGGACCTGTACAGACAAAAAAGACACAGTCAATCATGCTGTACAGTTGTAGTAAAATAAAGTACACCCTTTTTTAGTTCTATGGTTTTATGTATCCGAACAAAATGTGAGTGACTGGCTCTTTAAGATTATTTCAAGCTAACCTCAAGTGTAGAAAAATCTAAATTACAAACTGTGACAACAGATTTAAAAAGGCTCAACAACCTGATAAAGAAGGCTGGTTCTGTTCTTGGGACAACTGTGGAAAATCTGGAGATGATAATGCAAAGAAGGATTCTTCATAAAATCAAAAAAATTATGGACAACCCTGAGCATCCTCTTCATGAGACAGTCACACAACAACAGAGCATCTTCAGTCGGAGGCTTCTTCAGTTTCGCTGCAATACAGACCGCTACAGGAAATCCTTCCTGCCCACAGCCATCATCATCTACAACAACTCCTTAAAGAATTGATTATATGAGCTATACCAACACTTAATTTCCCTCTGGGATCAATAAAGTATTTTTGAATTGAATTTGAATTGAATTTGAAACCAAGATGAAGCCAAAATGACTCAGTAACAGCCATGTGCTGCTAATCAAATGCACCTGATTAACTGATCTTACTCAGTATGACCACCTCTATAAAAATACATTTTGTAGATTGATGGTCTGGATCCTCCAGGTGTTTGTTAACACAATGTCAAACAACAATTATTGCTGCCTGCAAATCTGGAAGATTTATAGAATTCTTCCAAACAATTAGAATACCACCCATTCTGCGGTGAAAAAGATTATTCTTAAGTGGAAAACTAGCCCGAAATCACATTATTCAAGTGTCAGAGAAAAATAGCTTCTTAGATTCTACACCCGTTGCCAACAATCTTTACACCAGTGCAATTCTTGCCTTTGATCCAGTTAAATAAAATTGTTTCACAATCACAAAAGCATAACGTGTACAGATTTTTAAATTAAAATATAATTTTACGTGTTTTTAGGTATATAACATTTTCTTAAATCGGAGATTCAATTTTTATAGAAAATTATGTCAGAAAAGCACATGTAAAATTGCACCTATATGAACCTTGCGACTTGTGGAACAATCTCCTTTAAGAAGATCACACCAAAGTAAAGCTTTCTATTCATAATCTAGAGCTCCATGTCTGGTGAACATTAAACAGTATATCAGTATTGCCACCACCTAAGAAGCACGGGGGTAAAGGGATGATGATTTGGTCTTGTTTTGTAACCACAGGACATTGACACCCCTGCAGTCACTGTGTTGACCATGATCTCCTTTGTATACCAAATATATAGTAGAGTCAAATCTGATTGACCTGAGAACCTGAGAACAACCAGCTTTTTTTACATTCTGATATGTAATATTTTGGAATTTTAGACGTTATTTTCATGATGGTCAAAATGTAATAAATTTATAGATTAAAAATCATAAAACAAATAAAGTAAATTACAAGTTTTCTTTTGTCTGGGCTTGGAAGCTTTCTTTTGCTCCTTAATGGTTGCAGGATTTGCAACATAAGTCTGATATTGGTGCAACTTGTTAGCCTAATGTGTGCTGAGTGGGTGGATTGAGTTAGGACAGAGGCAAGCAACAGGAAAGCACAAACAAGTGTTTTCTGTAGTGATGCGGTTGGTGAAAGCACCTAATTAGACCCTCCTTGATGGTCCTGATGGATAATTGCCCCCCCCCCCCCCAACAGTGTATTTGTTTGAGCTTCTGCTAAAATAACTAAAGCCATGCTGCTTTTTTCTTAAATAAAATGTAATCAAGCTATCCTGCATTTTTGGAATTTGAGCTAAGCTAACCTGTTACTGTATCTCTGAGGTTAAAGCAATGAAGAACCAGATGAGTATCTTACTGTGTTCTTTTGTCTCAAAGCCGTCACCATCACAATTATCCTGACGTTTTGCTCCCACACCATCCTCCAGAAGTCAGCAACGGTATTGGGCAGTGGAGCCTGGGTGCAGATAAAGTCTCTTTCTGATTCTCCACCCTAAATGCAGGCAAACAGAGACACAAGGTGATGATGGGAACTCAGGGAAGATGAAGGTGTGGGAAAACTGACACAAACTAAAAGAGAACAAAAGAGAGCTCTTACGGGAACAAAATTAGCGTTGATGTAATCAGAATTTGGATTTTGGTTTTGAACAGATAGCCTCACCCGACAGTGATCATCTGCAATATGATGGAGAAAAAAAACCCAATTTTAATTATTTCCAGACAAGCTCATTGTAATCTGAAGTAACATGAGAAGCAGCTTGCTGACATGGCAAAATGTAGGGGTATCTGTTTTTTTCTTTGTTGGCCTCTAATGTGCCCGCTCTACTGGGGAGGACTCTCCCAACATCATTCAGCTCCTGCTGAGGGTCAGCAGCATAAAAACAGATATTAAACACTTTGTAAACCACAAATCTGATACAAATGTTGTTGTTTTTAATAGAAGTAGAATAGAAGTTACCCCAAAAGCTTGTTTAAAGCCTCGGTTGTTACTGGCTGCCAGTTGGCTACATTGGAAATTCAAGTCCTGCAGAATCTGTGATCTTGAGAAAGTCTCCATCCTTCAAAAAACAATTTTATAACATTAAATGGTATTGTATTACCATTAAGTCTGGTAAAAGTTTCCATTATCAAATTTAAGGACCAAATATAGAATTCACACATCATATATTTCCGCTACACTGAACTTATTTCCCCCAAAAACTATAAACCAAATGACATGTTTTCTAATTATAATTAACATGGGTGCTTTATTTTGTTCCTTTGAGTACTAAAAGCTGCTTAAGCTCCCTACTGCTGCCTCACATGCATCAAATTTGTGGCCAAACTTCAGTACTGACATGTTTTCATTTATTTAGTTAACACATAAAATTGAACTTTTAGGCTTGACTGTTTTTAGTAATAAAAAACAACCCAAATTTAACATTTCAAGAATACATTTTGAAAACTAATGAGATTGTTGTCAAGCTTACCTCATGTCTTTTCCTGAACACTGTCCTTTAAGAATAAACTTAGTGCTTTAAACTTCTGGGGAGTTTAAAGCTGTGAATATGTCATCAGTTGTGATCATGTGAAAAATCCTGAAATATGATATTAACAGAGTAAAATCTGAAACCCAAAATGAATGCACTAGATCATAAAATGTTTTTCTGTATTAGAATGAGTAATCCAATCCAAGGCAAAACTTTCTTCTGGCAGCCTCATTATGACAGAGAGCTTTTTGCAGGAGAAGCAAAACCAAATATTCACAGAGAACAATTATCAACCTACTCACCTGACAAGAAAGAAAACCTGTTCCATCAAGTTCTTAACCCTAGACACCAACAAGCAGAACAGCTTGAGTGTGGTGTTTCTGGGTCAGGTCGGCGTCAGCCAACAGGCCCCAAAAACAGTCATCCACAGGACAGGAAGCTCAGTCTGAATCCTCTGCTCTTCCCAGGTTTTCCCAGGTTCTTGAAGTTGCCAGGTGGCGGTAGGACTGTCTGAGGCTGTCCTAAAGCGCGATGAAATGAAACATGGGTGGGGACGGTGGGTGGAGAGAGGAGCACAAAACATCAGAGGAGGGAGGGAAGTTTTTGAAAGCCTTAGCTATTATTTGTACATGTAAAGTTGATCGTTTCTGTATAACAAAAGGTTTGTTTCAGTTCTAGGAGATTCCTAGAAGTCAGCTTCCTCTGTTCCAGATAATTTGTCAGGAAAATGTGCAAAGAATATATGAACAAAAATATCACTAATCTTAAATAAAGGAATTTGTCGAAGTACAATGAATCATTAAAGATAGATAGAATCTTTTTTTTAGCATATTAGAATTAATCACAGTAAAACAGGGCCATATCATGTTGCTGCTATCACCATGCCTGACTATGCAGAAGTAATTCATGAGGTGATGCTGTGTTGCTGAAACCTTTCAGGCGAACAGAAATTTGGTAAAAAACACTAATCAAGTACTGAGTACTTGAGTACTAGTTCTGAGACCATAGCATATCATTTCATTTTTAAAAATTATGTAATTGGACAAAAATGTAAAGTTATGTGCAAAGTAAATTAAAATAAATAGAAACACATGACATAATTGTGAAATAACAAATTTGACTAGAAGAAACATTTTTCCAATCAATTTATTTTAAAGTAAAACTAATGAAACTAATACGTAAAGTAGGTAACGTGGAGATATTAATAATATGATAATATTAATAGAATATTAGACCAGGGTAAGGTACCCCCCTTGACCTCTAAATGGCACAACAGCCTCAGCAGATAGAAAATAATGTTAAAATGATGAAGGTTATGTACAAACAAGAGGTCTCACATAAACATAAACTCCATGTGTTAGTCTCATGCATTTTTGGTCAAAACAAGCATTCAGTTTCATTCAGTAAAGTTACTCGTGCTGGATAGAGTAGCCAGAAACGTTACTCATGTAAGAGTAGTGTTACATTATAAAAATATTGCTTAAACGGGCTAGATGCAATTTTCTGAAATTAAAACTCGTGACTGACACCTGTGGCCAAAAAACGGAACTGCTCTCCCTTTCTGCTCGCTCTCTCGCAGCGCGCGCTCGTACACCTGTCGCTCTAAAACTTCGATCTTTTTCGGGCACTTGTCAGGGGTTTAACTTTCTTAGTCTTATGTCGAGTTAGTGTTGGTGTCAAGAGTTTTCCTTGGTCTCTTCTGTGTATTCGCACAATGCATTGAACTGCTTGCGAGTGCTGAGTAGCGGTAGTGGCAGAGTGATCTGAAACGTTTAACATGAACGCCCTTGACGTCACATCCGCAGACAGCGCGGGAAAATCCGACCCAACAGAAAATAGAAAAAATTGGATACAGGCTTATATGTGCACCCACTGTGAGCTGACAAGTGTTAGTATGCTCATCAGGACATGTTTGAGTCATAAATGGTCAAATAAAAAGGCTATTGTTACATTTATTTTGGGGAAAAAGTTGCATATAGCCTCTTTAAGTAATCAGAATCAGAATCAGCTTTAATGGCCAAGTATGACACATACAAGGAATTTGACTCCGGCAACTTTTCTCTCCAGTACAGAACTTAAATAAGTGAAATAAAGAAATAAATACAAATAAATAATAAAGGATAATATATACACCAAACCGGGGTTATTTTACAGTGAGTGTGTAAAGCAGTGCAGAGTTATAGTTTATTGTTATGTGAATGGACTCACACTCTGTGACTACACAGAGTTCATCAGAGCGACAGCCTGGGGGAAAAAACTGTTCTTGTGTCGGGTGGTTTTGGCGTACAACGCTCTATAACGGTGGCCTGACGGGAGGAGCCTAAACAGATTGTGGCCAGGGTGTGAGGGGTCTGTGGGGGGTTTTCTGGCCCGCTTCTTGACCCTGGACTGGTACTAGACCGTAAAAAGTACGGTCTAGTAAAACTACTCCAAAGGTACATTTTTTTTCAAAAAGTTACTCAAGTAAATGTAACTGGGTAAATGTAAGTTTGGCTACTACCCACCTCTGGTTATTAGTAGCTTGATAATATTCATCATCACATCCTAACTCATGAGGTCATCATGATAAAAAAAGAGAAGAGACACATCAATTTCAGCTGCCAATTAAGCAAACTTTACTTTAACCAAAAATAATTTAAGAAAAGGATATGAGAACTGGTAAGTCAGTAGTGATGGGTGTAGATGGTTATAACCCTAACCCTAATGTGCAATGTTTTATGGCATTAAACAAACAAACCCTAATACAACCTGTGTAGACCAAAGCAAAAACATGAGGGCTGCTCTCCATATCAATGCCAGAGGTTCTGTTTAAATAAAACAGGAACACTGGGCCTGATGTTCCCAGTCAAAACCTGACACCTGTGCACTCCCACTTTACAAAGAATGTTGGGACAGAGGTTCGGTCCTAACATCAGGTAACTCAGACTAAAAGTTGAGTCCATCACGCTGTTCTGTAAACTACAATACCACATTATATGACCCACTGTTTCTACAGAGGAATTCTTTCTTCAGCTACAACACATTTGTAAAGTTTTGAGGCCAAAACGCTGGTGGCGCATGAAACACCGCCGCACTGTTGGGAGCTCCTGTGCAGCAGTTGTTACAGAGAAACACAAACAGGTCTGACAGCATTCAGGAAGTAAACTACACCACCAGCAGCAGCATTTAAAACCCTCATTCTCAGCTTCCCTGTCACGCTGTGACAACGGAACAAAAACACATTAATCAAGTCTAACGACATGCGGATCATGGTGGCGTGCCTTCCGAACAGTTTCACACTTGTTTCGTTTTTGATAAGCTCGTACCACCGCAGCCTGGCTCTGATTGGGCAGGAGGTGAAAAAGGAAGTGAAAACAGTCGAGCTTTTTTTTCATGCGCACTAAACCTTAGAAAAAGCAAGGTATGGGACTCAAAGAGAAACTATTTTTAAAAACTCTTTCAGCTTAAAGAAATTAACTCACTGGGTTAATTTATGCCGAGTGGAAGGCAGAGATAGAAATGTTTCACTTTTGCGATGGATTAATGTGAGAGGTCACATTTTCTTCCTGCTCGGCTCGACTCCAGGAAAGAAAAAAAAAATAAAGTTTGGACTTTTTTAATGAAGATTAATGAGCCGCGAGCGAGCAGAGATGGACCATGCACGAGCGCCCGAAACACAGGAAAGCAAGGTAAATAAACTAATACATAAACACAGTGAAGAATAAGTAGGCCTATTTAACCCATAGGTTTGTTAGGTGTAGCCTACACAGTGATGATGCGTCAAAAGTTGTGGCGACGCTTTGCCTTTTACTAGTCGAAGTAATAATAAGCACGTCGTTTAATAGTCAGGTCAGGACATTAACACCATCTCGAGTGGACTATTGCAGTGCGAGAGTTAGACAGTCTAATAAGGAGCAGAAGAGGGCGCTAATGAGTTTCATACGCATTAACAATAAAGGTGGAATGATTTAGTAGTATAAAAAGATATATTTGTAGAAATATTTAAGCTATATAAACATTTGATGTAGCTAACCATATGCACATAAATAACATGTGTGATGCTTTTATTCTTCGGCACTGTATTAAACACATATAGTTGATGACATAGTACAAAATATTTATTTTAAATTAGTATCAGTGTTTGTATTATTATCGGTATTTTGCTTTATATTTGGCCCAAATACAAGAAAAATCATCCAAATAATTTAGGTGATTAAAAAAAGCATAACAATATAATTTATGTATATATTTATCTATTTACTTACTAACTTACTTGTAGTTTGCCATACTTTCTGTGTTTCTTTTTCAAAATATCTTTTTAATCCAGTATTTTGTTCTCTAATTTACATGACTGTGCTTTTTTAGTTCTTCATCCGCTATAATTGAATGATTTTTCCACCTCTTTAATTCTTTATTTAATTTTTTGTTAATTGTATTGCCTTTTGTGTTTGTTTGCTTATTTTAAGAATTTGTAGTGTCTGTCTTTTTTTCAGTGTTTTTACAGTTGCAGGAAAAGGTGTTAACTTTGAACTAACCTGTATTTAATTGGTTTTATTTCTTAAGCTGATATTTTTCTTTATACTCTTCCAGCCACTAATGAAGTGTAGATGTTTGCCACTAAAGTGTTTATGACTTACAGCTTTAGTGTTGCATTTACGTTTGTCCTGGTTTGTGAATTTTCTTCATGTCTTCAAAGGTGTATGCAATTAAAAAAAAATTCTTAGTTTATTTTTCTGAGTTGCTGATTCTTGATGCAAAATTATATTTGCAACTCAACGTGACAATGGAAACTTTTGAATATAGGGCAAGAAACAAATTCATGCAATGTGCACAGACATAGCCTTTTTCTTTGGATGTAATTTGCACCAAGTAGGTCTTGTTAAAGCTAAAAATGAGTACAATTATCAAAAAGTGTGGTCATTTCTCTTGTTCTTTATGATATTTTCCTTGCTTTATCAAGTTGGGAAGCCCTTGTCTTTGTACTTCTTGTTAGTCAAACTAGCTGCACTCAACTAGAAATGTTATTTTAGTGTCAGGAAACAAAGTGGAATACTGTGAATCTTTAAGTTAAAAGTAGAAGAAGTTGAAATGTAATTTTAAAAAAATACGTTTCATATCAAAATATTCCCTTAGTTCTACCAGTTCTAATAATATCGTCTTCTAACTTGACAGGCTGACAAGAGGCTGATTGACAAAACTGCTTCTATTGCTGGGGTACAGTCTGTTGCAACACAAAATTACTTGTTTCTTTTGTTGTTGTTTTTACACTAAATGGTTCTGCAGTTTTAGTAAATGTGAGGAATTATTTTATGTGTCAATACAGAATAAAAAGAGGCCAATCAGAAGAGTAAAAAGTCCATCTGCACCAAGAGCATGGCTGTCCAGGTCTTACAAACCAAAGTTTGGAGCACATGTCTACAAGCATCGGTCAGCCTCAATCGCTTTTTATTAAACTATCATATAATATGTAACTATATAATATTTAATCTATTCACAGTTTTTTCAAACTAATTCACCCTAATTCTCTACCATCATGTAGATTTCCCGGAGACAACCATTCGTTCCACAAAGCTGGTTTCGGCAGTCAGAGCCAACACTACCTGAAGCACCGGGCTTACGTACATCGCAAAGATTACCCACCACCTAAACCTCGGCAGCTTGCACTGAAGGAGAAGGAGAGGGAAAAGGAGCGATACGAGCAGAGAGAGAGCACTGACGGAAGTTCACCTTCAAAACAAAACAGTAGGTTTATGTCTGTAGCTGGAAAAAGTAAAGTCCCACACATCACGCGCATCAGCTATCACTACAAGACAAAATATAACCATCTGTTTAAGATTCAAAAAGAAATCTGCTTGTGACTGATGGCCTTTTTTTAGTATGAATGTCAGAATTACATTTTTTTCTAGTATCAGTGAATGCACCATACTGTTGTGTTCCCCGGGTGTTTGTCTTTTGTTAGTGATTTTCCTTATTTAGTTCTATTTTCATGTTTAGTTATTCTTAGTATTTCTTGTGATTTCTGTACTTTCTGGTTTCCCCGTAGTCTTGTCTTAGTTTCTTAAGATCCTTCTAGTTTCCCAGTTTTCTGTCTCCCAGCCATTTCACCTCCTGTCCCAGCTAATCACTTCCACCTGCTCACTCCCCCTCAGCTGCAACCGCTTCCCTTAATTGGTCCTGCTCCTTCTCTGCTTCACTCTTCACTCTCCTCCCTCAGTATAAATATGGCCCTCTTGCAGTCACAACTCGCTGGTTCGTCCGTCTTTCTTCCCCGCCTGATTCCTGCCTCTGGTTCCTGTGTTTCCCTGTTGCTGCCTGTACCCTCCCGAGTTTCTGTAAGTTCCGTGTGGTTTTTCATTAAATCATTTTTTTGTATTTACTCTGCTGCTTTTGGGTCCAGTTTAAACCTCAAAACATGACAGACTTTCTGAAACTGTACTGTATTTTCTACAGAGACATGTCGATTGTTCAATCAGGCTGCTACTTAACTAAACAGGGAGGAAGATGTCAACAGAAAAAAGGGAGGCTCAATATATTGCAGAAAATTTGCTGTGTTTTATCTTTTTGAGCTTTCAGCCACTGCTGTCATAGAACATGCTAGATTAGGAAATGTTCTAACTACAGACCTTTTCCAAAAAATTAGAATATCATGGAAAAGTTTATTTAATTCCATACAAAACGTTAAACTTCCATAGATTCAGGGCCCACAACTTAAACGATTTCAAGTATTTACATGTTTATTTGTACATAATTTGGGCTTCCAGCTCATAAAACCCACGAAAGCAGGAATTCAATAAATTAGAATACTATGAAGAAATCAGCCCAAATTTCACAGGGCATGAATGTGTCACACACTACTCATCTACTAAACTCAAAGCACCTGCACAGGCTTTCCTAGGTGTCATTAAATTGCTTCACTTTGGTTCAGTTGTCTCAGTCAGGTTCAATATGAGGAAAACTGCAGACTTGACAACTGGCCAGAAGACCATCATTGATACCCTCCATTGGATGGGTAAGCCACAAAAGTTCATAGCTAAGAAGGCTGGCTGTTCACAGAGTGCTGTGTCCAAGCATATCAATGGAAAGTCTAGTGGAAGGGCAAAATGGGGCAGGAGAAGATGCACCAGCAGAAGAGCTGACTGTGGGCTTCCGTGGATTATCAAACAGAGAAGATTCATGAATCTGGCAGAGATCCAGAAATGGTGGAATGAGGCGGGAGTCACAGCTTCAAAAACCACCACATTCAGACGCGTCTCAGCTGGGTCAAGGAGAAGGACTGGACTGTTGGCCAGTGGTCCAAGGTCCTCTTTTCCAATGAAAGTAAAGAAGAGCTTACAACAAGCTATGATATTCTAAAGTTTGGAAAGGGTCTGTACATAGTTAAAGTGAGGGTTTACTTATTCTGTCAATATTTAGTAATTGTTAATCAGGATAATTAATACATTATCATTACCTTAGACCATGAAGTAATAACAAGACCTTTGAGTATAAATTATGACATGAAACTTTCATATCTATGTTTTCAACATGGATATGATACAACAGTAAAATCCTTTTTACTTGCAGAGCTGCTTAACAGACTGATCTCTCACAATCACACACTGGGACATTGCCTCTGGTCCTAATAAAAATAATAGTTGATTACAGAAAAGCTTCCTAATTCTACTGTATAGTTAGGATAATTAACTTTGCAATATACCAACATCTGAGAGTTAAAGCTGAGTTTGTTTTTTTTCCTCACAAATAATTTGTTCGATATAGCTGGTATTAATTTTGTATGGAGCTTGTAAACAAAAGGAGAAATACCTTGTGATATGGTTCACATCCTTATTTCAATATTTGCAAAATGGTTAGTGAGCTGGGGTCTGTCTTGTTAAAGAGAAAAGGAGATTTGCTGTAATATATGTTCAATTGGGTTTTATTTGACAGAGATTGTACTGCTTTAGTAGTGGAAGCATCTCTTGTGATTTGGGGTATTCTTGAAGAAAATCATTGTTTTGTTTCACAATAAATGTTTTATAAATGTAGTTATATTTCCTATTTTTCAGAAAGTAAAAACAAATGTTTTGTGTTTTATTTATAGTATTTAAATAGGAATTGGCTAAAGTCGTTATCTGCTGCTAAGAACTTAACTGTGCCACAAATGCTCATATTTTCAAGCACAACCGAACATCTGATTGGTTAACCTGCACAGGAACTCAACCCTAGATTGATCATGTTAGCCATGCCCACTGGCTTTAGGGTCTTAGGCTGACATATAAAATAAATAATGATATACAGCATTTATGAAATAAAACAAATACTTTAACATTTACAAATGCCTTTAATATATAATGAATACAGATTTTAATCTTTATACTCTCTATATATATTTAATGCATATCTTACCAATGTTATTGAAATAATCGACTAGATAAATATTTGTAATTTTTACAAAATGACCACTTGTAATTTACATTGGAAGAGGAAAACAGCTTTATAAAACAGGCAAACATGACTTTTGGCACTATGATAGATTGCCACTAGGTGGGAGTGTAAGCAAGCTGAGGAGCTTCTCTTGTTTGCTTGAGCTCTTTGCACAACAAAGATTTGGAGGGCTTTTGTATCTGTTGGTAGGTAGGTAGAAACTCTCTAGTAGCAACAAACCAGAGTTACATAAAGCAGGTCAAAAAGAAGCCTTTTCCTGCTCTGTGTATGGAGTATGTCATCAATGAGCTGCTTGCAGTAAGGCCATCTTTTGTTCTCCCTTGAACAGTATCATGCTGTATTTTTTTAGAAGCACATCTGTTAGACGCTTAAGAACATCTTTATGGTCTGTAAGTGGTAGGAGTTCACAATTTATCAGCAGAAATGTGGTATCTTTCCATAGTTGTAACACTAAAAATCCACGTATCAGATTATTGCTGGTATAAACTTGTGCTGAGTATCTATCTTCCCTTGCACACAGCCATTTTATTTGTGCGCACACTGCAGCACTGTGGAGGTGTGTGTTTGTGCATGTGTGAGTGTGGAGATAGTTTTTTTTTTTTGTGTTCCTGAGTGATGGTGCGAGGATGGTGACTCATCGCTGATTTGTGTGTATATAAGAGTGTGAAAGATGAGGAGAGGGAGAGATTTACCCACAGAACATAATGAACCATAACAAAGCTACGGCTTTACATGGGAATACTGCATCCCAGCACTGCAAAGGCTGGCAGGTGATGCAAAAAACTGTATTGATCTCAGATCACAACAGTGGAGAAAATAACAAGAGGTGGAACATCAATAAAAAATACTTCTAAATATGCAATGTGTTTTATCCTATTTAGGGTGGCAAATTCTCTGGCTGTACTGCTGAGCTGACCTTGTGGTTTGTGTGTCTTCCAGCTTCTAGGCCTGTCTTACCAAGGTCCACTTCCAGCAGAGACAAGGACATACAGATCACTGTAAGTTTACAGGCAAAAAAAACCTGCTCCATCCTCACACATTTATTTAAAAACAGATATTGAGACAATTTTTTGTGCTAGATTTTCATCTAAATATGTTTGACCACGGTTCGTTATTGATTTATTATTTATTAGAGCTTTTTAGCAAGCTAATGGTGATATAAAAAAGGCTAAGTAAATAAATGTGATTAAAAAAACTTAAGCCCAGCTAACAGGGGAACCTTAGAAGGACTATGAATATTCTCATCAGCAAACGTTGTAATTATCGATAGTTTTTCTTCTGTTCTCAGGAACAGTATCAGGAAAAAAATACTTTTCACAGGATGCTCCATGGACTTTAAAATAACCGTTATTATTTCCATCCACTAAATTAAATATACATGTTTGGAACAGCTAAAAGTTGCAGCTAAGATGTTACACATAATTGACTGGAAACTGAAGCTTCTTTAAGTGTTTCATTTTGAAACTTGTAAACCATCTTTAGGAACCTTTTGAGAACCTTCCATAAAGGTTCTCTGAAGGTTATCGAAGGTTTTTACAATATGACCTTTATAAAGCAGTTGGTGGACATTCCCTAAAAAAATCTACAAGACTGTATTTTGGATATTGAAACAATATTCTGGGAACCTTAAAGGAACATTCACTGAAAACTCTCTAAAGGTTAGAAAATCTGTAATTTTTGAGTGTAGAGTGAATGTTGGCTGAAGGTTATATGCACTTTAAACATTAGAGAACCTTTAGAGAACCTTCCCTGATAGTTTCCAGTAGATCACTTCTAAAGGATGAAACAAACTTTCAGGGACCATTCCTACATGTAAAGTTACTGTTTGTTGGGAGTGGCACTTTTTACCAGTTTGATCACATGATTTAAAAAAAAAAAAATTCTTAAGATTATTATATTGCGCCACTCTTGATCGTAAGCTATCCTTAGGTTAATGAACTACTTCTACATAATAATGGTTTTCTTTGTATTTTGATCTTACTTTATCAGATCGAAAAGATTATAATTTATTCCGACCAAATAATTGATTGAAGGTTAAACTCCAGGATCGATATTTAACACCAGGATCAATATTTATCTAAATATGGAAAAATATTTTCATGCACATTGTAGCAGATAGGGGTTTTGCCTAGTTTAATGTTATTGTTGTCAGCACCATCAACAAGCTCTGAGAAATTCTCTTTTTATAAATCTGAACAAAATGTTTACATGTTAAAATTGTTAATGATTTATCCTTTCATATTGGTATTATTTTATGCATCCAGTAAGCATCCATACAGTGAACAAATTTGTATTTTTTGTTCAAAAGACAGAATTGTAGATCAGAGTTTTTTTTTAGCTTTAATTGAAACGGCTCAGGTGGCTGAAATCAAAGGATTGCATGGTTATCTTTGCTGATGTGAGCACAGCATGGAGCGCAGCTGCATGTGATAAACTGCAGCTGGTTGCTCCTACAGTGAGGTTGAAATGAAGAGAAGGAAGTTTTTGTTATTATTAAGATTTTATCATAAATGTATAAAAAATATTTTTTGACTTTTCAAATAATGTCTTAAGTCTACTTCTAGAAAATATCCACATAAGCAGGGAAACTTAATGGTCCTGTCTTCTTTCGAGATGAAGAAGTCAATGAAATTTCTTCACTGGGAAATCAGGATTGGAATTATACACATAACACTGACTGATTCAATTAAACATGCAGACCTTGAAAGGCATTTGTATTCAAGTGCTCATTGTTTTGGTGGTTAGAAGTCCTCAGATAATTTGTTTTTTTTCTGTTCTCACAATCAAGAGTAAATAACTAGTTGATTTTAACCAGATGTTAAAATTTAGACACAGATGTTGCAATAAATGCTGCTTCTAGTTTGTTCATTTTTCTGCCCTGGTTTTAAATTTCTTAATTAGAATTTTCTTTTTGTTTAAATGTTTTTCATCTTGACTGTATTGTATTTTTATTTGGTCTTAAGTGTTTTTCTGTTCAGCTGGATTCATTTAGCCTGTTAATCATGCAGATAATTGAAGTCCGTGTGTCTGCCATAGTATTTTATTTGGGATTAGCGGCTCAAATGTGGCTAAAATAAAGACTGTTACTTTAAATATGCTATTTTATCAAAATTTCATCTAGAAACACATTTATGTCTAAAAATGCTCTGATTGGGCTTTTAACTACTTTTGCTGATTTGCTTTGAGGTCTAATCAGCTCATTCCTACTATTTAAGGACTTTAACACACCTATTTATGTTAAATATATATTGCAAACATTGACCATAAAACTGACCAAAAATATGCTCCAGGTTCTTTGTTAGCAGTATAGTACTGTGAAAAGTATTTTCTCTGTTATCTTTTCTGTTTTTCTTCTTATTTCACACCTAGTATCAGACAGAAGCTACATGAGTAAATACAAAAGGTAGTTTTCAAAGGATGATTTCAAAAAGCTCTCTAAACCAGCGGTGTCCAAAGTCAGTCCTCAAAGGGCAATATCCTGCATGTTTTAGTTTTTTTTTTCCATGGTTCAACAGGCGTAAGTCAAATGATGGCTCGTTATCAGGTCTCTGCAGAACTTTGAGATGCTGAGGAGGTAGTTGGACCATTTGAACCAGCTGTGTTGGAGGAGAGACTCATCTAAATCCAGCAGGACACCGGCTCGTGAGGCCTGGAGTTGCCTGCGCTAAACTAACCAAGTGCTAGATTATCACCCCTCTTCTTAAATTATGAACAAACTTTGATTAACCACAGTTTTTGGAAAGCTAAGTTGAGTTCATTGGTCGAACCTGGCCTTCTTACTGCCTGACCTCTTGAATTAAGTAATCATTCTAATAGAACCCATCTGACAACATGATGTAAGTTAGGGGATCTCGAAAAGCAGTTCAGTATGCCTCTTAAGAAATTCACGAACAGCTGAGCAATCCAAGTCATCACCATCTATTATTCTGGAAAGGGCTATTAAGCCATTACAAGTTTTTGGGACTCTAGCGACCCACAGTAAGAGCCATATTAACAAATAGAGAAAACAGGAAACAGCTGTGAACCTTCCCGTGGCAGGGCTACCAAGATTACTCCTTGAGTGTATTAACAACTCATTTGGGAGATGTCAAAAGAACGCAGATCAACATCTAAAGCTCTGCAGGCTTCATTTGCCTCAGTTAAGGTTGGTGTTTAAGATTCAACAAAGAGAAAGATACTTGGCCAAAATAGTATCCATGAGAGGTTTCCTAGGCAAAAGCCACTGCTGACCACTGCTTTGACATACACCAAGGCCTATGTCAAATTTGTAAAAAAAAAAAACTGGAGTTTTCTAAAGATACTCTGAGGAATTTTTTAAAGGTGTTACATCTGGTGAAAAACTATGGTCAGGATTTCAGAAACCGATCAAGTCTACAATGAAACATTGTGGTGGTAGTGGGATGGTATCAGGCTGCTTTGCTTGAAAAGGATCTGTAGCACACCAGCAGGTCTATCTCTGAATAGCTTAATACATTTAAAATGCAGGGTTTAGAGTGGCCTGATTGATATGCTGTGGAATGACCTTAAACATTACCTTCATGCTAAAATATAAAATTTTGGCAGAATTAAAACAATTCTGCCTGTATTTGTCTTCATCAGTCTAATTCACTCATTTCCAGTTATCACAAATGAGTGATGGCTATTTTTTGCTGGCAAAGATGACATATTCAGTTTTCACAAAATTATTTTTCCTTAGTACACCTATTTGAAGGATCTCTTTAATATATATATAGTAAATAAAATGTGTGTGTATACTTTCAGAAATATACAATTTTAATTGTTTATTTGGATCAACTTACAAAATGCTAACTGAGCAAAAAAAAGAAAAATCTAAGTCAAATCAATAATTGGTGTTACTACGTTTTGCCTTCAAACCGGCATCAATTCTTATAGGTATAGTTACACAAAGTCAGGGATTTTGTAGGATTATAGTCAGGTTTTTGATCAACCAATTATACAAAAGAGGTGCTAATGATCATTAATGTCACATGTAGGTTGAACACAGTCATTAACTGAAAAAGAAACAGCTGTGTAGGAGGCATAAAACTGGGTGAGGAAATGCCAGACTCTGCTACCAAGGTGAGGTTGTGGAAGATAGTCCCATGTCATGGCGAGATTGAGCACAGCAACAAGACACAAGGTAGTTATACTGGATCAGCAAGGTCTCTCCCAGAAAAAGATTTCAAAGCAGACTGGGGTTTCAAGATGTGATCTTTAAGCTCTTTTGAAGAACCACAAAGAAACGGCAACATTGAGGATCGTAGAAGCAGTTGTCAGCCAAGGCAACTTAATCCAGCAGATGAAAGACACATCAACTTATTACCCTTCGAAATCGGAAGATGTCCAGCAGTCCCATCAGCTCAGAACTGGCAGAAACCAGTGGGACCAGGTATACACAACTACCGTCAAGAGAAGTCTGGCCACAAGTGGTCTTCATGAAAGAGTTGCAGCCAAAAAGCCTTTTCTGTTATTTATACAAATTAATAGTATGAAGGATATGGATTTTAGTTTAAATGTGGAAATTGCATATTGCAGTTCCTTTTATGATCTGTGACTTTGTGAATCCAAGGATGTGTTAATGCAGGAAAAGAAAACCATATCCTAATCTATGTTCAAGAGAAATTAAACTTTAATTTTTGCATGAAGAGCACAAAATAACTACTTTCTTGGTAAAATTAATCTGCTTCAAAGCATCGAGCTATCTCAAGATTCATGAGGAGGCGTTTTATAAAGACTTGCAATCAAAGCAGGCCTTTATGAATGTGCCGTACAGTACTGGAATACGATTCTCTGGACAGATGGAGCCAAGATTAAACCTGGACCAGAACCATCTGAGAAGAAGGGTAAAGACGACTGAAGCGATAAATTGCAATCCAAGGATATAGTTCATCATCTGTTTAACATGGTGAAGACTGAGAAACGGTTGGGACTTGAAAGAGCTGACAGTGGAGTTAGATGCTCTGTGTTTACTGATGATTTATCTGTTAACAGAAGCAGCAGAATTTATTTTCAGCTCAGATATAGGAAAATGGTGCAAAACTGAGAGGCTGGCATCCCACTCAAGCCCAGTGTGGATAATTCTGCAGATTTCAATTTAACACAGACTCGTACTGTATAGATGCTGAGACTGCATTCTCAGATCTAACATAGAATTGTGTCGGGTGTGAGGAAAGATGCAAAACAGAGATAATGAGAGAACGCATCAAGTTTGAATGAGAGACGCAGTGAAAAGGCTGAATGCCTGCAGTGGTTAAAGGAATGAGAAAAAGACAAAGATGGAGGAGAGTGTCTCATTGTTGAACCACTGGTAGCTTCCAATCAACTTTGAATTGGTGACTGGACATGATTTGCATTCAAATCATAAAAAAATATATTTGAGTTTATCCAATTAGTCTGGAATGCAATTAAATTGAGGTATTATGCAAAACAAATATATTGTCTTCAGTATTATTGTCAGATACTACACTTAAGTTGATTGCCTAATTTGAAATGTATTATGGTGCACAAAAGCATAATTACACAAATAGTTCCAAAATATTTACTCCTTGTCTTAATACTTTCCTGAAAGTTGTATTGCTTCAAAGAATAAGTAAATAAATGTTTGTGTTATAAAGCTCCATTCTTTGGCTGCCAGTCATTTAAACACTACAATATGTATAATAATTATTTTTAAAATATATTTTATTAATTAGGGAGGAAAACACAATGTCAGCCATTGCATTATTGCTATAACTGCCAACCTGATGTTTATTCAAAGTTAAACAAGTTAGTGACTCTTTAAATCTGGATTAACAGGTTGTTTTGTTTACCTGAGAATGATGGAAACATCCAGTTAACTCTGCACCAATCTAAGACCACCTTGCGAAGGAAACCGGCAAAAAGGACAGCATGTAGCATTGATGCTCATTTGGAGCTTAAGTTCTTGGTGGTGTGTTAAAAACTTCTGACATCCAGCTGCAGAAACCACCAACATATTCCCCAGCTAGTATTTAATCATCTCTCTACATTTCCAGACTATCCCACTAATACTACTCTACTGTAACTGTTGTTGTGTCTTGCCTTAAAGGCACCTCAATACCTCTTTCTTACATCACAGCCAGAAAAATCTGTTTTATTTGGATTTTATGACAAGCATCAAAACAAAGTAGTACAAAATTGTGAATTGAAAGGAAGAAGGTACATGGTTTCGACTTGGCAGAGATCTTTAATTGGTTTTAGGTCTAATAAATGACTGTGCTATGATTAAACATTTTCCATTGTAGCCCTGGCTTTATGTTGGAAGTTGTTGTCCTCCTAGGAGGGTGAACCCAGTCAGTCTCAAATCTTGAACAAATCTTCTTCCAGTATACCCTGCGTTTAGCTGCATCTGTGTTCATGTCCCTACAGCATGATACTAGCATGTTTCTCTATGAGATGGGGCTTTCTGTTTAGTTTTGATGGCTTGTGAGCAGACCCCCTTCTTTCATGTTTTCAGTATCCCCTATATGGCTTGTAGTAAACTTTAAGCACTACTTCTTATCACTTCCCTTCAACAATAGCTATCTTCTTGTCACTCACTTATAAAGGCTTGATTAGTAAAGTGCTTGACTAATAGTTGTCATGTCAACGGATTTTCCTACCTGACCTCAGGGTCTCTGCAGCTCCTCCAGAGTTTAATTCTGGATTTTCACTGCTTATCTGATTATTGCTCTCCTTGGATGGTGGATGGCCAGACTTGGTAGGTTTGCCTTTGTTCCATACTTTTTCGATTTTCAGTAGATGGACTGAACAGTGCTCCATGAGGTGTTCTAACACTAGGACATTCTCTTACAGGCTAACCGGCCTCTAACAAACTCAACAAACCTCTGAAACTTTCATGGAACAGCTAGATTTATATGGAGAGTAAAAAGCTAAGGAGTGTGAATACTTTTGCAATGTACATTATGTTTGCTGAATACTGCACTTTATTTTGCCGGAATGTTTCAGGATCGTCATTAGCACATGCCAGGATCAATCATAAGCTGTGTTTACGTGAATGTTTCTGGCTAACATTGAAACATCTAAAGCTTTGGTACTGTTTGGACCCTTTTTTTTTTTTTTTTTTTTATAGGTTTTTCAAAACGAGAGAAACCAAAGCAGAGAGAGAGATCACAGATCGACCAAAAGCAAAGACAGAGAGCGAAGCAGAGATGGGGAGCTCCCTTTAACTACGAGCCAGACGGCAGCACGCGACAGAGCCATCCAACAGAAGAGGAGAGAGATAGATGAGGTGGGGGGAGTGTAATTACACAAACAATTCACCCACAAGTCTTGGGAGAGGAATAGTTATAAAGTGATAGAGGAAGAGTAAAGATAAGAGAAGCAGGGATTAGAGGGAGAATGTCAGAGTGCAGATCTTAGGAAGCGCTGGGAGACATGAGACAGGCAACAAAAGATTTGTTTTCCTGTAGCATGAACATTAATTTTGTAGTACCGAGCCCGAGGCAACAGAAGTGCCATTACTGACTTTTTTTTGCCAAGCCTGGCAACGAAGGCCTTGTTCACAGTTTAACATGACTGAGAGTGTTTTTCTTTCATGCTCTTTGTTTTCGAATCGATCAAAAGAAGCATGACAGGCTCACCTGTATCAAGAGAGACTCCAGCACGTGCTTTAATGTTGCCTTCAATGTGACAGACATCACATGAGGCTGTGCTCATCAACTCTCTGTTTATGTCAGAGACTGTACTTGTGTTTCCACCCACTTGATGGAGAAGATGCTTTGGTTCCTTTTTTTTTTCATATCTCCATGGTTGCAGGAACATAGAAGCACTGCAGTGATTAAAAAGTAAGGCTGGTGATGGATCCAAAATGTCCACAGTAGTCGCTGGTGATGCTGATGCTTGTTAACAACCTACATGTTTATACATTCGGTAATAAAACATGAAGAGGTTTATTTTGTTGTTGCTGAAATTGTATAATTCTTTTTTTCTCCTCTGTTTTTTATGTGTCCTCTAACACCGTTTCCTTTGCCCTAAAGACCTGCATGTTTTTGCCTTTCAGGTGTACTACCAGGAGTGTGAAATGTTCGGCCTGGTAGCAAAGATGCTGATCGCAAAGGATCCATCCCTGGAGCGTCCCATCCAGTCGTCGCTGCAAGAGAACCTCCGGGACATTGGCAAGCGCTGTGTGGATGCCATGGAGAGATTTATTGAGGACTACGATTCAAGGGAACTTTTGCACTAATCGCACATTGTTTTATGTGTCTTAAGCGACAGTGATTCTCAGTGAGACTTAAAGAATTACGTTTGACTACAGCTTTTTGTGTTTTCTTGTGTGTAATGTTCTGAAAAGTTGTTAAATGCTGCCTGACAACATTTTAAGCTGTTTGCAGTCTAATACTTTTGGAAAATTTAAATGTAATACTGAAAATTTAATAGGATTGTAAAATGAATACACTGATCATTTTCTAATGGATTAAAAGTGGAGAACTGTGTATTAATGTCTGATGTTTTTTTCTCACTGGCCTATTTTTAATATACCGGTAATTTTATTCTTTCTTTGCAGCATATAAGCTATTGCATAGCGCCAAATATTTTTAGAAACTTTTTTAGGTCATAGCAAAAAGCAAACAGGTCAGATGGTGACCAGGATACATGCACTTGTTAAATGAGATATTGCTGCTTTCTTTTCATGTTTGATCTAAGAACACGATCCCCTCATGTTTGTTTTTATCTGTGTAAATGTGAGCTGACAGGAAGAAATAACACCACATTATCAGATTATCAGTTTTACTGTAAAATGTCATACAGCATGTAAACAGCAGATTCAATGAGACATCAGGACCCACAGCTGAATTGCATGTTGGATGTGGTTAATCTGTTGGATTTTACTGGTTGACTGGCATTTAAAGAAATCTTCATTTTCTTTCATTAAACACTCGTGAGCAAGGGCATACTTATTCGATCCCAGGTATCAGACCATGATTAAGACATACAGTGGCTTGCAAAAGTATTCGGCCCCCTTGAACTTTTCCACTTTGTCACATTACAGCCACAAACATGAATCAATTTTATTGGAATTCCACGTGAAAGACCAATACAAAGTGGTGTACACGTGAGAAGTGGAACAAAAATCATACATGATTCCAAACATTTTTTACAAATAAGTGAAAAGTGGGGTGTGCGTAATTATTCAGCCCCCTTTGGTCTGAGTGCAGTCAGTTGCCCATAGACATTGTCTGAGTGCTAATGACTAAATAGAGTGCACGTGTGTGTAATCTAACGTCAGTACAAATACAGCTGCCCTGTGACGGCCTCAGAGGTTGTCTAAGAGAATGTTGGGAGTAACAACACCATGAAGTCCAAAGAACACACCAGACAGGTCAGGGATAAAGTTGAGAAATTTAAAGCAGGCTTAGGCTACAAAAAGATTTCCCAAGCCTTAAACATCCGACGGAGCACTGTTCAAGCGATCATTCAGAAATGGAAGGAGTATGGCACAACTGTAAACCTACCAAGACAAGGCCGTCCACCTAAACTCACAGGCCGAACAAGGAGAGCGCTGATCAGAAATGCAGCCAAGAGGCCCATGGTGACTCTGGACGAGCTGCAGAGATCTACAGCTCAGGTGGGGGAATCTGGCCATAGGACAACTATTAGTGGTGCACTGCACATAGTTGGCCTTTATGGAAGAGTGGCAAGAAGAAAGCCATTGTTAAAGGAAAACCATAACAAGTCCTGTTTGCAGTTTGCCACAAGCCATGTGGGGGACACAGCAAACATGTGGAAGAAGGTGCTCTGGTCAGATGAGACCAAAATAGAACTTTTGGGCCACAATACAAAACGCTATGTGTGGCGGAAAACTAACACTGCACATCACTCTGAACACACCATCCCCACTGTCAAATATGGTGGTGGCAGCATCATGCTCTGGGGGTGCTTCTCTTCAGCAGGGACAGGGAAGCTGGTCAGAGTTGATGGGAAGATGGATGGAGCCAAATACAGGGCAATCTTGGAAGAAAACCTCTTGGAGTCTGCAAAAGACTTGAGACTGGGGCGGAGGTTCACCTTCCAGCAGGACAACAATGGAATGGTTTAAAACAGAACATATCCATGTGTTAGAATGGCCCAGTCAAAGTCCAGATCTAATTCTTGCCACAGATTCAATCGAGAATCTGTGGCAAGATCTGAAAGCTGCTGTTCACAAACGCTGTCCATCTAATCTGACTGAGCTGGAGCTGTTTTGCAAAGAAGAATGGGCAAGAATTTCAGTCTCTAGATGTGCAAAGCTGGTAGAGACATACCCTAAAAGACTGGCAGCTGTAATTGCAGCAAAAGGTGGTTCTGCAAAGTATTGACTCAGGGGGCTGAATAATTATGGACACCCCACTTTTCAGTTATTTATTTGTAAAAAATGTTTGGAATCATGTATGATTTTCGTTCCACTTCTCACGTGTACACCACTTTGTATTGGTGTTTCACATGGAATTCCAATAAAACTGATTCATGTTTGTGGCTGTAATGGGACACAATGTGGAAAAGTTCAAGGGGGCCGAATACTTTTGCAAGCAACTACATATAAATGATCAGTATGGGAGTCCTTGATGACATTCAACTTCTAATAGCTGCTGTTTCTGTACTGTCTGTGATTTTATGTCACATGCACACAGTGTTTGCCAGGGACCCATTTTGGCAATTTTCTTCCTTTAAAAATTAGTCTATTTCTTTGTGCATGGGTTTCAAAACTGCATTACAGCCCATGCACTCTTTCTGTGTGGTTCATAATATAAGAGACACATTCCTGTCTGTGCTGTGACCAACTATTGGTGTGGGGCACTGTTGCACTGAATGTGCTAAACACTTTGAGATATTCAAGCAAAGTGCTGAGTTTATAAAGTAGATGTTTTGTTTCCACACACGATTAACATGTTAGAAGTCAAATTTATCAAGTCATATCAGAAAGTTCACATGCTAGCATCAGCCTCACATTTCCACAAACTGCTTTGCATGAAAACATTGTTAGAAGAAGCAAGACATGAGTTTATCGAAGATTGTTGAATCAGATACATGTTTAGAAATAAAAGACAAAGCTATCCATGTTTAAAGGAACAGGGGGCAGGATTTGTAAATAAAATAAACATCCATGTCCAGTTTTTTAATGCTATTGGGTGATGAAGCGTTATAAACCAAAAGAATGAGCCCACCCACGTATCGCTCCATTTTTTTAAAACTAGCTGTGTGCTGCAAAATGTGCTGCAGTTTGGGGCCCGAATTTCCCGTGCTGTCCTACGGATGTGACGTCAATTGACACGACTTGCGCGTTCTCTGCAGCTTTAAAAGAGGAAGAAAAATGGTCGCAGACCTCCATTGATTTAATTGTGAGAATGGATTCTTCTCTTCTGCAACTGGAAAACGACCAAGGACGACTCACAGCCCACTAAAAAGTGGCACTAAGAAAAAGAAGTATGTCACTGTGAAGAGGTATGTTTTTTTTTAAGCGTTTGTGCGCGCTCCCGTACGGCTGGCTGCAGTTACTTGCAGCGCCAGCCGCGTCACTCGTGAGTTTCGTTTCTTTATTCTGCCCCATGCTCCTTTAAGGTAGCACACATGATATTCTCAGGACATCATAGCAGCTTTCTTAACCTTATGTTAGTCTCATATTGGGACTAAATCTGTTGTCTACAAAACAGACTTCAGCATTGGGAGTGTCTGTAAACCATATGATACGAATAAGATCACTCTTCTATGCTTTCAAGTACACAGTGCTTATAGAAAGTATTCACCATTTAGACATTTCACCTTTATTACTTTTATCAATCATGAGCAACAAAATTGATCTTTTTTGACATTTTTTATAAAAAAACTTTTTGTGTCAAAGTGAAAACTGATTTCTACAAAAATATTAAACCAGAACTGATTTTATAAATATTCACTCCTTTCAAGTCAGTATTTAGTAGATACACCTTTGGCTGCAGTCACAGCTTGGAGTCTGTGTGGAAGGGTCTCAGTTAGGCTTGCACATCTGGATACTGCAATTTTACTCCATTCTTCTTTGCCAAACTGTTCAAGCTCTGTCAGGTTGCGTGGAGATTGGCTGTGAACAGCCCATTTCAAGTTGTGCCACAAATTCTCCATCGAATTGAGGTCTGAGCTTTGACTCAGCTGCTCCAAAACATCTACCTTGTTGCCTTCAAACCACTTCTGTGTAGCTTTAGCTAGATGCTTCAGGTCAATGTCTTGCTGGAAAATAAATGTTCTCTTGCAGATGGAAACAAATTGTCCTCCAGGAGTTTGATATATTTTGCTGCATTTATTTTTAACTTCTACCTTCGCAAGCCTTCTAGGGCCTGCTACTGAGAAGCATCCCCAAAGCATCATGCTGCCACCACCATGCTTCATAGATAGATTTGCAAAAGCATTAAAAAGGGTACAACATCCAAGGGGGTGAATACTTATTATGGGCACTGTACATGGATTTGTTCTGTTTTAGTTTAATAGTATCAGATTGGAGCGAAGTAGTGGCTGATACCTCATCTTAATTGACTTGGATCAGGGACAAAATAAATCAAAACTGGGACTTGTGAGCTGTTCACTTTTGTGGGATAAGTAGTGAAACATTAGGCAAACCATCACAGGCTGTTAGAACTATAGTACTGTGCTTGGAAGAATCGCAGACATTTCAGTTTCCCTCACTTGTTTAGTTATTTCATGTCAAAAAATCTGTTTCCATACGGAGCATTGATGATTTTTGTCACTCCTTCACGCTAAAGCATATACTGAAACTCTACTTGGAGCAAAATAGTACAGTACAACTTAAGTTAGAGTTTCGTGGTTAAAGTACACTTTATTTTCAGTATGAGACAACAACAACAAAATTCACATGCAATCCTCCCCATTTCTATAATGTTATACAAATAATGATTCTTTTGTTACAAAATATATAAATATTTAAGACAATATGTACAAGACATTTACAGTACTTCATCTATTATTAAAGTTTATTACTATATATACATTTAACAGGTATTTTTTGTAATATTATTATAGTTATTGTTTGCATTAGTATTATTATTGTTAGCATCATTATTATTAATATTATTATTTAATTGTATAACCATCTATAAGTAAAACAAAGCATGTTGCAGAAAAGAAAACAGGACCATACCTGACGTTACTGTGCCTGAATGGACAAGGAGCAGAGGCTACCTGGCACTCTGTCCTTGGTAAAGCATGGAGAGCTGGCTATGTGGAGCACAATGTTCAACAGACTTTTTATTTTTGTACAAAGTGATAACAGGGCTAGCAAGCCAACACTATATTCCAGCAGCATTTTGATTCCACGGAGGTAAACAATGACATAGCTTGGAATCTAGCACATAGCTTTCACTATCCCAGCACAATTTCTTGATGGTCCACATAGAAGAAGTCGGCTGCTCAGGGCTCAGTTCTCTGAGCTGGCAGATCGCTGCAGCTTTACTTTTCGTTTCAGACTAAAGAAATTGTTCAGGTTCTCTGTAACATGAATACACTCACAGACAGACACGCACGTACACCATGTTATTTACCTTGACCACGGCATATTAAGCAGTCCAATTCATCAGTGCTTCCTGGTACCATCATTGAGTTGGTGTCAGTTACTGTAAACATTCTTGTTGTGTAAGCCAGCTGAGCTTCCTCTTATGATTAGATCATTCCGTGTAGGTGTACACAACCATAACCCAGTGTAGAGTTGTGTAAGCTCACAAGCCCAAAGAAATTGGCTTTTTTATCCCTCAAACCCTGCCAAACACAGAAACACACACACCCTGAACACACTCTCACTCTCAGCTGTCTTACTCTCACCTTCCCACTCGTTCTGTTCCTCCTCTCAAGCGCTTTCTTCTGTCTTCCTACCTTTCTAATTCCTTTCACTCTCCTTCCCTTCTAATCTCCTTGCTCCAAATCTAGGAAATTATGCAGTTTTTGCTCTTCCTCCTCTGGCGGCTGTGGAGCTGGCCATGAATTGGTCCGTGCAGAGGTCCATGATGGGCCCCTATCCCAGATGGGCTGTAGCGATGGCGCAGCTCCTCATTGTTGATGTAGCAGAGCTGCACGGGCCGAGGGATTGGATCGCTCAGGTAATACCCCTCATCAGCCTCAGATTCAGAAGAAGAGGAGCAGCTAGAGCACCATGGGTCGGGAGCCTCCATATAACCATCATTCCAGCACTTCCCACCCAACCCCACTGGTTGCCAGCCAGCATTCTGCAGAGTAAGGTCAGAGGTGGTGCGTGGGCAGGGCCGGTGGGGCATCTGCCTGTACCCTCCTGAATCAACGCCGTACAACTCTCGAGCAGCTTGACCAGAGGGAAAGCGGTCGTAATCCTCTTGGACGCGGCGGTAGGGAAGCTCCACCATTTGGGTGGGGCGGTCTGCCACTAGGTGCAAGGCATTGTCAGAGCGCGACCGGCGGGAACGTTTGTGATGCCGACCACTGCGGTGCTGACCGTTACCGTTGGTTCCACGATGGTGTTTGTGGGGTCTCGGTTGGGGCTGCTGTTGCTGGGAAACAGACTCCTGCGCATTTATACGGCGGCGGGGCATTCTATCACTCATGGGAGCCATCCGCAGGTTCCCACTGCTGCCCATCAACCCAACACGGCCTTTACCATCAAAGCCAGTATCTTGCGGGCCATCCCAGTACTGCAGTGGGTACCCGACTCTCAGCGGAGTGTACATGTTGTTGTTGTTGTAAGGGCGAGAGGAGGACAGCGACTCTGTGCTATGGAACTGGACTGAGGAGCTGAGGGTGCCCATGTTGCTCTTTTCAGACACATTTACACCTGAGTCCTTACTCAGGTCAGGCATGGAAAACCTTGATAGATGCTCCTGGCGTTTTGTGGCCCCATCCAGAGAGTTACCTGTTGGAACAGCAAATCAAACATATTTTCCAGTCATAATATGAAAGTGCATCTCAATAACCAAGAGCAATATCAGAAGGTTACTTTATTTTAGAATGGGAATTCATATATCATGTAGATTCTTTACACACAGAGAGATAAAATTCAAGTTGTTATTTCTATCATTTTGATTTGACTAGATCTGGGTGTCTTAGTTCGATTAGGAGTTGGCCAGTTCGGTTCGACTTCAGACGGACAAAGGTGTATACATGCATTTCAAAAGTTAGAATACAGTGACAACAAGGCAATAATTTGCTTTTCTCCTACTGAATCTAAATCCACTGAATGTGGCATGGCAGGAAGGTGATGAGCTTGCCACTCTGCTGAGGTGTTAAGTAAACTCTGGTTACTTGAATAGCAGCCTTCAGCTCGGCTGAATTGTTGGACCTGATATCTCTCATCTTCCTCTTCACAATATTTCATAGATTCTCTGATGTTTAGGTCAGGGTAGTTTGCAGAGGAGTAAAGCACAGGGATACCATGATCATTAAAGCAAGTATTGGTAGTTTTGGCAGTGTTGGCAGGTTTCAGAGTCCTGCTGGGAAATAAAATTGTTAGAATCCTGTAGGCTCTAATTCAGATTTTGGGTTTATTGTGTACTTTAAGTCTTTGACGTGATATTTAGAGTTATAGCCTTGGTTATCTTAGCAGAGCTTAGTACTTGTTTAATTTTTTTGACTGTCTACCCATGTTGATGCTAACCCATGTTTTGGTCCACTTGTTTGACTTTTTTCAATCCTATGTTTTCTAGTCTTGTCCTGTCGTGCTCTGTTTAGTTATTGTTACCGTGTTGGACTTTATAGTCATTTCAGTCTGTATTTTTCCCTCTTTTTTCCTTTCAGCTCCTTGGTCTCTCTCAAATGTTTTCCAACTGGTATTTAGACCCACCCATGTCCATTCTAGTAATCCTCCTCACCAGAATTTAAGCCTCTCTGTTTTCTATCAGATTCTTCTGTTCTCTCATGGACTTATGAGGCAAAAAAAGCTGATTTCCCTGTGCTCCTGTGTAGTTGTAAGTTGTTAGATATTTGGTTATTATTTAAATACTCCCCACTACGAAACTGTTTTATTCCTGCCTGCATTTTGGTCCTCCGTAAACGCAAACCATCACAGAAATCAGCATTTCCCTAAGCTTGTCAGCAGAAGGAACCAATTAAATGCTTCGTTATTTCCAGGTAGACAGCTGGGCTGACTTTGGGCTTATAAAACACACAATGTACTGACACCAGAAAACATATGGCCCCAGAAATTATCAATGACTTTGGAAACTTCTCACTGAACCTCAAGCAACCTGTGCCTCTTGACTCTGGGACCTTGATTTCCAAATAAAATGCAAATTTACTTAAATCTGTAAAAAGCACTTTGGACCATTAAGAGACAGTCCAGTTCTTTTTCCCTAAGCATTGGTAAGATGTTCCTGACAAATGACAGTGGCTTAAAATAAAGGACACAACCCATGCCTTGTGAATCTCATCTAAACTCTTGAATAGGCTTTATTTAACATTCCATCCAGGCCTGCAGTTATTTTGTGCTTGTGCACCTTTTTCTACCACTCATTTTTCCCCACATACATTTTTATTATACGTACAACACTATGTGAGCAAGCAGCTTCTTTACCAGTTTGCGGCTTAGCCTCGTTATGGAGGGTTTCTATGGCTGTCTTCTGGTAAACGGCAAATCAATTCCCTTTGATTAGTATTATGCAATATTCCAATTTTCTAAGTAATAATTAGTTGTACGCATTAATTATTTATATTACCAGAAAATAATGCTTGAAATGTTTATTTCTGTGTAACGAATTTATGTGATATGAGTTCACATGATCAATTAAATAAAATATAGTACATTTTAAGTGATGTTCTAGTGTATTGTGATGCATCTATATAGGTCTAAACTACATTGCACCATTTATTACCTGCAGTATTGGACATAGTGAGAGAGTCCATGGATCCACGAGGGGTCTGTTCCAGTGGAGTGAGAGGCTCGTTGAAGCTCATTGCAGTAATGTGGTTTCTCCTCGTCAGTGGGGGTCTGCCGTCTCTCTGGAATCCATGAAGACTGGTACTCCTCTTGTCAGAGAAACCCTGATTCTGGCTAGACATCTCATTGAAGCTCATCTGAGTACGGAGCTTGTTGGGTCTGAACTCATCCTGGCTGTGGTGGATCCAGTTTTCATTAAAGGAGTGGCCCCTCAGGGCAGCCATAGGGGTCCTCTTGGCATTGCCTTGCTCCTTCCCCCAGGAATCAGGCCTCTTGCCTGGGTTGGCAGGACTCTGGGCAGGTGGATGGGCGTTTGTGTTGGGATTGTATCCCTGCCTGGCATTACACTGACCCAGCAGATGTATGGGTGCAGGGGTTGGGGAGGGATCCCCCTTGGGGCCCTCGTATGAAGCCGGGATGTAGGGTTCGTCCCTGCTCATCCACACTTGGTTAAGGCTTGGGGCTCTGCTTGGAGTGCGGCTCGGTGTACGGTTAGGTGTCCTGCTGGGAGTCTGGCTGGATGAAAGGCTTAGTCGGTCCATTGGAACAGAAAGGGGATCGATTTCAGCAGACAGGCGGTCGGGCATGGGTGGAGGAGCTGACTGGCGAGGCTCTGTGCTCCGACGATCCTGCTCAGCATTCCTGCGCTCCTTCTTCCCAATCTTGGTGCTGTGGCGGGATTCTCGAGAGCGAGCACTTTGGAAGGCAGAGTCAGAGGAGTCAGACTCCTCTGGATCCTGATACAAACAAAGAAACAAAATGTGTATAAAGGGACTTATAACTATTCTTTTGACAAACACGACAAATTTAATTTAGTTTCAGTTGTTTTCAGTTTCCATACCTGCCCAGCACTGCAGGACCGTGAGCAGAATATCTGGCCCTGCTTTGGGAGGAATGGACGGCCCAGCAGGGAACGCTTACAGCGGGCGCAGCAGAAACATTCCTCAGTGGCATGCCAGTGCTGTCCATCATATGTCATCTGGCCTTGGTCAATTCCTTTAATCACAAAGTTGAAAATGTTTTCATCAACATATTAGAAATAAGCAGAAACATAGTTTTAAGTAATGTGAGCTTGCTTCTCAATTCCATTTTAACCAGTAGATTAACCTCTTCTTTGTTATTTTTATTTCCTGAAGTCAAGCATTTGTGATTTTGTGCCCTTACATGATTGCTTGATTTCTAAGATAGCACGAATAAATTTCACAAGCGCTGCTCTCAGACTGGAGGAAGTAATCATCTTTCACAGCTCCCATCTGGTTACAGTTTGGGGGCACTCTCTGAAACCCGCTCCTTCACTGTTAACGGAGCCGGGGATGATAATAACCATCCACATCTCACCGCACTGGATCCGCCTCTCTGCAGCTGTGCCCCACAAGGCTCGGAGCTGATACCAGCCACACACACATTCATTACAAGACTGTTTGAGCTGCAGTATTACAGTGTAGAAAGAAAAACATGTCCCTGTGTTTTGTCAGCTGTATGCATGTTTTATTGTAGGTTGGCTGTACCTATGTGCTCTCCACAGGCATCACAGTACTCCGCATAAAGAGACTCAAAGCAGTTGCAGCAGTGTGGCCGTCCATCCTTCATGATGTAGCGCTGGCCCCCGAGGGTGGTCTCACATTCATAGCAGCAGAAGTGCTTCATGTGCCAGTGCCTCCCCTCTGCCTCAGTGCATTCATCAGCAAAGATTAACTGTGTGGTTCAGATATTACAATAATCAGCAAACACACAAGGTACTACTACTGAACAATGTTGGTCAAAACGGACATAAATATGTCATAGAATGACATTTAGAGCGGCTGCACAGCCTTGCAGCAAGAAGGTCCTGGGTTCAAATCCCGGTCTGGGGTCTTTCTGCATGGAGTTTGCATGTTCTCCCTGTGGATGTGTGGGTTCTTTCCGGGTACTCCGGCTTCCTCCCACAGTCCAAAAACATGACTGTTGAATGACAGTGAATTGGTTTCTCTAAATTGCCCTTAGGTATGAGTATGTGTGTAAATGGTTGTTTGTCCTATGTGTCTCTGTGTTGCCCTGCGATAGACTGGGGACCTGTCCAGGGTGTACCCCGCCTCTCACCCCATGACAGCTGGAGATAGGCACCAGCCCCCCCGCAACCCTGCATAGGAATGACGGTTACAGACAACATGCTGTTGTTTGTTGTCTGTACTTTTCTATGAAGCCACTTTTTTTACTTCTTTTCCCACTTAAACGTATCAGATCATCAAACAAACAACGTTAACCTGTAAAAAATAAAACAAACAGGATTAGTTTTAGGTTTATGTTTAGATTAACAAGTCACACCTCACGTATTACCTTTCCTTCTATCATGTTTGAAAAGCATAAGGTGGAAGTAGGTTTATTTAAACAACACAAAAGCTGTATTAAAATTATGATTTCCTTTATTAACTAAACTACAGTGGCTTGCAAAAGTATTCGGCCCCCTTGAACTTTTCCACATTTTGTCACATTAAAGCCACAAACATGAATCAATTTTATTGGAATTCCACATGAAAGACCAATACAAAGTGGTGTAATCATAAGAAGTGGAACAAAAATCATACATGATTCCAAACATTTTTTACAAATAAATAACTGAAAAGTGGGGTGTGCGTTATTATTCAGCCCCCTTTGGTCTGAGTGCAGTCAGTTGCCCATAGACATTGTCTGATGAGTGCTAATAACTAAATAGAGTGCACCTGTGTGTAATATAATGTCAGTACAAATACAGCTGCCCTGTGACGGCCTCAGAGGTTGTCTAAGAGAATGTTGGGAACAACAACACCATGAAGTCCAAAGAACACACCAGACAGGTCAGGGATAAAGTTATTGAGAAATTTAAAGCAGGCTTAGGCTACAAAAAGATTTCCCAAGCCTTGAACATCACACGGAGCACTGTTCAAGCGATCATTCAGAAATGGAAGGAGTATGGCACAACTGTAAACCTACCAAGACAAGGCCGTCCAGCACACATGTGGAAGAAGGTGCTCTGGTCAGATGAGACCAAAATGGAACTTTTTGGCCAAAATGCAAAACGCTATGTGTGGCGGAAAACTAACACTGCACATCACTCTGGACACACCATCCCCACTGTCAAATATGGTGGTGGCAGCATCATGCTCTGGGGGTGCTTCTCTTCAGCAGGGACAGGGAAGCTGGTCAGAGTTGATGGGAAGATGGATGGAGCCAAATACAGGGCAATCTTGGAAGAAAACCTCTTGGAGTCTGCAAAAGACTTGAGACTGGGGCGGAGGTTCACCTTCCAGCAGGACAACGACCCTAAACATAAAGCCAGGGTAACAATGGAATGGTTTAAAACAAAACATATCCATGTGTTAGAATGGCCCAGTCAAAGTCCAGATCTAATTCTTGCCACAGATTCAATCGAGAATCTGTGGCAAGATCTGAAAGCTGCTGTTCACAAACGCTGTCCATCTAATCTTACTGAGCTGGAGCTGTTTTGCAAAGAAGAATGGGCAAGAATTTCAGTCTCTAGATGTGCAAAGCTGGTAGAGACATACCCTAAAAGACTGGCAGCTGTAATTGCAGCAAAAGGTGGTTCTACAAAGTATTGACTCAGGGGGCTGAATAATTACGCACACCCCACTTTTCAGTTATTTATTTGTAAAAAATGTTTGGAATCATGTATGATTTTCGTTCCACTTCTCACGTGTACACCACTTTGTTTTGGTCTTTCATGTGGAATTCCAATAAAAGTGATTAATGTTTGTGGCTGTAATGTGACAAAATGTGGAAAAGTACAAGGGGGCCGAATACTTTTGCAAGCCACTGTATTTCAGCTTTAGGCCTTTCTTTCCATGACAAAATGACATGGCATCTGTGGGTGGAACTGTTAAAAAACAGGGATCCTGTCTGTTCTGAAAAATGATGATGATGACTCATATCATTCAACCAGAGAGAAAAAAGAATTAACAAGGTTAAGAAGTTTAAAGAGCTAAGAAGCATAAAGGCCTGTAGTGTGTTGTGTTTCGTGCTCAGTGCAACCGACTCAACGGCCAGATGGTCTACTCTCTGAAGACTGAGAATCCCCATCTGCTCATGTATATATGTATAAGAAAAACAACGGGCAAAAACATATACACTGCACAAGTCCAACTCTTTATATACACATTTTATATATTACTTTACAAAAGGTACTCACAATCCTGGAACTCTAAAATTTTTACTGAGATTATGTAGAGCGATACAAAGTAGCTCAAATAATGATGTATTATGTCTTTATATATAAGAAGTGAAAAATGTAGCATACATTTGTATTCAACTCCTCGAAATCTGATACTCCTAAATAAAATGAACCAATTACCAGTTAGATTTACTGTATATTATTTACCAAATAAATAAATGCAGTTTATCTGACTATAATTATTTACAAATATAAACTCAGCTGTTCTTTGAAAGTCTCAGATTGTTAGAGAATACAAGTAAAGAAGCAACATCAAAAAGAGCTAGGAGCACACCAGACAGGTCCCAAAGGTAAAATGCCGTGTAAGGCAGCATCATGCTATGGGGAGAGACAGAGAAGCTGGTCAGAGAGGAGGGCATGACGCTGAAAGTTGTTAGATGCTGCAAAAACAAAATGCTAGGTAAATTTGGCGTCATTGGACTTTGGGAGGAAGCTGGAGTACCAGGAGAGAACCCGCTGATCTATGAGGGAGAACATGCAAACTCCATGCAGAAAGACTAGAGGCCAGGATTTAACCCAGAATATTCTTGCTGCAAAGCAACAGTGCTACCACCTGCAGCCTGCTTTCTATCCAACCAATTTTTTAAACTATCATATACAGTACAGACCAAAAGTTTGGACACACTTTCTCATTCAATTGAATGAGAAAGTGTGTCCAAACTTTTGGTCTGTACTGTATATATATATATATATATATATATATATATACAGTGGCTTGCAAAAGTATTCGGCCTCCTTGAACTTTTCCACATTTTGTCACATTACAGCCACAAACATGAATCAATTTTATTGGAATTCCACGTGAAAGACCAATACAAAGTGGTGTACACGTGAGAAGTGGAACAAAAATCATACATGATTCCTAACATTTTTTACAAATAAATAACTGAACAGTGGGGTGTGCGTAATTATTCAGCCCCCTTTGATCTGAGTGCAGTCAGTTGCCCATAGACATTGCCTGATGAGTGCTAATGACTAAATAGAGTGCACATGTGTGTAATCTAATGTCAGTACAAATACAGCTGCCCTGTGACGGCCTCAGAGGTTGTCTAAGAGAATGTTGGGAACAACAACACCATGAAGTCCAAAGAACACACCAGACAGGTCAGGGATAAAGTTATTGAGAAATTTAAAGCAGGCTTAGGCTACAAAAAGATTTCCCAAGCCTTGAACATCCCACGGAGCACTGTTCAAGCGATCATTCAGAAATGGAAGGAGTATGGCACAACTGTAAACCTACCAAGACAAGGCCGTCCACCTAAACTCACAGGCCAAACAAGGAGAGCGCTGATCAGAAATGCAGCCAAGAGGCCCATGGTGACTCTGGACAAGCTGCAGAGATCTACAGCTCAGGTGGGGGCATCTGTCCATAGGACAACTATTAGTCGTGCACTGCACAAAGTTAGCCTTTATGGAAGAGTGGCAAGAAGAAAGCCATTGTTAAAAGAAACCATAAGAAGTCCTGTTTGCAGTTTGCCACAAGCCATGTGGGGGACACAGCAAACATGTGGAAGAAGGTGCTCTGGTCAGATGAGACCAAAATGGAACTTTTTGGCCAAAATGCAAAACGCTATGTGTGGCGGAAAACTAACACTGCACATCACTCTGAACACACCATCCCCACTGTCAAATATGGTGGTGGCAGCATCATGCTCTGGGGGTGCTTCTCTTCAGCAGGGACAGGGAAGCTGGTCAGAGTTGATGGGAAGATGGATGGAGCCAAATACAGGGCAATCTTGGAAGAAAACCTCTTGGAGTCTGCAGAAGACTTGAGACTGGGGCGGAGGTTCACCTTCCAGCAGGACAACGACCCTAAACATAAAGCCAGGGTAGCAATGGAATGGTTTAAAACAAAACATATCCATGTGTTAGAATGGCCCAGTCAAAGTCCAGATCTAAATCCAATCGAGAATCTGTAGCAAGATCTGAAAACTGCTGTTCACAAACGCTGTCCATCTAATCTGACTGAGCTGGAGCTGTTTTACAAAGAAGAATGGGCAAGAATTTCAGTCTCTAGATGTGCAAAGGTGGTAGAGACATACCCTAAAAGACTGGCAGCTGTAATTGCAGCAAAAGGTGGTTCTACAAAGTATTGACTCAGGGGGCTGAATAATTACGCACACCCCACTTTTCAGTTATTTATTTGTGAAAAATGTTTGGAATCATGTATGATTTTCGTTCCACTTCTCACGTGTACACCACTTTGTTTTGGTCTTTCACGTGGAATTCCAATAAAACTGATTCATGTTTGTGGCTGTAATGTGACAAAATGTGGAAAAGTTCAAGGGGGCCGAATACCTTTGCAAGCCACTGTGTGTGTATATATATATATATAAACATTTTGACAAAAGCTACAAATGCTGGCTTCTTCGAAAAATAATCTGGATCACAATATTTTCAGATAGTTAGCAAACAGGGACCTCACCAGACTTTGGCTCTGTGAGAGGAAACTACATTTCAGGCATATATCAAAACATAGAGCCATCTCTCTGTTTATCTCTAAAACAGATTAAAACTCTTTTAAATTCTGTGTGCTGCAAGGCTTTCCAAAGTGTTTCAGGTCCAGACTGTCGCACCTCGTCACAGGCACAGCAGCGGGGTTTCAGCCTCTCGGAGTGGTGCCGGCCACAATAGATCTTCCCATCCTGAAGGAAGTAAATGAGATCCACCAGTAGCTCCTCACATGTGCAGCAGACGAAGCAACGAGGGTGCCAACATTTTCCATGCCCTGCCCTGGCAGCGAAAACTACAATTTCCCCTCCATTTAACTGACCACCACACTGTATGTGAGGAAAAGGATGAAGAGAGTGAACAGGAAGAAAAAGTGAGGAGATGGTAAGAAAATGAAAAAAGAAGTCAGGATATTGCTTAAAAACTGGAAACTAAATATGAAAAGAAAAGGTAAAAACAGTGAAAGTCTTGTGACTTTGTTGTTTTTATCTTAGTCTGTGTTTGAGTAAAAAACAGTTCCAAAAGTCAAATGAAATCATCTGTTTACCTTCTCACAGACCATCCCGGTAACGGTGAGGGGGAAAGGACGGACGTTCCCTCTACCTAAGTTGTCTTTTTTCCGCTGGTTGCTGAAGATCTTAAGCTCTCGTTTCTCTTCCTCATCCAGTGCATTGCAGTAACGTACCTAAAACATCACGGCACATCATCTTGCAGCATAAAAACTACAAATACCAATCATCTTCAACATTTACACATTAAAACAGAAAATCTGTGTATTTTACCTCATTATCATGTGGGGGTAACTGATGAAGCAGCTGCTTGATGCGATATTTCTCTCCAGGACTGTTTATGTAGGGCACTTTCTCCTCTGGTAAAGAATTATAATACTGATGCACCTAAAACAGACAAAGCAAAAAAACATTAAAATGAAAAACTGTAATCTTGTTTTAAAGGGTACAAAGTGTCTGACATGCTATGCTATAGTTTTTTTTAACTCAAATACTGATTTACAGTGTGCTGTTAAGAAGTATTTGCTATCATGTATTGTTGCTTTTTTGGCACACTTTATTGTTTCAGATCAAACAAAGCGTAATATTGGACAAAGATTATCTGATTAAATAGAAAATAGGGTTTTCAAATGATGATTCCTTATATTGAGAAAAAACCTAAACCAACCTTTCTCTAATTGAAAAGGTAATTGCTCCTTAAACCTATCAACTTGTAAGGCCCCTCCGTTCCCCCAGACCCGGTAAATCCTGAATTAACCGTTATTAACCTCATTTATTGGGAAGCTGATTTCAATTTCACTAGCTACACTCAGGTCTGATTGCTGCCCGGTCAGCAGAATAAAAAAAAATAATAACAACCGTATCTCACCAACACGAAATGGGTTCAAAGTGATAGCTATTACCCACAATAGGGAAAACATGGATAGGCCAGCAAGATTACTCCAACAGTGCATCGACAGCACATCCAGGAGCTCATAAAAAAACACAGATCAACATTTAAAGCACTGCAGACCTCACTTGCCTCAGTGAGGGTCACTGTTTATGATAAGAAATAGATAATGCATCCAAGGAAGAGTTCTACAAAAGCCTGTCTTATAATTGCGGAAAAGAAATCTTGATGATCCCCAAGGCATTTGAGAAAAATATTCAGTGGATTGATGAGACACAAGTGGAACTTTTTGAAAAATGACATTATGCCTACAGGTAAACATGATGCTATTAGTTTGATCACCAGCTTCACAGATGCATAAGAATGTCTAGCCATTGGTTTGTGACCTTAAGCTCAAGCACACTTGGGTTATATTAAAGCACTCCAGCGCTCCTAAATGGCTAGAACTCTCTAAGGAGGCAAATATTTTTTTACAGCACTCACTGTGTAATAAACATGTACAGTACATTTGCCCACTGATACGGAGCAACATTTGCTTCAATTTTCAGTTATATCACTGGACTCCCAATAAAGACAGTGTTAAAGTTCCACATTCCTCTGTGCCTGATGACCTCTCACAACATAAGTTATATATTACGTCGGAGGCACATGGATAACAGTGGATAAGAGTACTGTTGCAGGACATAGACAGAACTGTAGCTGAACGACACTCCATAGTGGCCAATTTACATACATTTCTAATGGAGTGAAAATTTTCAATCATTTAAATCATTATAGGGTTAATATAAAGGGGCTTAATGCCAACTAATATAAGCATTCAATTATTTGCAAAAGGATTTGAACTTTTTTACATTTTGTCACATTAATAGTAAAAACTTTAATGCGTTTCAATGGGATTTTATCTGGTAGACTGACACAGTACCATATAATTTTAAGGGGATGTATTGTTTTCAACATTTAGACAGTTTTAGGCATTTCTTTGTGGGAAAACTAACTGCACACCATCTCCAAAGTGAAACATGGTGTAGGCAGCATCATGTGAGAATAATTTTCTTCAGCAAGAATAGGGAAGCAGTTCAGACTGGATGAGAAGATGAGTGGAGCTAAATACAGAACTATCTGGAAGAAAGTGGAAGAACTGAAAGATAATCTGTTAGAGGCTGTAAAAAACTTGAGACTTGGACGACGTTCACCTTTCAGCAGATCAACTGCCATAAACAGACAGCCAGAGCTACAATGGGATGGTTTATATCAAAGAATGTTCATGTGTTAAAATGGTCCAAAGAACAGATCTAAATCTAATTAAGAATTTGTAGCAACACTTGAAAAAACCTGTTTACACACACTCTCCGGTAAATCTGACTGAGCTTGAGATATTTAGCAAAGAAAAAATGTGAAAAAAACAGTCTTACACAGTTCCACAATGTTTTTTTAGTATTGAATATAAATGCATTTTTATTTGTAAAAAATGAAAAAAAAAAACATGTATCCATCCATTCTGCTACACAATTATCTACTACTTGTTGATGGTCTGTCATACAAAATTTCAATAAAATATATTAAAATTCAAGGGTTCTGGATACGTTCTGTGGGTCCATTGCTTTGTACTGAATGCAAAAAAATGACATGTTCTGCTTTATTTAATAAATTCATGCAACAAACCCATTTAAATGTATCTGAGATTGCATTTAATATAATTTACAATGCCCTTCATGCCAGCATAACCTGTTTGTTTTTCCCTATCAATCACTGTTGCCTTTGGAATTCATCATGCAGCAGCACTCAGTGTCCTTGGCCTGAACCTCCTCTTGTATTTGCATCTAAGTTGGTGAAATAAAGAAAACACTTATTGGTGCTTAAGAGGTAAACACTTTTTGGGATGGAAAACAATCTTTTCGGTTGTCTGATTTTAAGTGAACCGGCCTCTAAATCCAAATTATTTGTGTTCAGTCAAATTTTTCAGATTAAGTTTACATAATCACTGGGGTGGAAAATTACCATAAAAAGAAAGTGCCTTTCTGCTCCATGTAAGAGCAAAAAAGGCACTATACTATACTATACTATACTATACTATACTATACTATACTATACTATACTATACTATACTATATTATACTATACTAGTTTAATGAGCATAGAATAAGGATAATTATTTATTGTTCTCCTCTGTGACCTGAGCTATCATCCTGAAGAAAAGGTGATACACATACATAACTAAATTAAATATTTCTCTTTCACATCATCTAGTGATTAGTTTAATAAATAATTAATTTATCTTAATAAAAAATGCCTGATGTATTTGCCTTAGCAAAAGCAAGTCTAAATGAGCTAAATGTATTCTCCTAGTGGCACATGATAGATCCTACTAATTTAATGTTTCGAAATAGTGCTATAGTAATAATGAATGGTGTTATGAATAATTTGTTTCAGTTCTAATCCTTTTGTTTATGAAACTCAGAAAATAACTCAATTTAGTGCAATAAAACTAGGATCAATGCAAGAAAAGAAATTGTCTTTTTTGTTTTGTAACAAACCTTTTAGATGTTGAGCTAAATTTTTTTGTGGTTTTTGTCGGTCAAGAACACAGAGAAACCTGCCAGTCTTGATTCATCTTTAAAAGTTAGCTGAAATGTAAAATATCATGAAAACAGAGGAAGAGCTTTCTTGTTAAACATCTCAGATTTGACCTTTCTGCTACACTAACATGTTTTTCTCCAAAACCATGTTCAAAGAAAATTTTATTTAAATGGAAGGATGAAACTTACAGACAGAGAAAGAGGATAGCATGGAGGACAAAAGCATGGATAGCAAAGTACTGACCAAAGGAAGAAGTATTTAAACTATGTCAGGAATTCCTAGATGAACATTAGACTAATGACCAAAAGGCTGCAGCTTTGGAGCAAATATAGAGCTTGATGAGTTTGAACTGAGGGAAAATAATAACCAGACAGGGGCAAGACCTAACATGAGCAGACAAAGAAACAAAAAGACAAAAAGTCAGAAATAGATGTAAAAAGTGTACAAGGAGTGAAATGATTATAATGCACAAGGAAATACAAAAAAAGGGGAAAAAAAGAACAAACAATGTGGGGAGTTGAAACTAAACCTAAACAGCACATAGACAACAAGTATGATAAAGAAGACCACAAAACTCCAAAGCAAAGTCCTAAGGTTCCTGACAGTTCACAGTAAGATTGCTGCGCTGGTGTTAAAAGGTGACAAATTAAAGATTGTTTAGAATTTGAAATCACCATTCCTATTTATATGCTCACTCAAATTAATATAGAGATTAAAATCAAAGCTAAACTTCTGAAAGACCATTGACACGATAATGAATACTAGATGATATTTTGAACATACAATTTCCTTCCCATAAAACTTTCCCCTTTTTGTCTATAGTAATAGTTGAGTAAAATTGTTGCGTCATTGATTTGATATTCTTTGATTACATGTCTTTTTGTTTAATCGAATCACTGGTAAGTAAATTTTAGACTTATTGATAATCATTCAAAAATAACCTCTTTTCCTCGCATGTGTCCACTTTTCACGTGCTGTCCGGGACTTCCGGGAGGATGCTTGATCAAAAGATTAAGTTGACATAAAATTGACATAAAATTTTCATCGTTTTTAAGGGAACCAATAAGCATACTTAAATTCACTGGTGCAATGCATGCATTACGTCCTTCCCGAGCTACAACCATAGCTTGCTGACTGTGATGCACTGCGTCATGTTGCCCTGCTCCGCACTGCATGCGCTGTTATGACTGTTCACAGGACATCAAAGCGCAAGTGTAGTTTCACAGACGAACAGAGCTGGCATAGCTGGCATATTTGTTTCTGTGTGTGACAAAAGTAGTAAAGATCCTGTAGGTCCACATGGACACAAAAACTATAATAATGCTGTGCAAAGTGAGAGTGTATCCATAAAGTCACAGAGGAGGGTGAAGATTTAAACTAAGACAGGAGTAGGCACTTTTTATTGTCTGTTTGAGACTGCTGCTTTTTACTTTCATTACATTGAAAAGAAAATAATACTTGTTTCCTCAGAATATTATTTCAGATTTCTGTTGAATTTTTCTCCAATATGACTTAAAAAGTAAACTATTATTGTTACCGGTAAATTCACTAATTTGGAAGAGTAATTATGTGTATATTTTATTAATTTCCAGAAATTTTAAAGTCATTTTTCTACTTGTGAAAGCCTATCTGAAGTTTGTTGTTTAACTGTTCATTCTAACCACATGGAGATTGCACACACTAAATTTGTTAAAATCAAAAGTCTTGGACCTGTCCTGAAACACTTTCAGGACAGGGCCAAATGTCCTCTTTTTTGGAAATCAAAATATGGTCACCCTAATTAACATTGCTTGCTGGAGAGAGGCACTGGCCCCCTGCGACTCTGCAACCATGATGGATGGATGGACGGATGGATGGATGGATGGATGGACGGATGGATGGATGGATGGATGGATGCATGGATGGATGGATGGATGATTCTGTTCAGTCTTAAGATGGATTGATTTAGAGAATGTGAGTGTGATTAATTTTTGATAGACTGTGAGACTGATTGCTTCATGAACCTTAATAAACGTTAATTAATCTTACTCATGCTACTGTGTCTTTAATGAACCGAATTATTATTTCTTAAAGTTAAGCGGGAGTAAAAGTCCAAACTCAGGAAACAAAACCTTTTAGTAAGACAATCCAAACACTGTTGAATCCTAATGATAGATTCAGTACAGACAAATTTGGGGAGTTTGATTCCTGACAGCTCAATGAGCCACAGCACATGGTTATTTTCTTTTTTAATGGCATTGTACAGAGAGACACCAGAAGTGACAGGCTTAAAAATCATTACATTCAAGTGCATTAAAAGAGAAACAGGCAGTTTCAATTGCCTCGACCTCCTGCTGGATGACAGAGGCTGCAGCCTTTTTCAGCATCCTGTCAAGATGGCTGACTAGAGAAAATCACTGTTATCAGCCTTCCTGTCATCTGTTAACAGAGCCCTAGGTGGCCTGTTGTATTAGTGTCTCTCTCTTATGGAATAAAGACAAAAGCAATTATAGTTGAAACTGTTGAAGAACTGAATGATTTTAATATCACAAGGAGCATAACTACAGACAAATATAAAAACAAATTAAAGATGAGGAGATAGTTTCTTCTAATTCAATTAGTGTGGTCAGTCATGGCATCAAAAGGCTTTTAAGATGCAAATGGTTCCAAACAGGAATCCGAAGAGTCTGCTAGCTCAGGCAGATCAAATAGAATCCGCAATGAGATTCAGACTTGATTACTGACTCTAATTTCACTAGGTTGAAATGTGCTAGAATATGTTCAAATAAAGAAAAAACTGAGCTCTGCTGTAGCAAAGGCTTAATTAAACTTTGCCCATTTAAAAAACATCTCCAATATTTGTTTCAATTATACAGCTGTGTGTTCAAAATATGACAATGATCCAACTGGCCAGAGCTGAAGAAGCTCGATTTGATCTTAATAATCAGAAGATTATGGATGGATGGACATATTGAGAAACAACCTTAAAGCAGGACTCCTGCTCAACCCTGCTTCACAGTGTACTGTGGCTTCACCTCAGTTTTTAAGGTTGTGAGACAAAGTTAGTGTTGTTCCTCCACCCAGAAAAAAATAGTCACACTTTCATTTATCCACAAAATGTTTAGTCATTTCCTTTTGGGGCCAAATAGTGTGTTCTTTGACAAACTGGAACATCTTCAGCATGTGAGGGCTTCTTTCCATTTACTTGGCTACTCAAAGGGTTGCAAAATTGTTACAGTACTCACAATAGACCTATTTTGATCACTGGGGAGCTGATTGTTGCCTGAGTCTTATCCATTTTGGGTTATCCTTTGATCCATTCATACTTTTCCCTTTTCTTCCACTTCTTTCTGATTTTGGTTTCCATTATAAAGCACTTTAAATCATTTTAGCTGAGCTGTCATAATTTTCTGTCCTTTTTTCTACTTTTCCTCTATTCAAAAAATGTACGTACTGTATGCTGTTTTTCAATGCCTGGAATGAGCAATTTTACTCAGAGTGTTATAGAGGTATGCTCTCAAACCAGCATGTACAACATTTACTGGCACCTTTTTGCACCTGTTCTTTCATAGAATGAATGATCTCACTGATTCATACATTCACATTCAAGCGGCTGCAGGGTGTCACAGTTATTAGCGCTGTTTCTTTGCAGCAAGAAGGTCCTAGGTTTGAATCCTGGCCTGGGGTCCTTCCATGGAGTCTGCATGTTCTCTCCTTGTGTGGATGGGTTATCTCCAAAACTGCATGTTAGGTTACTTGGTTACCCTAGATTACCCTTATCTATAAGTGTGTGAGGACATGGATGGTGTCGTTTGTCTATGTGTTACCCTGTGATGGACTGAGGATCTATTGGAGGTGTACCCTGATTCTTGTCCATTGACTGCTGGAGATATGTGGGTTTAGACCAGAGGTTTGCAACCTGCGAGCTCCGGAGCACACATGGCTCTTTAGATCTGATCTTTTTTTTGGGTAAAATTATAAAAAACAACTATTGTTTTAAAATAAGGATGCTTCATGATACCAGTCCTGTTTGAGCAAAAGTTTGTATTTATTTTAAAACCTAAAAATAGAAATACAAGGGTTGACATTTAAAGATGACAACAAGTTTCCTATGATTGGATTCCGCTTTCAATTAACAATTTATTACAAGTACTTGTAAATTATGTGTCATGTATATTTTCTACCAAAAGCGGTGACTATTTGCTCAACTGATAGTTTCATTTAAAATATTTCTGAACCTTAAAATATGGAAATAAAGAAAGTTTTTCGATGTGTTAATTACTTTATATTCTTATTATTTGGAGTCTGGGATGTTTGTTCGTGTTTTGTCTGTGTTTGTCGTAGTCTGTCTGCTTCTGGCTTATTTCTCCACCATTCTGGAGATTTTCACAAGAGGTCCTGGCTGAGCTGAGGACCTGTCCATCAAGTCGGGGGCGGAGCCTGGCTGCTGCACCTGCACAGGTCCAGCTCATCGCTCATTGCTGATCAAGATATAAGGAGCTGGTTGTCAGATCTTCGGTCCCTGAGTTTTAACTCGCCGTTTGGTAAAAAACTTTAGTCCTCCGTGCTGAGTTCCTTGTGCGATTTCTTTAATGACAAACCTATTAACTCCTCCCTGTCCTCCTTTCAAGGTTTTTCCTCATCACAACCTCCATGTGATCTGTTCTCCAGCTTTTCAGTAAGCCTTGGTCATTCCTCCACGTCCGACGGATTTCAAGCTCCAAGTTCCTCCGTGATCCATGCTCCACCTTTGTGCTTTGCCTGCCTGCCCTCACCTGAGTTCTTCAAAGCAATTACACTTCATTCAGGATGCTATCTCACCTCTGGATTTCTTCCCCTGCAGTTCAGATCTCCTCCGTTTCCCTGTGCACGGTTCCCGTGTCCTTCACCGTCATATTCTTCACATTTTCATTCTTTCAATAAAAACCTTTTACAACTGGTCTCCCTGGTAGTGTTCTGCATGTGGGTCATGAAGCTTAATTCCAACATGACGGCTCTCCAGTCAGGGCATAATTAGCCAATCAGTGCTTGGTTTCTTATGTAAGTATTTCTGTTATAATATGATCCTGTCTAACTCTTAATTTGGTTCCTACATAGATTCAGTTTTAATCTTGTTGGTGGAAAAATGTTCCAACAATTATTATTCCATGAAATGCCAGACAGTTCAGTCTTAGTGATTTGTACTATATATCCTCCCGTCCCTTTCCTTTCTTCCCATTCTAACATAAAGACGATAAATTACACCAATGGGGTTTAAAAACAATCAGGACCCAATGTACTTTTCCATCCATCCATCCATCCATCCATCCATCCATCCATCCATCCATTTTCTGTACTTGTCCATGCTATGCAGGGTTGCGGGGGGGCTGGTGCCTATCTCCAGCAGTCACAGGGTGAGAGGCGGGGTATACCCTGGACAGGTCGCCAGTCCATCGCAGATGTAGTTTTCCTTTTTGGTGGAATATTTTTTATAGCTTCAGAGTATAAGGAAAGTGTTGCAGATTGTGCAGATGAATAAATTATTTTTATTGCTTTTGTTTAATTGATATGGTCTGGATGTTCAGAATGAAAATAAGCAAACACTAATGAAGCATCAAACATTAATGTGGTTTGAATATCAGTGAGCTCACGTACCTGCTCTGGACTGAGGCCAGGGGGAACCCATGCGTACTCTTCCAGAGCACAACCGGAGTCATCGTCGGAGGTGGAGTTCCTCTGGAAGTCATACATCAGCTTGGTGATGGTCTTTTCCATCTCCAGAGACATGGTTGTCACAACATTCTCTCCTGCACACAACCGTTTAGTGGACACAGGTTTTCCTGTGGAGGCAACAGACAGAAGTGTGTCAGGGAAAAATGACAGAATAAATAAATCAGTGTGAGAAACCACGGGAAGATTTTAAGTGTTTTCAATCTTCTCACGGATAAATCTCAAGGTGTATGTTATGGTGGCAGATATTGTCATGGCAGGTCTTATTTGTGCCTCATTGTTTCCTCTATTCTCCTGTCTGTGATCACATAAATTCTTTACCATCTTATCTCAGAACATGAATTACACCTGGAGGAAAGAGGATAAGGGAGAGAGGACACCAATACTGTAATGCTTCCTTTTCCATGTTTCAGGGATGGAATGGTGTAATCAGAGTGATATGGGGAGTTAATTTCCTTCCACATGTAGGGTTTTCCATGGGTAAACCCTAATCTGACCAGAACACATTCTTCCACATGTTCTCTGTGTCCTGTAAGGATTATAGCAAATTGCAAGCAGGACTTTCTTTCAATAGCTTTTATTCTTGCCACTCTTTAATCAAAGTCAGACTTGGGAATAATTTATCTTGTCTTACTTTTTCTCCTACCTGTATCGAACTAAAAGGGGCTGAATAAAGTTATGCATATGGTTTATCAATAAATCCATTCATCCAATACAATCAAACTTGTGTTTTAATTAACAAAATGTAAAAAGGTTCAGAGGTATTAATACGTTGGGGTTCACCTCGGTAAACAAGAGGGTAGCCTCCCTCCGCCTACTGGTGAGGGGACGGGTCCTGACTGATGTTTGCGCTTATGCGCCAAATGGCAGATCAGATTACCCACCCTTTTTGGGGTCCTTGAAGGGGGTGCTGGAGAGTGATCCTCCCTTGTTCTGCTGGAGGACTTCAATGCTCACATGGGCAATGACAATGAGACCTGGAGGGGTGTGGTTGGGAGGAACCCCCGATCTGAACCTCAGCAAGGTGGTCCGTGCCTGTTGCGGCAGCCACCCTTGAACCCGCTGATGGACATTGGTGATGAGGGATTTTTTTGGCATGTGAGACCCCGGAAGCAACTGATAGGTACCAGCAGACCAAGCGGGGTGTGGCTTGGATGGTCGCTAAGGCAAAAACTCGGGCGTGGGAGGAGTTTGCTGAGACCATGGAGAACTACTTCTATTCAGCTTTAAGGCGATTCTGGTTCACCATCTGACATCTCAGGAGGGAGAAGTGGTCCACCACCAACACCGTTTACAGTGGGAATGGTGTGCTGCTGACATTGACTTGGGATGCCCTGAGTCGGTGGATGGAAGACCCTCTCACTTCCACCAGCACGCCTTCCAATCTGGAAGCAGAGTTTGAGGACTTTGGGTCAGGCTCTCCAATTTCTGGAGCTGAGGTCGCAGAGGTGGTTAAAAAGGTCCTCGGTGGCAAGGCCCCGGGGCTGGATGAGATTCGTCTGGAGTTCCTTAAGGTTCTGGATGTTGTGGGGCTGTGTTGTGTAATGCAGCTCTGCAATATTGCATGGACATCGGGTGCAGTTCCCTTTTATTGGCAGACTGGGGTGGTAGTCCCCCCTATTTAAAAAGGGGGACCACAGAGAGTGTTCCAACAACAGGGGGATCACACTGCTGAGCCTCCTTGGTGAGGTCTATTTACTGGTTCTGGAGGGGAGGGTCTGATGGATAGTTGAACTTCGGATCCAGGATGAACAATGCTGTTTTCGTCCTGGCTGTGAAACACTGGACTACCTCTACACCCTCAGCGTTCAACGTGTCCTCGGGGAGTCCTGTGGGGGGTACTCCGAGAGTATGGGGTACTGGACTCCTTGATACAGGCTGTTAGGTCCCTGTACAACTGGTGTCAGAGCTTGGTTTGTATTGCCGGCAGTAAGTCTGGCTCGTTTCCAGTGAGAGTTGGACTCCGCCAAGCTTGCCCTTTGTCACCGATTCTGTTCATAACTTTTATGGACAGATTTTCTAGGCGAAGCTAAGTGGCTGGGATGAGAATCAGCAACTCCAAATCCGAGACCATGGTCTTGAGCTGGAAAAGGGTAGAGTGCCTACTTCGGGTTGGGGACGAGGTCCTTCCCCAAGTGGAGGAGTTTAAGTATTTGGGGATTCTGTTCACAAATGAGGGAAAAATGGAACGGCAGATTGATGGTGCGGCGTCTGCAATGATGCGAGCGCTGTACCAGTCTGTTATGGTGAAGAGAGGGTTTGAGCTGAAAGGTGAAGCTCTCGATTGACTGTTCAATCTACATTCCTACCCTCATCTATGGTCACGAGCTCTGGGTAGTGACCAAAAGAATGAGATCATGGATACAAGCGGCTGAAATGAATTTCCTGCGCATGATGTCTGGGCTCTCCCTTAGAGATAGGGTGAGAAGCTCAGTATCCGAGGGGCCCAAAGTAGAGCCGCTGCTCCTCCACATTGAGAGGGGTCAGTTGAGGTGGCTCAGGCATCTGGTCAGGACGCCTCCTGGAACCCCCCCCCCCCCTCGTGGTGAGGTGTTCTGGGCACGTCCCACCCAGAGGAAGACCCAGGACACGCTGGAGGGACTATGCTTTTCGGCTGGCCTGGAAATGCCTTGGGATTCCCCCTGAAAAGCTGGCCCAAGTGATTGGGGAGGGGGACGTTTGAGTCTATCTGCTTAAGCTGATGCCCGTGCAACCTGACCTCAGATAAGCGGAAGAAAATGGATGGATGGATGGATGGATGGATGGATGGATGGATGGATGGATGGATGGATGGATGGATGGATGGATGGATGGATGGATGGCAATACTTCACTGTAAGGCACTGTAATTACCTAGCAGATCCTTTGTTTTCATTTTTTAGTCTGCCATATATATTGCCTGCATTGTTACCAATTAGCACACCTGTTCCCATTATTGTCCACATTCAGCACATTTGTTTTACCACAAACATTCTTTGTGAATTCACGAGATTAACTTTTGGATTTTAAGTAAACAAAAGGCTTAAGATGTCACAGACTGTAGTAAAAAATAGACTTGCATTCAAAAGAGGATCAAATGAAAAATGCCTTCTGATTCAGCCTGTGCAGTTGCTGCATCCTTTACAAAATGTGCACAGGATGTGATTTTGTGGCAATATGAGACATGCTGATTATTTTATACCCTATGACTAGGCTTCAATTGGTGCCGTAATTAACCTGCAGACATAATATATTCAGCGAGAATGAATACAAGGATCTCATCAGAAAAAGAATCAGTGGAAGGGTTGCAGATTTCTTTTTCTCCGCTGAAACAGATTAGGTGTTCACCATCTGTTACCATAGTGATCTCTCAAGTTTCAAAGACAGACACCCTTTCAGCTAAATGCTGTATAGGCTGAAAATATTACCTTAAAAATGCTTCACTCTGCACCACTGAGATCAGAATCACAATGGCAGGTCCCTGATGTGAAACATACAGGCAAAAAAGGCATGATTCCATCTGGATTTTTATTTAGAGCCACCTTTTCAGCTTTCCAAAACAGATTTACGGGTGATCGCCATAAAAAGTAAAATTTTCCTGGTTTCCACTGAGTTCCTACAAAAGAAGCACAATAACACCCAAGAATATAACCCTAAAACCTGCAGCAGCACAATTTAATTTATCTGTAGATGATCAGTTTGTTTTTCTCCTCCTTTTTTCTGTCTGAGAGGAGAACAGATGCACACATTACTGGCCCATAAATAATTAACAGGAATAGGCATCGCCTCCACCACCAAAGTATGAAAAAGACATGCAACTCATTTTACAGGCAGCAGCAATATTTAGCGAACCGGGATAGAACACAAGATTGAGTCGTGTTTACATCTCATTGGTCATTACTTTAACAGCTGCTGAGTGGATAGATATTAGAAGGTCGTTCAAATGGAAACACAGTAAATGTTAGAAATTTTATGACTTTGCATATAAAATATTGTTAGACTTCAGATTGTTGAATGCCATCAGAGAGAGTGATCAGACATGTCAGTGCAGAAAATCCAACAGATGAGACCGTTGTTATGTCTGCAGGTCACGTATCGAGGTCTTTGCAGTTCACTGACTGAGACAACAGCAGATCATGGCAGGTGAGAAACTGTGAACAGGGCCTGACATCCTCGAATCAAAAGGATTTCTCTCAAAACTAGCAGACAGCTCCTCTCTGTCATAGTTTCAGGCAATAACACTATTGCCTAAAGATTAGAAATCAGAGGAGGGGAAAATAGCTTAAGCTGTGGCCAAGGAACAGCAGATATTTGAACAGACTGAGCAAGTGAGTCAGCCTCTATCCTAGCTGATCTAGATTTTCTTTATTTCTCTAAGATTAGGGTTGCTGATCTCTGTGTGAAGACGGATCGGAGGAGAGTAACCTTGAGCGTCTAGTCTGGCCTGAGGCTCTTTGTCATTAGTGCACAGAGACTGAGTGAGTAGACATTAGTTCAAACCTGACTTACTGTGACAGCATGGAATAAGATCAGGAATACAATGCTAGAAACCCTGAATGAGAGTACTAACTACACTCTGGCACTGACAATATCAGGGTGAACATGACATTTGTTTTGCATTATGGTGTGTTTCTGAAGCCAACAAATTCACAGCTATTTTTGTCCTTTCATCTTTATCTTTACTTAAAAATACACCAAAAGCCCATCTACTTAAACAAGAAGCATGAAGGTAACTAGTATTCTTGCTAACAAAGTACTCTGTCACCTATCTTATGATCCAAGCTCGTAGAATTGATATTTATCTACAGTTAGGAAATACTGTATAATTTATCTTCTCCTGAAAACAAAAGCTATAACTATCCTCTGATAATAACAAACTCTAATTGATTACTTGTTAACCACACCCATACAAGTGGGGTTAATACATTTGATGTTGAAAAAAATGCTTCATTATGAGTTTTTCTCCCTATTGAGAGGACGTCATTCCTTTCCACTGTCCCCATATGCTTTCAAAGGAGAAAGGTTGCTGCAAAGTCAATGATCTGATGCAATCTACTGGGCTTTCTTCAATTATGAACATTTGACCAAAAAGTATTTAAATATAAACTGAAAACCCACAATTCATTCTTTTGAATTATTGCAAAAGACCTCTAAAAACATCTATTAATACAAAAATATTTGGTTGGCTCAGTGGCTTAGCAAAAGCTGGTTGTTAATGGAGTGTACATGTCAAAGCATATTAATTGAAAGTTTAGTGAAAGGAAAAAGTGTTGTAGGAAAAGATGCCCTAAAATTGTGGCCTTGAAGGGATTGTGGAGCAAAGCTCATTCCAGAATTTAGGGGACATTGAATTATTTACAGAGGAGGTCAGCTAGGTTATGAAGCTACAATTAAGATGACACAATTGTGCTTTGGACAGGAGAAATGATATCATCACTCTAACTTCAAGTTACAAAGACAGTGTTTAACACATACTGTCATAGCCAATAAAAGTCCGGAATAAAAAATGAGGAGATGTACTTGTGTTATTCTGTGACATGGTTTATTCCAGGGAGGCACTTTAAAGCTTTGCCTATTCCGAACCTAATGAAGCTCCTAACACAGTCCAAGAGTAGAGGGGTTAATGGATTGAAATGAATGCAATGTTCATCCTCTTTCTCTGTTGCATAGCTGTAGAAAAATCACAGAGAAGGCTGTGATTTTGTGCACACACTTTAAGACTGGGGGGACCACAGCGTCACTGTTTTTGCACCAGTGCTCAGATTAATGGTCCCCTCACACTCCTCTTATTAAGATGTACTGTAAGTCTCTGCTGTGCATTGTTAAACAGAGACAGCTTCCGTGCCCGGCAGCTCCGAAACAACGTGTCATCTTCACACCCAAACTTTTGACTGAACAGTCACATTGTACAGAAGGCCGCTGATGAGTGTGACTTTTTGACGTAATACACACTTGTCAGCACGACCAATTTGTCACAAACACACTCCTCTGTTCTAACCCAGCAACTCACGCAGAGGGAAACAAGTTGTGAAGTCTGCTTCCTGAAGGGGGCTAATTTTGGGACTTTTTTTGACAGTTAGATTATAATACTAAAGGGAAAAGAACAATATTGCACTGGTGAGTGTTTACTTATTGTGTTCTTCATTGAGTTGGACTGAGATGATGGTTGGTTTCCAAGAAGGTAACCATAGTTTTATATTACAAGAAAAAAAAGTTATTTTACTGTACAGATTATGACAGGTGTATTTAGCTGTGGGTTTGGCTTTTATATATTGTAAAAAGAATCAGGTCTTCTAATTCAGAACATTTATTGGCAGTAGAAAGCAACAAGACTGTGCAGCATCCAGCTATTGCACCACTAATCAATACAGTTTTACATTAGCTCACATCAGTCAGCGAAATCACTTCATGCTATTTGATTAAAGGAAAAGCTCTAGACTTTTGGGTTTTTAGTTCCAGAAAGGAACCTTTTGCAGGATTTTGGGTAGTTTTCTGGAAGTGTTTTTCTTATTTCATTGCTTCTTTCAAATGGAGTTGAAAGATTGCCCTGCTATGGAGGTAGTACTTTCTGGGTTAATCCTGAATTTATGGTAAAGTTCTGTGATGAGAGGTTGCTCAACATTTATTGGTGGTTGAATATTTCCAGTATTTTCTTTCAGTCACCTTGCAGTTTAAACTCATCAATACCTTATTTTATGTTATTTGTTTGAACCCCACCATTCATGTTGAATTTCAGCTTTTTTTTCAATGTTTTCACTCAAAACATAGTCAAATGAGCTAAACAAACGTGAAACACTAATTTAATTAACTACATGAATTCTAGACTTCTGCTTCAGCATCTGTAAAGGGGCAGAGAATAAGTCCAGGGATGTAAGTTAGTAATGTGAGACTATTTGCCGTGTTTTATCCATTTTTAAAACATATTTAATAGATCTTAAGTGTGAGTGAAGCAAACTCGATGCTGCAGCTGCTGCTTGGTTACGATTTGCTTAAGACACATCTCAGTCTTTAATTGTTACAGATCCCTGAATGATACAAACTTCCTGTGAGTTTGAAACAATTTTAACTTAGTTTCAAAGTGGAACCACTGTAAAATAAAGACTTAATTATTGTGGCTGGACCTAGACCCTTCCACTCTCCCCTAGACACACTTCACTTAACATTCATGATATATTTCCACAAAATTCAAAGCGACTTTATCTTTTAAGCCCAAACCGTTATGAAACAATCTGACATTAATGCTGTTTTGGATTGATTTCACTTAGGTTGTTCACATTAAATTTGCATTTAAATCTGCAGCTGAGATGGGCAGCAAAATGTGTATTCCAAGCACACTGACAATTAGGCAGCAACACTTCTAGTGGAGGAGGACCCTCTAAGCTTCAGCGAACAGAACTTACATAAAGAGTCTTGTTTTAAACCCCACAGTGGACAGGCACAGCACTAACAGAAAGGGTAAAAAGGGTTCGGGGGAAAACTGTTACATTGTCTAAATGCATATTCTGTGTACTACACAGAACTTGTAAGCTACAAACATCTTACAACACATCTTAATCATCCCTCACAGATTTTATTCACCATCTGACCTTTATGAACATGACAATCAACTAACTGATACCCTTCTGAAACAACTAAAGTAAACTTTTATAAGTTAGTCTCAGGCTCTATTCTTTCCTTCATGTTTGTTGTTTTGATGCACAAAATCAAAAGTGTTTAATTTGAATTTGTACGCTGACCACAAAATGATCTTTTAGTTTCACATCCTCTCCTGTCATCCTAGGCTGGAGGAAGGCAAGAAGATGCATGAAAAGAGCTTATAAGAAGCAACAGCAGGCATTTAACAAAATGAGACGGCATCAAATAGACCTGACATGTGGCACAGCTGCACTGCCTGCCTACTGCTGTATTTTATGATCTGTCAGATGAACAGTAACGCTAATGGTGACAACTTATTTATGTATTTTTAATTTCATTTAAACCTTGAAATGATGCATCATGGCCTTTTTTATATGCCACAGCTGCCAAGAAGATTTCTACACAGTGGGTCTTCATAGACCCCTCTCCTCTTCTCTAACTGAGACATTTTTTTAGATGTCACACTCATATTAGTCTCCAGGTATCAGGCGAGACAGAAAGCAGAAGAGACAATGAGGTAGAAAAACAGAATAATGTGAAACTGATGGTTTTGTTTGTAAACTTAATCGCATGGGATTTAGCAACATCTAGTGCAAACAACTTAACATATTTCCCTTTCTAAGCTCAGAGGATAATTATTTAAAATGTTGAAGGTCTATTTGTTTATAAGGGACTTCTGTAGAAATACTGCAATGCAAACAACCATAGCCAAGGTGCCATACCCCCACAGAGAAGGTCCAAGAAAAAACGACACCTCTCCCTGAATCTTTCAGAATGGTTTCTGATGTTAGTATTAATGGTGTGACTGGTGAAGAGCTGGGGCAACATATGGTCTCCTGGTAGCATCCATAACTGCACTTGTTGAAAGGTCACTGTGTTTTTGAGGGCAGCTTGTCCTGGATCCTCTTTCCATTTCTGAATAATTTATCTGATTGGGCTCTGAGGGCCATATTCTGGCTTGATTTGTGCTTTTAGTAGCTTATTCTCAAACCTACAGTGCCCTGAAAAAGTACTAATACCTCTTGAACTTTTCGCATTTTGTCACATTACAACCACAAACTTTAATGTATTTTTCTAAGATTTTAGGTGAATGACCAACTTAGGGTATTTCATTTATAGAAGAAAAATGATACCTGGCTTTTTAAGTACTGTAAAGATTATAATCTGAAAAATGTAGCCCCTTAATAAAACTCTGCAACGAAGATCTACCTCTGTTAATCTCAGTATATTTGCAGCTGTTATATGAACGCCTGAGAGGTTTGGTGGAGAACATTAATGTACTGGTAATATCAGGAAGACCAAGTAATACAGCAGATAGGTCGGAGGAAAAGACAACACCTAAGTTTAAACATCTCAGAGAGCACTGTTCAATCTGAAAACAGACAGAGTATTACACAACTGCAAACCTAACAAGACATGCCCATCTATCTAACCTGACCGGCAGGACAAAGAGAGCATAAGAGTTGCACCCCAGGGTAACTTTTGGGGGAGCTGCAAAAGCCAGCAGCTCGGAAGAACTGTCTGCAGTTAAACTAGTCAAGCACTTGCAAGAAGGCAAGGCAAGCAACTTTAAACAATAAGGCAATTCAAGGAAAAAAACAAGGCTGTTGTCAGAAGAACATCAAACCAAGTCCTGAAGAAGTCAGAAGGTCAAGACTGCTGATAAAATAAAGCCTGTTTACTATAAAACTTGAACTACTCATATCAAAATAATAAACTGCTTGTATCTGCTCTAATACAGTGTAATTTTGACTCTTTATTCTGGTTTAGTGGTTTGTTAGCCAAATTAAAACATAGACTAAAGGTCTTACAAACAACATTATCTCCTATATACTAAATATTACCTGCATGGCTAATTGCAGAATAATTAGAATACTTTCAGTAGATCAGCATGCAAACCAGCTGAAATGGCATCACATGTTCAGGATTTTTAAAGTGTCTACCACAGCCTACCTGAGCAGTGTAGTTCAAATGATGAACTCCCAACATCAGCATAACACTCAAGAAGACGGCTACCAAAAGCTCTTTATTTTATACCCGTTTTTTTTATTATGGAATGCATATTAAGTTGGCACCATCACTCAATGTTTTCAGGGGCCAGTTCAGTGTTCATCTCTGACAAAAAAATTGCACAAACCCCATTTTTATTTTGCTCTACTGCACCTAATAAATGTATGCTTTCTATGCAACTTTACCTTTATTTACTTTATCTATACCTTTTGTTGTGTTGCATATTTGTTTTGTAGTTCTGTGTTTTTGATAGTTTTTTAATATTTAACACCAACAACTATGCTGGAAACGATAGTTTTAGTAGGACAGTACTACTATTATTCTTTTTGTTGCAAAATAAAATCAATCAATCAATCAATCAATCAATCAATCAATCCTAAAGTTTCACTAAGGAGATACATCAAACATTTGATCTGCTCTGGTCACTTAAGACCAAACTTGAACTTTCTGGCCAACACGCAAAACACTACAGCCCCTTTCAAACAGGCCATGAAAAACAGTAATTTTCCGGACTTTGTCTGTTTTGCTTTTGAGTCTGAAAGCAATCTTCCGGATACCCTTTACAGTTAATTTTACGGATGAACACCCAGGAACAAGAGCAGACTTTTCGTGGAATGGTGTATGTATTCAGATTATCAGGAAATGTTCCGGAAAAGCTGGAGGGGTGTGGGTCCAGCACATACAACCTTACCTGCCAATAATATCATGATTTTGGCAACTTTCTATTTAATAAATAGTATCATAAGTTACCAATAATGTAATGAGATTTTTGAGCCAATAACAACAGAACATTTTGGAAAATGCAATTCTGTTATTGATATAGTTTTCAAGAGTCTTCAGAAAATGTAATTGTTGCAATGAATAGTAGTAATGGATAAGTAGGACTGCAATGCTTGGAAATAAAATACCTCTTTGTGCAGTTTTTGAATAATTTGATCTTAAAAATTAGATGTAATTAATGGCATAGTCCTCTTATGTATTCTTCAAGGATACATACTATTCATCACTTCCTCTCCTGAATTAAGATTGGAGATGTATGGAGATATAAATGTATGAAAATACTCAGCACATTTTCAAAAGATATATTGCTACACCAATAAGTTGACCTTCCAATAACATGACAGCCTATTATAATATTGGCAAAATGTCACAACCCTATTGGACCTACAACTTTATTGGTTAGTAAGTGGGCAGTGCAGTAGCGCAGTAGATAGGACTGTTGCCTTGCAGCAAGAAATTACCGGCCTGAGGTCTTTCTGCATGGAGTTAGCATGTTCTCCCTATGCATGTGTGGGTTCTTTCAGGGTACTTCCACAGTCCAAAAACATGACTGTTAGGTTAATTTGTCTCTCTAAATTGTCCTGCATCTCTGTGTTGCCCTATGATGGACAGGCAATTTGTCCAGGGTGTACCTATGAAGCTGTTCAGAGTAGGTGGGAAGATAGATGGGGTTAAATACAGCATATTCTACAAAGAAAAACTGCTAGAGGCTGCAAAACACTTGAGACTTGGGTGGAGGTTCTTTCAGCAGGACAACAACAACAACAACACTAAATATAGAGCCAGAGTTACAATGGGATGGTTTAGATAAACGCATATCCACGTGTTAAAAAAGTCCAGTAAATTTCTAGCCCTAAATCCAAATGAGAATCTGTGGCAAGTCTTGAAACTTGTTTACAAGTACTCTCCATCCAATGAGACTAAGCTTGAGCTAATGTGCAGATAGGCAGAAATATAAAGCTGTAGATGTACAACAGTGGTAGGGGCATACCTCAATACCCTCTGAGCTGTAATTGTAGCAAAATGTGGTTCTACAAAACATTGACTATTTATTTGTAAGAACATCGTACTTGAGAATCATATATTCTTTTATTTCACAACCAGGGATTACTCGATGGTCTATCGCATAAAATCTCAGTGGCAGTGGCAGTGTGGTACTCAGGACGGCTTAGAGAGGAAAAAATCCATGATAAAACAAAGCAAACAATGTGAACTGAGAACTACACAACAACAACCCACAAATAGATATATAAATATAACAACAGCTTCACTGAAGAGCTAATGGTCCCGATTATTACAAGATCTAGTTGTGGTAACCTTAGCCAAAAATGCATCTGTAAACACCGGAATGTGTGACTACACCTACTAATTATGTGAAATAATATTGGGTTTGTACTTACAAAGAAAATAACCAGTTTATGTAATGTCTCTCATTTTAAAGATTCGAAATGAAAAAGAGTGGGATATTTGGCCACTTTCTAAGTACACTATCTGACACCTTTAAGGATGGTTTTAATTTGAAAAAAAAAACACAACAAAAACATTTAGTTAACTTACATCGGACACTGATGAAAACAATTTCAGCCAGGTGCAGTGACTTGTATATGGAAGAGGATACAGCTCATCTGAAGTGTGCTTAGTGAGGCAGCAGCCATCTAACCATCTAACTGTAGGTCAGCTGGAAAAAAACAACAACCCCGCAAGCTACCATGGCAACCGATTGGTGTGCAAAGTCTTGAACAACAGCCAACCTTGAGTATCTGCAGAAATGTGTGACTTTATTGATGTAACACCAAAGTACCAGCACAGAAACAAACCTGAAAGTAATAGCTTTATTTCTGGCCATCGTCTCTGCTGGTAGGACTTTTCTTCTGAGCTTCTCTCCCCTCGTGTACAAGGACAAGGTTAAACAACGGATAATGTACATGCTCTAACCTTTTTATGGCTCACAAATACCAAATTGCCACTGAACCTGATTTTTTACCATCACTTTTATCTTCTTCCATTCAAACCAATTAACAGAGCCCTCATTTACACATGAATTAACTCAGATTAATCAAAATCTCTTTGCCAGAAGAGGGTAGCTATTCACAAGTATAAGGGTAATTTTCAGATCAAAGAGAGGAGGCTTTGGGTAAAAATTCACAATAGCTAAAATTCCTCAGAGAGGAAATACACTTGAACACATATGGTTTCTGTGAGAGAGAGGGACAGAAGAAGGAATACTGTGAAACAACAGATAAAGGGCTCCGGATTCAGTGTTAAGAGCAACGCTGCTCCTTTTTTCACGTGTCATGCTTCACCCACCTCTCTCCTTCCTCCACCCATCCTCATGTGCCTCTGACAGGCTCTGTGTGGGTGTGCATAAGAGAAAGAGAAGGAGAGCCAGTGATGGAGAGAAAAAGCTCTTATTTATGTAAAAGCTGACATGAGAGAAGGTGCTCAGCTGAAGCACAGAGCTGGACCAAGGCTTTATTAACTCTTAACATGCAGAACAAAACCAGTAAACACCATGAAAAAGCAATGCCAAATTAATATTTATTATCTTTGTACTGTGCTATGAGAAAGTAACCAAGCTCCTTCCTTTATTCCACTTTGTGTTATTTTATAGACTTCTTCCAAGCATGATTTGGGTTTAGTTTTCTTAAAGAAAATAAATAAATAATAATAATATTCTAAGTTGGCACTAATAACAATATGAAATTATGTTTTCAGTAATTTTTTATAAATATACAAATGATATAAAGATGAAAATGTACTAAGCACATAAGTAGTCACACCCCTTGTTGTGACATTCAAAATAGAGTTCAGGTGCATCTGATCTCCACTGATCATCCTTAAGATGTTTCTGCAACTTGATTGGAGTCCAGCTATGGTAAATTTAGTTGGATGCAGTGATTTGAAGTTAATAAATGGAAACTGGCTGTAGACCTCAGAGGCCAAATTGCTGCCAAAGGTGGTTTACAAAATATAAAGCCATGGGTTTGAATATCAACAACAGATTAACACATTTGGAGATATGTCTAAAAACATGTTTAAGCTTATCATTATGGTACTATGTGTAGATCTCTGAGAGAAAAAAACAAAAATGTATTTTAGAATAAAATTTTAAAGTACGAAAAAGGGAAGGGGTTTGAATATTCTCTAGAGCCACAGTATGTTTCCTCTATGGAGTGTGTCTTAGTTTTTATACTTTTCTATTAACTGACAAAGTACCTTCCCTTTACAATCTCAGATTAAAACAACACGAAGATGGAAAAAACAAAGGATTATTATTTATGTAATTAGACAGCTGCAACTGAAGACACTGGAGGTCTTAAATTGACTCCTCTTACACACAAACGGGAAACAAAAGGAGGACTTTAATTGTCTCAGCATGTTCGTACTTGTCAGCTACTGTCACTGCTGTATGTAGGCAATTATGTAACAGTAAACAAACACTGAGTGAATTTATTAGTCCAGAATAAAGTCATTAATCAGCCAACGCCTTTTACGGACTAGGCAGCAGGATTTTTCGCCAGCTTTGCTTTTCTGGCGTTTTTGAATGCTGTTGGATCATTTATCATCCTCAATGAGAACACTGATGGCAGATGCAACGCGTTCCTCTCATTCACTCCTCTGTAGATAATGGAGGCTCCTCACAGATTTCAACAGCCTCGCTCCCTCAAAGAACCGGCACATCCAGTAGTATAGGGCTAAACATTTTACCTAAAGCAGTACAGTGAACTCATTGTCATGTTCCAGAAACCAGTTTTAGATGATCTGAGCTTTATGACATGGCCCATAATGCTGCTGGAGGTAACCATCTGAAGATGAGCATACTGTGTTTATAAAAGGATGGATATCATCAGCAACAACAGTCATGCCACAGCTGAATTTGAAGCCCATCAGACCAGGCAGCATTTTTCTAATCTGTTACTGTCCAGTTTTGGTGAACCTATGTGTATTGCAGCCTTAATTTTCTGTTTTCAGTGAACCTTCGGTCGTCGTCTTCTACTGCTGTTACACATCTGCTTCAAGGTTTGACATGTATTTCTAGCTTAGATGAGCTATCATTGCTTTTCTATCATCACAAGCAAGTCTTTACATTATCATCTGAACTCTGAGATCAACAGTGCATTTTTGTCCACACAACTGCTGCACACTTAATATTTTCTCTTTTGTGGACCATTCCCTGTAAGCCAGAGGGATAGTCCTGCAAAAACATTCCAGTAGATAAGCAGTATGGCAACAAGAACCATGCAAAAAGTAGCTAAATTCTCCTTTTGTTCCCCATTTTGATGCTCAGTTTGAACTTACAGTAAGTAAGCCATGTTGTAGGTCATTTTTATACACTGAGTTGCTGCCATTTAATTGCCTGTTTCGCTGTTCATAACAAGCAGTTCAACAGGTGTAGCTACTATAGTTTCCAATGAGTCTAATTCTTAAAGTGTAACTGACCCCCAAATCAACTTTTTGTTGCTGATAAACAGTATAAATGAGTGTGTAATAGTGATGTCTACATTTTAGATTTTTTTCTGGGGGGGTATTTTAGCAGATTTAAAAAAAACTAATAATTTTCTACCAAAAACCGTTAGTGAATTGCCCTCTTCAGTTTAAAACTTTATACTGCACTTAAATTTAAATCAGGCATTGCTACTGGTTCAGCCCTTATTTTAGATGTCAGGTTTTATTTGTGACGACAACATCTAGCCGCTGTGGAGTATAAAAGAAGCCCAGTCTTGGCCACGCCTCCAGGCAACACCTCCTTTTTCAAACAGGAAATGTGGGTGGAGTAAGACTCTGGAAGTGGGTAAGTTGCTCTTTAAGTGTAGCTTCTATGAGGGGGCCAGAGATGCTAATTTCATTTTTAAAAGGGGTTAGGACACTGATATGGGGAAATATCTGGACATCAAGTACTGTGCAAGGGTTTTACGTAGGTGTGAAAAAGTGCTGTAAACAAAGAATGCTTTCAAAAATGGAAGTGTTAATCATTTATTTTCATCAACAAAATGCAGTGAATGAACAAAAGAGAAATCTAATTCAAATCAATATTTGGTGTGACCACCCTTTGTCTTCAAAACAGCATCAATTATTCTAGGTACAATTGTTTTTGAAGGAACTCGGCTGGTAGGTTGTTCCAAACATCTTGGAGAACTAACCACAGATCTTCTGTGGATGCAGGCTTCCTCGCATCCTTCTGTCTCTTCATGTAGTCCCAGACACACTCAATGATGTTGAGATCAGGGCTCTGTGGGGGCCATACAATCACTTCCAGGACTTTTTGTTCTTCTTTACACTGAAGATAGTTATTAATGACTTTGGCTGCATGTTTGGGGTAGTTGTCCTACTACAGAAAAAATGTGGGGCCAATCATACGCCTCTCTGATGGTATTGAATGTTGGATAAGTATCTGGCTGTATTTCTAGCATTGAGAACACCATTAATCCAGACCTAATCTCCAACTCCATTTGCAGAAATCCAGCCCCAAACATTCAAGGGACCTCCACCATGCTTCACTGTTTCCTGCAGACACTCATTAACGTACCGCTCTCCAGCCCTTTGACGAACAAACTGCCTTCTGCTACAGCCAAATATTTCAAATTTTCATTTTCTGAACTCATCAGTCCACAACACCTGCTGCCATTTTACTGCACCCCAGTCCCCATGTTTTCAAGCATACTTGAATCACTTGGCTTTGTTTCCACGTTGCAGGTATGGCTTTTTAGCTGTAACTCTTCCATGAAGACCACTTCTGGCCAAACTTCTCCAGACAGTAGATGGGTGTACCAGGGTCCCACTGGTTTCTGCCAGTTCTGAGCTGATAGCACTGCTGGACATCTTCCAATTCCGAAGAGTAATAAGCTTGATTTGTCTTTTATCTGCTGCACTAAGTTGCCTTGGCCGACCACTGTGTCTATGATCCTCAGGGTTACCCATTTCTTTGTGCTTCTTCAGAAGAGCTTGAACAGCACATCTTGAAACCGCAGTCTGCTTTGAAATGTTTGTCTGGGAGAGACCTTGCTGATGCAGTATAACTACCTTGTGTCTTGTTGCTTTACTCAATCTTGCCATGACATGAAACTTTCTTTCACAACCTCACCTTGGTAGCAGAGTCTGGCATTTCCTCACCTAGTTTTAGGCCTCCAACACAGCTGTTTCTGTTTCACTTAATGACTGTGTTTCAATTCATTAGCACCTGTTTGGTATAATTGGTTGATCATACACCTGACTCTAATCCTACAAAATTCCTGACTTTCTGTAAGTGTACCTATAAGAATTGATGCTGGTTTAAAGGGAAAAGGTAGTAACACCAATTATTGATTTGATTTAGATTTTTCTTTTGTTTTCTCACTTTGCATTTTGGCTGGTGCCTATCTCCAGCAGTCATGGGGCGAGAGGCAGGATGCACCCTGGACAGGTCATTAGTCGATCACAGGGCAACACAGAGACATACAGGACAAACAACCATGCACACACGCACTCATACCTAAGGGCAATTTAGAGAGACCAATTCACCTAACAGTCATGTTTTTGGACTGTGGGAGGAAGCCGGAGGACCCGGAGAGAACCCACGCATGCACAGGGAAAACATCCAAACTCCATACAGAAAGACCCCAGGCTGGGATTCGAACCCAGGACCTTCTTGCTGCAAGGCTGAAACAGTTAGTCAAAATATGAATTTGAGATTATATATATATAAATATAAACCCAAAACAGACAAAATCCACTTCAAATCTGCGTTTTACATTTGGAAATTAGCTTACTTGCTATGCAAATTTGCCTGTAGTACACAAGCGAAGCAATTTTTTAATTGCTGCTTTTTCCCAGCTTAGAATTACTGCTTTCTTCTCGTTCAACCTGCAAGATTTAGAAAATTTTCATACTTATTCAACTCACCCCCAGAGCACCTCTAATCAGTGCCATGTGCCCTTTCATTTCTTGAAAAAAGGAGCTGTGGCAGTGAGGCAGGATTTAGATTATAGTTTTGCTTTAACTAATTAAACTAATTCGCTTTGCCACCCTTTTTAAAATATTGCTTTCATCAGCCAACACTGGCACCCTTCATGCTGGCACCCAGAGCTACACTGAACTAATTTGATGGCTCATCATCTCATTCTCTCACTTACATAATCGACTGATATAATCAATTTTACAGGACTGCAGACGGATGAAATCTGGTATCATCCTTTTTCACCTCTGCCAGTCTTCTGATGCAAATGAGTCAGCGAGGACAGTTTGCTTTAGTGGACTGCAGTGCTGAGTGTTTGATAACGCTCCCAGCCACAAGAAAGACAAGGCATGGATTAGTATGAGATTCTGATGGTATGATAATGAATAATGAAAATAAAGCAGTTTCATGGCATCACAGTACACAAAAATGATCAAATTGCTTTTATACCAGAAAAACAATTGCTATTGCTGGTATTCACTGATTATTGTTATTTTGATGGATGCCAGTCATGTTGCCTAATCCTCATTTCTTACTTCTGCAGTTGTAGTTGTGTTGAACCTGAGTTTTTCAGGTACTAAATAAAGTCAACAGCTGTGAGACATTCCACAACTATAATGTTTGTACCCAACAGGGGGACATTTGTATCGACTTAAAGACTGAGGATTTAAAGTAATTTTATGTAATCTGCCAATGATGTATTGTAAGATAATTTGCTTGTATGACTCAGATAAATCGTATCTGCAAGCAGAAGGTAGTTCAGAGTTGTTAAAACTGTCATGTTTCATGGGAGTTACCAGCACAAATGGGGAACTGAATTAAAATAAATGAAATTATACAGATGTATACAAAATCTTTACTAAATAATATCCAACTTATTCTTAGATGACATGATCCATTTAGTAAATTTATTTATTTAGCAACATCCTGTCCGGCATTTAGACATGTAAAGAAAAGCTCTGTTGCAAAGCAAATATACATAAATACATGGGGGAACAGCTACTTTAACATCTTAAATGGGATAATATTGCCATAGCATTTCCTTTATCTTTCAAAGATTAAGATGAAGGTTATGCATACCAGCATATTTATCATTTAACCACACGGCAACCGACAAGATCAGAGCTAAAATAAAACTTAATTCCTTCCTTAATTTATTAATTTATTGTAATTTCTAGGCCTTTTAATGACAGAGAGGACATGTCAGAATATTTTAAGGAGTAATTCTCTATTGTGGGTTGAGAATGTGGTAAGGGAGTGAAAGACCAGAATGTCAAACACTAATTAATAATTTTCCAATTATAAAAGGACATATATACTTATGTGACTTGTTTTTTCTAAAACTTAAAATCAAACCTGATATCTAATATCTTAGCATTGCTGTTAATAATTTTAATCTGTTTTCCTTTTCCTTTTTCCAGTGGGGTAGGGATTTTCAGAGCACACCTGCAGGGGTTTTGATAGCCATTAAAATTTAGATTCTTCAATCACTTTCATCTCGTTTCCTTGTCTGTGGGAAATAATCCACTAATTGCAAGAATAATCCATCTTTAGCATGCATCAACTGAAGGTGGAAGAACAAACAGCATAAAAAGCAGACCTGTTTTTCCATATTCTTGCTTTGAGGGCATGTTTGTAGGTGTGTGATTTTCATGACAGACCAAAAAAGAAAAAAAAAAATGGTTAAACTCCTAAAAAGCTGCACCACTAGGAACAAGGTGGGTGCAGCTAAACTGTATTATGCATGGGATTTAAGCCTTTTATGACTATTTATCTCTATAATTGTTAAAATAGTAACAAAAATAAACTGTCATGCTACTCTTTAGGTACATTGATTAGAAATTATTTATGTGCACCAAGCCAAATGGAAGCCTAAAAGGGTACGAATTGGTCTATGGACAAAGTGACCCATGTTTTATTCATAATCAAAAGCATTTAGCACAAAATATTTTAACTTTGCTTCATAACAAAATCACAGTCATCTGCTTAACAGGGATGCATCTCGTACTTGACTAGTTATATATTTTAAACTGCAGTAGTCTAATTAGAGTGATGGGTGCTGCTCATTTAGTTTCCACCCCAGCACAGTCGGAGGTTTTTTGTCCTGAAAAATTTTCAAACAGCCCAAATTATTTTCCTTATAAGGAAGGAAAAGTCATAGCAGCAGGTGGGGGAGGAACAGTAATACATTACTCTTTGCTCCATATGGCTGTAGAAAATTCAGGTTTCTTTCAACATCTCAGTAAAAGGACTTTAGGTTGCAGGGATGGTATGAATGTGATTCCTCCAGCCCCCCATGCCTAGAGATAAGATTTAATTCTCCTGTTGAAAAACAATGGCATGTTCTTTACCTAATGCTTAATAGTAGCATTTGCACTGATTGATGGTGACAGAACAAAGCACTGTTGACAGGACCCCAACAGTAACCCACCGCTCCACTGATGCTGGTGTGTAAGCCTCTCTGCTGGACCATCAGCAGCCCGGAATGTCAACCCTTGGCCTCTTTCCCCTCCCCTGCTGACCACAGTTACACCTGATTAATTATACAGGGATATAGACACACAAATATTCAAACATTCCCTGATCACACACACTTTTTGTTGTTGTTGCTTTTTTTGCCCGTTTCCCCCAGAGGCTATCCTACACAGCAGGGAACCACTGTGACAGAGCATCATAACCTTCTACATTACATAATGATGTCAGACTTGGACCTAATGCAGTCATCTTAGTTGGGTAAAAAGATGTGCTCATAGATGTGTAATTACTTCCACCTACTAATGAAAGTATTCTTGTAAGTGTAGAATCTGCTATTCAGAATACATACGAGCGAGTCGCTCGAATGGCTGAATCCATGTTGAGCCTCCATCTTTGAAATACATTCACCAACGAGGGACATTCCTGGAAATTCTAGCTCCGCCTTTCATGCTTTGGCTACACTCAGTTGCACCGTGACGAATGCCAGAAGGAGATTGTCTACTCGCGACGCGGCCAACGTCTGACTATATAACTAAATGCAATGTAGTTTTCTAAAGTAACCTTATCACGGTAAGGAACACTGGACGAAGTTGTAGTACTGGAAGCCATGTTAACCTTGGCATGAATGCCCACGGTAGGAGTTAAAAAAACGCTCGGAATGGGGGGCTGGGAGGTGGTGCTAGAACGTAATATTCAGTTGGTTGGTCATATAGAATTTCACCGCTAGATGGGAGCAGATCTTACACAATGTAGCTTTAAGCTTAGAAATTCCCAAAGTACACGAAACTGTTTATACACACTTCTGAGGATTTATATCTCATTAAATTAAAACTGCCTTTAGTCAACTTTGCAAAGCGTTGCTTGTATGTGACTTCATCAAGTAAAGTAAGGCTAAAGGCTCATTTATGATAGGCTGCTCATTTCTGATGTGAAGAGTCACTGACCTCATGATACCAAGTGCTTGTTAGGTTTGTTTGGTTACTAAGTAATGTAGCCACTAGAGGGCACATATTAGTTAATGCTGGAATTAGCAAACATGGTGATGGTGGAGGAAGTCCTGATGTTGTAAATTCTCAGACAGAGTGGCTCTCAGAAAAAGGCACTGCAGTAGGCCGAGGTGGTCTGTATGTGGATGGCGAAACTTCAATATTTTTGTCATCGTGTTCGACCTTTCATGTTGCTCCTTTCACTAATTTCACATGAGATATACTGCACCACAATTCCCCTATAGTTACCAGTGATGAAGTTTGTTGTGTTTGGAACCGTATCCATAAAATCCCTGATGATGCACTAAAATATACAAGAAATCAACGCAGAAAACAGACAGAAGGCTCTGTATGCAGCTAGGTATTTAACATTGAGTGTAAATAGGCCATTAACAGTTTACATACTTGTTATTAAATGTTTTAAGCTTGGATCCTGGTTGTTTATATGTTTGAGACTCTTATTTTGAAGAAAGAAAGGGCCTGCTTTGCTCCGCTATGCTTACACAAGATGCTCACAAACTGCTCGTTAGGCTGACTGGCAACAGTCACTTACAAAAGCAGAGGAAAAGTGTTCACTCTTTTTAAAATGTTTATCTATCAGCATTTCTGGTGCTTGGTTGACATAAAAGAAACAGCAATAGAGTGATAGACAAGATATGAAGAGCTGTGAAATCACAACAACAGCTGCTATTGCTAACAATGCCACGGTTGACATTTATAATTGGGGTATGATAAATAGCTAATTAAATTTTTTTTATGACATAGGACTGGATTTAAAAATCTATAGTTACTATCATAAAATACTTAAACTGATCAAACCTAAAGTGGATAATTCTGCGACGAACTTGGATTCATTATTAGATTTTGACAAAGACAATTCATGGAAATAACTACACCACGCTCGAGCATCATGCCTTATTTTTCAGCAAACCCCCTGTTTTATGTGTTACAGCTTAAAGGCCACCTTAGCCTCTTTCCTGTTTTATTCAAGAATTCACTGAATTTTTATCCAGTATGCATGCTAAATATAACAAATTATTAATAACTGGTGATTTTAATCTACATAATGATAGTTTAATTCACATAAAAAAAGAGTTTTTAAATCTGTTGAACTGTATGGATTTTAAGCAACATGTCACACAGCCTACTCTCAACAGAGGACACACATTGGACCTGGTCATAGCATATAGCCTGTCCACTAGTGTGTCCTTTATTGTTGACCTTGCTGTGTCAGACCACTTTTGCATATTTTTTATATCACAGGTTTTATCCAACAGGAGGCCCCAGTGAGAACTGTGAGTAAAGGATATAAAACTTCTGAAGTGGCTGCAAATTTCTTTGACATTTTAAACCAAATTCCAGTCCAGACTTTACCTACATTGTGTAATTTTATTGTTGATGATTTTAACAGCAGGCTAAAGTCAGCCATTGATTGAGCAGCCTCACTGAAAACAAAAAATAACTATGAAAACCAAGCCCATAAGACCATGGAGAAATTATGAAATGAAAAAGAAATGCAGGAGAGCAGAGCGAAAATGGAGGTAAACAGCACTCACAATTCATTTTCAGATATTTCATGAACAACTTAAAATCTGTAATAATACTGTTAAAAGAGCAAGAACGCTATTACACCAGTTTTTAAGTCATTGCATTGGCTCCCTGTGCGCTTTAGGATCGATTTTAAGGTTATTTTATTACACTGTTTAATAAAATAAAGGGAACACTTAAACAACACAATGTTACTCCAAGTCAATCATACTTCTGTGAAATCAAACTGTCCACTTAGGACGCAACACTGATTGATAAACAATTTCACATGCTGTTGAGCAAATGGAAAAGACAACAGGTGGAAATTATAGACAATTAGCAAGACACCCCCCCAAAAAAGGAGTGGTTCTGCAGGTGGGGACCACAGACCACTTCTCAGTTCCTATGCTTTCTGGCTGATGTTTTGGTCACTTTTGAATGCTGGCGGTGCTTTTACTCTAGTGGTAGAATGAGACGGAGTCTACAACCCACACAAGTGGCTCAGGTAGTGCAGTTCATCCAGGATGGCACATCAATGCAAGCTGTGGCAAGAAGGTTTGCTGTTTCTGTCAGCATAGTGTCCAGAGCATGGAGGCGCTACCAGGAGACTGGCCAGTACATCAGGAGATGTGGAGGAGGCCGTAGGAGGGCAAAAACCCAGCAGCAGGACGGCTACCTCCGCCTTTGTGCAATTAGTAACAAGAGGAGCACTCCCAGAGCCCTGCAAAAGGACCTCCAGCAGGCCACAAATGTGCTATGTCTGCTCAAATGGTCCGAAACAGACTCCATGAGGGTGGTATGAGGGCCCGACATCCACAGGTAGGGGTTATTCTTACAGCTCAACACCGTGCAGGACGTTTGGCATTTGGCAGAGAATGGCAAGATTGGCATATTCACCACTGGTGCCCTGTGCTCTTTACAAATGAAAGCAGGTTCACACTGAGCACATGTGACAGACACATTAGGATCACTTTTGTCGTGGTGGGCGGGGCTCTGCACTGCAGCTTTATGGCTGCATTGTGGATACCTGTCTGCCCTGATCATGGCGGTCCCTGTGGTGACTATTCTGTGGCTGTGGGGTGGGTTCCTGTCTGGATGGATCTCCCAAATATAGTTTTTTCACAGTGGTATCATTCTAGTTTTTTATTTTTTATTGAATGTTCACATAAAGAGATAGGAACGGTTTGAGCAGTGATTTTGCAGTGAAGGGGCGGGGGACAGGGTGTGTATGTGTCTTGTGTGTGCTGAGAGTTAGCGAATTACAATAGGTTTTAGGCTCTATATCTTAAAATGAATGAGTTGGGTTTAATGGCATGCCCAATGGGGCTTTGAGGAGCGCTGCCTGTAGTCAACAACACTTGGTAATGGCTCTTTACCATCCACTATATCACTGTTAATTTATTTGTATTTACTTTGCAAATAATTTATGCGTAAATGTCTTCTGACTACTACTAAATAAGTGACAGTGGATCACTGGGAGGAGTACTCGTCTTCCAGGTTCCTCCCCCACCTCATGTTGACTCCTAATGCCAAGTTGCTTAACGATCTGTGTATTTGTGTATGAATGCGTGAGACTGTATTATGATTGCACTTTAAGTGGCCAGAATGACTAAAAAAGTTCCACATAAATTCAGTTCATTTGCCATGAAAAGGCGGCCTACGTAGGGTCAGTGGTACTTGTACCACAGTTTGGAAACCATAAAACTAGAGAATATTCCTATAAAAGGCAGTCTTTCAAGCAAACTGTCTTCCTGCCTTGCTCCATGTTGTTTGTTAACCCGAACATGCAGAGAAGAGGAGGTGTTGATCAGTTGGCTCTTTGGAAAAATTATTATCAAGGACATTCATTAAAGCAGCCGTTGCGCTGAAGGCGAGTTACAGATTCTAACAACACAACTGCTCATTAACTTATCGGCTCTGATTGGTTGTCAATTTCACCATCCATCCCGAGTTACACAACTCTTTGTTTCAGTATCAAACAGCTCTCTTGTAGCGCCAATCAGCTCATAATCCAGTTATGGGGATTAAATTCTTACCGCAGCTTATTTGGATCAGGACTAACAAGAAATTAATTGAAAGGGGTTGACCCTATAGGAATAAAGCTCTGTAGTTCAGCTGACAGAACAGACTGAGGAAAAAGCTTGGACTAAGTGACAATACTGTTGATCTGAGCTGGAACATAACGCACACGCACACACACTGGAACTGTTCTTCTGCATAACTCATCGAAAAGCTGCAAGGACATAATTTCCATGTGATGATCTGGAATGTACATTCACCCAAACTGAAAATCTTAAACCAATTAATCCACAAACAGTCTTTGACACTCATCCGGTCACACAAACACACACACTCTACACTACTATTCATTTCCCTGATGTGCTAATTGCTGGAGGTGTGTTCCTGAAATTCAAAGTGGGACTCTCTTACCTACAGATGCACAAATTTTCACAAGGACCTGAAAAGCTACAATTAAAGGGTGACACATTTCTGCTCCTCTCCCACTGTGTGTAGGATGGCCTGAAATAGAATTGTAGGGTTTCAACAAGCAAAGCGCACTCCACTCTGCTGCACATGCTGGCATCATCCTGCAGCTCGAGGAAGGAAATGGATGGTTGGTTTTGCAAGAACAGTTATTTTACCTAGTGCTCTGCTTGGTGCAAAATCAGGTAATACAACACAAGCATCTACAGGCTAACACAATAAAGAGCAGTCCCCAGACTGGGGCAGTACCTTCCAGATGTACAGTATGTTCTCCCTCTGCTGCAGTTTATCCACAAACTCAGGCTAATTCCTGTTTCATGATGCCATTTATAACCCAGTGGTTTACTCTTCACTGCCGGAGCTCTTATTATTCCGGAGAGCCTTGCTTGGCTGCTGGGGAGTGGGGTACATGTGTGCTATTTCTGTGCATATTTATTTGTTTCTGAAGACGTGTGTTTGTGTTAATGTGCATGTGTGAGAATGTGAGAGGTAGAGAGGGAACAGGAGAGAAAGAGACTGTTGCTATGCATTTTTAGATGTCCTCCCACTGGTCTCTTCACATGAAACATTGTGGCAGAGAGTAGCTGAACACACAAATCAGGGCTGTTATTTCTTTCAGGTTTTTTGATGTGCTGAAAGCTTTAGTAGAACATTGAGAGGTCGGGAACATCTCAGAGCTGCCTTAATTCAGTGAGGAAAAAAAGGGCTTCAACCCCTTTATTGCTTCTTATTTTGGTGTACGGCTCCATTACTTTGATGGATTGCTGGGCTAGACCAGGGTGCGGAAAGTCATCAGTGTGGTTTACTGTTGGATCAGAGCTGTATGTTATTCTCCAATTTCACCTGTAGTGAAGAGTCATTTTATATCAGTTATTATGTAACTTACGAATTATGCAGTGATTTGATTGAAATTAATTTTCCTTTTTTTCACGATGTGGAAAATATGTATGACTTTCTATAAAAATATAATTTATATTTTGCTGTTCAAACAGGTTTCAGGCAAGTTTGTGAAACAAAGTGACAAAATGCATAATTTGTCCATGTCCAGGCACTTTGCATCCATTATAAGTTTGTGGGAGTGCTTTTATGACTTGATTTGATTTAATTTTAATTTTAATTAGTGCCTGCCATAGAAATAAATGGAAGGCAGTTTGGTGCATAGACTGCCTTCCCTCCATTACCTTGCATGGAGGCAAATATTACTCTAAATTGTTTTCTCATTGTCTTCCAGGCCCTTTATTGTTGGCCAAACATAAAAGTGCAATATATATATATATATGTGGTATTCAGCCCAAAAAGATGAATATCACAATAATAATCTATTCAAATTGCACTAGGTGTCCCATGTGTTGGCCCTCTGACATAGCCCATCACTCAGCAAGGCCCCCTTTGAGTATAGAAAGCAGATAGGTTGTCCAATAACAATCTTTTATGTCTGTTATTGGATCAATTCTGGTTGCAGGTCTGACAGCAGCAGAGAGCAGGGACTGGACCTCTCATGTATTTAGATTGCAGAAACTCCTGTGCTATTACAGTGTCAGAGATTAGGGTGTGACAGACATGGAGGAGGAGTGATGAAAGCTTGGTTATCACCTTTTTTGTCTCCTACCAACTTTGCCGTGTCCAGAGGGCGTCGAAGGACATGGCTTTGGTTTTTTTTTTTCTAAGTTTTGAAGATGCTCCTAACTCGACCAACGCTGTGCAAATGTAACATACATGAAAACTATATTAAAGCTTGAATATGTTGAGCTAAATTTGCATGTCATCTCCAAAGATTTCGTAAATAATTGAAATAAAATTGTTGTTGTGAAAAGTAAGTGGATTATGGGGCATTTGCAAACCTGTTTTAGCCACAAAAAGGGCATTTTAATATGGTAAAAATGTCCATTAAAGCGAATCTCACCTAAAAAAAGTTTTGCTAATGTTTGTCAGCTGGCAAAAATAAAGGAAAATATCCAAATACAGAACTAGTAAGAAATCACTTTCAAAGCTTTCAAAACTTTAAAATGCAACTCAAAGAAAATATCTGCTCTGTTAATTTGTCAATTCTCTAAAGATCTGCTATGTGGGGATGCAATCAGAATTTTTTTTTGTAGGAAAGTTAAGTCTGTCGGTTCTGTTGAAACATTGTATTTATTCTGTAATTGTTGCTGATTGGGTATATTTAGGCATTGCAACGACTTGCTAAGAGTTAGGAAAGTAATAGGAAGTTCTAAAAACATGTACTAGATAGTATTTAAAAAAGGGCTACTATATCAGTGTGTATTAAGTGGCACAGAAAAGCCTTTTGAGGCCTCAAAATAGATTTCATCTGGCACTGACAAAGGCTCACATGCTAACAGCAGTGTCCATTCACTGCTAATGTGATGAAATAAAAGAGGTCATTTATTTCTGTGGCAAGTTTGAGAGGCTTTTTTCTGCTCTGACGTCTTTGACTACTAATAGCTTGGCAGCACAGGGTAAATTTCACAGATTCAGTCCCTTATGCAGAAATCTTAACATCTCACAATATTTTTTCTAATCTGTCTTTACTACCAACAGAATAGCCACTTAGCTTTTAAATTTTGCTCACTGATCTGAGCAAAAACGATTATCTATGCGCCTGGAATGAATTGGACAAGGGGGCATCTGAAGAAACTTGCATTGCTTGAAATGCTGGTTCCTCATATTTTGCCCATGCACCGAGATGAAAAGTAGAAAAAGAAGTAGGAGAAGAAGAAAAGTAGGTGTTTTCTGGGAATTAGATAAGCTCTGTGTCTGGCACTGAACCCTGGGGTTTTTAGAACAACCCACGTTCAAAAAAAGTGAAGAGTCGCCACTAAAGGCGTGATTCATTTGACACCCTCTGTCATCAAAAACCAGTTCTTTTGTGAAGGCAGGCGACAAGAATCAACAATGGACCTGTAATGACTCATGACAGAGTTGTTTCAGAAGCAAACAAAGACATAGCAACTGACAGTGACAGTACAAAGTGAGCAGACAATGAGATTGGACATATCGATCAGATCTCCTTAGACAAGCTGAAGCTAAAGATTCCTAAAAAGGAACAAATCATTTTAAGTTCGAGGCTGTAGCCGGTTAACTCTGTATCTCTACAACTGGGAAACTGGACTTTCATGATACATTTACAGCATCTACTCATATTCTAAAATGTTTTAAAAAACTAAATTTAATTTAATAAATAAGCTCATTCAGTCCTTTATTAAAATACACTGAAATAAAGCTAAGCGCAAATTATTTATACTCCTGGTAGATTTATTTTTATTCAATCAAGAACTTTTTTTCTAAAAGAAAAAAAAAACTGGGATCTCGCAGAACATAACAAGACTCTGTAAAAGTACTTCCATTTTGAAAATAATTTACACCCATGTCAGTAATCAATGGAAAAACCTGTATTGGCATTACAGTAGTCAACGCTTCCTGATAAATGCTGACCAGCTTTCCACATGCTTAATCTTGACAATTTATCTTTGGTGATGAGCTTCATGTTTTTGAGGTTGCAATCACCCTAATCTGTAGCTTCCTCCAAATATTCTTTATCAGATTCAAGTCAGAACTCTGACTGGGCCACTTTAAATCTGCCAGGTGTATGAATAATTCTGGGTTTAACTGTATCCTGAACCTCATTAGGGATATTAGGGGTTTCATTGAAAATTTTTAAAGGACTTCTTGATGACCTAGAGGCAGATACATTTGTGTGTTGATGTTGTGCCTAATAGACCTTGTGTACCAGTATGTATGTGGTTTGTTGCTGTTGGAAGGTAAGCTACAAGTGGCATGTCTGTTATGTAGTTGACTTCAGGCTTGCTAACCGAACACATAGTCCCTCTAATTGCCCAGCTAATATTAGCTTGTTATGCTTGTGATACCCTACAAAGATCAGAACGGGGGAAAAGGTTAAATGTTCAACACTACTGCTAAATATAGCTTGTTTTTATTCTATATGTTTGACTGTTTATACATCAGAAACGATACAACAATAAATAAATGTTTAATTTCATCATCTGCTATTTTATAGTCAGATATCTTATTATTCCTTCTGACAATTATTGGTGGTGCAGAGAATTGCAGAGAAGAAGATGGTTAATACAGCTAGAAACTACTGATCAGGCCCGAAATCTAGGTGTAGTAATGGACTCAGACCTGAACCTCCAGGGTCACATAAAGACAATAACAAGGTCAGCCTTCTATCACCGGAAGAACATTTCTAGGATTAAAGGACTGTAGTCGCAACAGGACCTCAAAGAACTCATCCATGCGTTTATTTTTTGTCGGATTGATTACTGCAACAGCGTCCTCATAGGTCTGCCTAAAAAGTCAATTAGACAGCTGCAGCTGATCCAGAACGCTGCTGCTCAGGTCCTCACTAGAACCAGGAAAGTAGAGCACATCACCCCAGTTCTAAAGTCCTTACACTGACTCCCTGTAGCTCAGAGAATAGACTTCAAAATACTTTTACTAGTTTATAAATCATTGAATGGCCTGGCGCCAAAGTATCTTGAAGATCTACTGTTACTATACCAACCCACCAGACCACTCAGGTCCTCTAATTCCAGTCTACTCCACATCCCTAGAATTAAAACAAAACATGGAGAAGCAGCTTTCAGTTTCCATGCTCCTCTACTCTGGGACAAACTTCCAGACAACTGCAAAGCTGCTGAAACACTGAGTTATTTTAAATCACGGCTAAAAACCCATCTGCTTAGAGCTCCCTTTGAGTAATGTTTTCATGTATCATATGTTTTGTGTGTGCTTCATGCTTTATTGCTGTTTTACTTTATCCTAAATTCATGTAATGGTTTTAAGTGTCATATGCTTTGTCTGTGTTTTATGGCTATTTTTACTTTATCCCCTAATCATGTAAAGCACCTTGAATTACCTTGTTGTTGAAAGTGTGCTATACAAATAAAATTGCCTTGCCTTGCCTCTAAAAATACTTATGCTTCTGAAGTCGTCATCCGAGGTAAAGGTGTCCATATATTTCTCACTGTTACAGTTAATTGCTAAAATTTTTGGGTAGGGATGTCAGATGGTTGCCCATTTCATGGCAATTTTAATATAAATTTTCATGAGAAGTTTGATTTCTTCAGGAACTCTGCTGTACTGATGATGCAACTTTGACTACATTTATATATTTTAAATTATTCTCTGACTTTAGTAAAAATACAACGTGATGTAAGAAAAGTTCACTTGGTTTTTTTCAAGACAAACACTGGCTTTGCCAAAAGGCTGAATGCTATTACAAACACATTACAAGGCCATGATAATCCCAACAAAAGGTGAAAAAACATAAAAAAATCTGCACTTTTCAGATTGTAAAGAGAGGGTATTAGTTTCCACAAGCCTAAAAGCTAATATAGTGAATAGCTCGAGCTGTAGACATTATCACAAAACATAATTAGTTAATGAGAAAAACTTAGAGGCCATTAGAGCTGAGCTTCTGCAGCTGAAGGGCAACGACAAGATGTCGCACCTAAATGGGTTACAGAACAGCAGGGCTGAGAGTGTGTGTGTGTGTGCGGGTGTGCGCGTGTGTGTGTGTGTGTGTGTGTGTTGGAGCGGTAGTCTGAGATGCAGCTGAATATCAGGAAAATAAATTATAAAACCCTGTTATTTTGTTATACAGTTTGCTTCCATGCTTGAAGGAAAAATAGAGTCATCAGGCAGCTTAATAGAAGGTAGAGAACAGAGTGGGGTTTAGTGAAAGATAAGATATAAAAAAAGAGATTATAGGAAAAATCACCCAAAGGATAAAAGGATGGAAAAAGGTGAGGAGAGGAAGATTCTAAGGAAAGAAGTGTCAGTTCCTTTCTGAGTCAATATTAATCTGTCTTAAATTTCTGAAATGTAAGAGTACCTCCTCAGGTATAAGTCTAGGATAAAAAGCCTACCAGAGATAAAACAAGCATAAGACTCCACATATATATTATGTCAAACACTACAATATACTGAAACCAGATATATTTTTAACTTTTATCAAGATTTTGTGGCTCTAGTAGCCTTTATTCAGCAGTGGATAGTATACAGACGGGGAGAGAAGTGAGGGAAGACCAGCGGTAAATGTCCACGAGGATAGGATTCAAACTCGGGATGGTCTCGTCGAGGAGGGAGCCTCCATACATAGGGTGCCCGCGCTAACTACTACTCCACACAAAGCCTCGAAACCAGATATTTTTATTTTAACAATGGGTGCTCATGCTAAATCAGATTACACTTTTCCTGTTTTACTTCAGCTAGCATTACCATAATTATTTATGTTTGCTAAATGCCTCAATAATCAATGAGAGATTTCTTTCGTTACATTTTTATTTTTTAATTGAAGTCAAATGTTTACATACACTTCTTCTATATTTGGTAGAATTGCATCTTAACTCTATGACTTGTTTTGGGTATCCTTCCACAAGCTTCTCAGAATAACCTGAAGGAATGTTGGTCCATTCCCTCTCACAGAACTGTTTCAGTCAGCCTTAGAGGCCTTCTTGTTCATTTGTGGCCCCATTCAGCTCCACTCACACATTTTAGTGGGACAGTAGGAGCTGTTTCCCAGTCCTATGTATCGGTGCGTTTTGTTTGTTCTCCCCTAGGCCTTCTCAAGCACTGATTCTGAGGACTTCCCTAGTTTCTGCTCGTTTGTTAAGTGTTTTTGCCATGCCAGATGGCAATTTGTTTAGTTATTAAAATCCTTGATCCTTCTAGCAGTCTCAATGGAGTTCTTCATGCTTATGGGTTACCTTCCTGCCTGTAATCCGTAACATCCAGATATTTTGACTGAATTCTTTCGATTTTTGCATGATGTCACAAAAGGAAGTGGTGTGTTTCAGTTGTTGCCTTAGAATCCATCCACAGCAGTGCATCCATTTAACTTAAATGTTGTGACTATTACAAATCTGTATCATAATCTGCCCTTTCCCGAATACTTTAAAGACAATCATCTTACTTTATGTAAACTTCTGAATTTGAATAAAGTAAAACTAAATAGTTAAAACAAGGGTTGGTAATTCTAACTGGCCTGAAACTGGAAACGTTTAGTCTGCTTTAACGTAAAACAGTGAGGATAAAATGCAAAAGTTGGTAATTCTAACTGGCCTGAAACTGGAAACGTTTAGTCTGCTTTAATGTAAAACAGTGAGGATAAAATGTTTTCTGTGTTCTAGTCCACCACATGTACCTACATGGTTTACAGTTCTTTAACCTATATGCTCTCTCAAACCAAATTTTACCAAATGACTCATCTAAAAATATGTTAAGTGTCCTCATGTGACTGGCATTCAACAGATCCTAATTGCTTTTTAACCACATTGTTCTTTTCCAGAGGCAGTAAATCTAATCTAACATCTGTTCAGTGAAGCCTATAATTCAACATAAAATGGCAAGCTCTGTATATACCATAGCATTAATAAGTGCTATTAAATCCTGCCTGTTAAAGTGTAGGAAGTGCTTACTGTAAAGCCTCCATAGCTATTAGTGGATGACAGATCTTGTGTGAGCGTGAGACGCCTGACATCCATATCATGGGAGATACTTTTTTTCTGTTAGAAAACCATTATCTTTAACCTTAAATTCAATTACTTTCTTAGCTCTCCTGATGCCCAAACTGATGTCCAAGTTAACTTCCCATTCTCCGGTGCTTTTATGACCCAGATGTGGCATATTATGATGGTGCCAGCAACAGAACAACCAAGCCAGGAAAACTCAGAGAAGCATTCAGGAACCTGGAGCGCAGTAGTCAAGGTAAACTAACACAAATCAAAAGCAAGGGGGTTATAATTTGTTTTGCCACAGGAGGAAACTAAAAACTGTTTCCTGTCACCTTTCAACCAGACCAGCTGTAGTAAAAAAACTCTATTTAAAGGAGTCATAACCTAGTATTATCTTGGATACCCATGCTCTATTATAGTCTTTCAGGCCCTTCTAAAAAAAAGTTGAAAAAAAGTGAAAAAAATAAACACAGAGCTCCTCTGACCCTTATTTCTGAAGGCATTATTGTCTCGCGAGATCTGATGCGATTCTTTGGCTGTCGTGGACAGACATTGTAATAATGCAAATGAGGGGCGCGTTGATTGGTGGCAGGAAGGAGGGGGGTTGACACCACAGGTAACGCTTCAGCATATCTAACCCATATCTACTACTCCCGCTAGCATACAATAGCCACATTAACAGTTAGCTGCTGTTTGTTACACACAGCAGAGCAATAAAAACACAGCCTTACCATTTCAATTGCAGGCAAGTCTCTGATTGTTGGAATGGCCCCTTCTTTCCCAACGGAGCTTCGATTCCAACTTCGCCTGATATTGTCCCAAATTCGTAAAGGATTCCGGCGTAAAAAAAATAGAAAAAATATTTCCATGTTGATTCTGGCAGTCAACAACAGAGCAACTCACGTGTGCACTATATTTCTGGCAGAAATGGTTTTAGCTAATTTAGCTGATTTAGCTGATTAAAATAAAAGGCTGACACGAATATATCTTCTTCATGCATCATTGCGTGAAGAAACCTTCTGCATCTTTCACGGTGGAGTTCGTTCGAATCGGTGATGTGTCGGTCGGGAACGAACCGGCTCTAATAGCTAACTCTTTGAAGTGAACGATTATTTTTTCATCCCCCCCGCTTGTTTTGGTACATTTGGTACACATCGTTTTGCATTCATTTTGGTAATAAATACACTTTAAGCAACAGAAAATCTGAGGAGCCGAAAGAGACGGCTCTTTATGGTGAGCCAAGCCAAAAGAACTGGCTCTCCAAAAAGAGCTGGAATTCCCATCACTAGAATTCAGTAATGGCGGCGCTCGACTGAATATGAGGGGGAGAGGAGCGAGGGGGAGAGAGGGAGAGTGGGAAGGTGGGCTTCCTGCAGCATAGGTAGGTCTGCGATGTCTATATATGGTATATCCTGCGCCGACTTGACGTCAAGTCGGCCAGAAATTAAAACCACGTTTTTGAGTGCACGTGGGCTGGTTGACGAACCCAGGGGTTAACAAATGCTTCACTTTTAAATATCGGCTTCCCAGGCAGTGTATAATCGTTAGGAAATCTTAACATACCTTTTTTCTCATGGAAAAGTGAAAATTACAGGTCATGACTCCTTTAACCAAAAAACAGTTGTGGAGTTTACCTGCATTCACTGCATGTTAAAGTCCCATCTTCAGCCCATGTCATGCATGTTTTATGTAAAAAATTATTTCAAACTTTGAGCAGAAAATATAAAGTGGCTTTCACAAAAGCTAAATGTTTTGGAAAAAACATAACAGTGTAGAAATGGGTTTGTAATTCTAGATTTAAATCCAGATGCAAACTATTCCTGTGACTGCGTTTTGTACAGGTAAAAACTGAATACTATGCAAGTGAAAAGCAGAGATGGCTGGTTAGAAACAATGAGCAAAACAAAAATTCTGAGAGAGAAAAGAGAGAAAGAGGTGAATAAAGTCAGCGTGTAGGCTGTGAGTACCTCTCTATACTCTTGGCTTCCAGGGAGCCCTGAGGCCTGCAGGAGGAAGCTTGTTTATACGCCATGCAGTGAGACAAGTATATAAAATTTTAAAGAGGGTCTAACTGTTTTTCCTACCAAAAAAAACATTGTTCAACCAGCCTAATCAAGGGTGAAATCTGTAAACAACTATAGGCCACCACAGACAGGTTGCTACAGGCATGCAAACTCCTGATGATCACACTTCTAAGATTTATGTCCAGGTCATTCGTCACGTAGGCTGAATATATTCTGATGACCAATCTCAGATACACATAGCTGATACAAACAGGTAAACATATGTTGTCATTCTAGTTATGAATTACACAATTTATTCAAGGGTACTAAATACAGTACCAGAATACTGAAAGACATTTTCTGGAGTTTCTTTTTCTTGTCATTTTCTTCAAAAATAAAAGTTTAACTACATTAAGAGTACTATGTTTTTAAGGTAACTCCTCAAACACTCTGTTTCCATGATTGGCATCATGGAAAGCTCTAAAGAAATCAGAACTCTTTACGTGCCACATTTGAATTTTTTATATATTATTGTGATCTAAAAGACTGTAAAACTTTACTGGCTCATAAATTTGACTCTAATGAGGGTCTGGATGAGAAGATATGCTTTCATTGTGCTCATGAAGATCTCTGTAGTATAGAGCCACACTATTATTGCTGGTTTGTGACCACATGATCAAACATAAGCTAATTAAGTTCTGGCCACAAGTTAATATGCCATGAAAATGAGTCCAATAAACTGTGGCCAAGCCTTTATTATGTTTTATCAACATGAAATTGAGTCTATTGTTTTGCTCCTTGTAGATGATTAACTGAAAGTATTTAATTTAATTTGATTAGATTTTACCTTGGGATGACTTAAAAAGATCCACTACAATATACTGAGTTGCGTATGTTGCTATCAATAAAATAAACTGCATTACTGAAATACTGGGAGAGTGCATGGCATGAAATGGTTGTATATGGTACATAAGCTGCCATGAAGTTTATGGCAACTCTGGAGGAGCTGCAGATATCCAAAGCTAATGTGCGAGAAGCTGTCAAAATAACGATTAGTTGTACACTCTACAAATCTGGCCGTTATGGGAGAGAGGGGAGGAAAAAAAACACTGTTAAAAGTAAGCTGTGTAAAAGTTTGTCACAAGCCATGCAGTGGACACTGCTGAAATGTGTAGGAAGGTCAATCCATCCATCCATCCATCCATCCATCCATCCATCCATTATCTATACCCATCCATCCTCTGCAGGGGTACGGGGGGACTGGTGCCATTCTCCAGCATTCATCGGGCGAAAGGCGGGGTACACCTTGGACAGGTCACCAGTTCATCACAGGGCAACACAGAGACACACAGGACAAACAACCCTGCACACCCACAAACTCATACCTGAGGACAATTTAGAGAGAACAATTTACTTAGTCATGGTTTTGGACTGTTGGAGGAAGCCGGAGTAGCCCCCACACATGCACAGGGAGAACATGCAAAAATACCCCAAGCCAGATTTGAACCCAGACCTTCTTTCTGCAAGGAAACAGTGCTACCAACTGTGCCTATTTGGAGCCTGTGTAAGAAGACAACTTTTTTTGACCTACATGCGAAACGGTAAGAGTGGCTGACAACTGACGCTTTACATCTATGAGAAAATATCTGCACAGTTTCACATGGGAGTAGTAGCATAATGTGGTTAGATGCTGGTCGCATGGTAACATGAAGGTAGTCCAAGACTTCCTGCTTCGCTGCAATCGGCTGCTTCGCTACTTTGCTCTCCCTTCTGCTTGCATTCTTCTGCTTATTTTTATTTTTTCCCCCTTATGATCCAACCTGCAGGACTTTTGAATACATATAAATTTATGGGAAAAACCTTTTTTAGTAGTAACGGCAATATTTCGTAGATCTTTTATCTTCAACGCTCTGTGTGCGTGGCCTACACACAGCTGAAGCCTGATCTACAGCATCTAAGTACTTAGCATTCAGCTAAAGCTAGATGTAGCTTGTAAGGGTGCTAACGCTAAGCTACAGCAACAAGATGCCTTCCGTCTCCACAATGGTCTACCAGGACCTTCTACAAAAGATAACAGCACTGGAGAGGAAAGTTCAACAGATAGAAGTTAATGTGGAGGTAAATGGATTGTGTGGAAATGAAACAACCTTATCACTCTTTCAAAACAGTGGAAATGAGCAAGCTAACACACGGCTAAGAGGCAGAGATAACACGACTAAGAAAGAGGGAGCCTCTGCTCACTACATTAAATCACCGAGTGATAATCCTCCATGGAACTGTCTTGGTGCTAAGCCAAAAACTAAATCATGTCTCTGGGAAACGGGAGGACGTAGTGCAGGCTGGACACAGCGAGCGGAAATCTGTGATGAGACCGATTGGCCTGCACTCCCTACAAGAGAGAGGGCTTCTTCTACTCCCGTACATGAAAGGACAAGGGACAGAACAGCTGCAAATGGGAAAGTTAGCTGCAGACTTTCAAAACAGCCGAATGTGAAGCTGCAGAACAGATTTGCTCCACTGTTGGAGAACCCTGGATATTTATCTGACGACCATCCACCCCAAGGCAGCGAGATGAGGACTGATAACCTGTCAGAGAGTGAGAGGCCACAGAGAAAGCAAAAGACTGGGCCTGAAACTCTGATTGTAGGTGATTCCTCTGTAAAGGACGTTCAGTGGATGTGTGGAAAGAACACCAAAGTCCTCTGCTTTCCAAAGGATATGGTCAGTGACATGCAGAAGAGGATTCTAAAAACTGTGACTAAATATCCAACAGTGAAAAACATCGTTCTCCACACAGGGTCGAATGATGTGTCCAAGCAACAATCGGAGGTTCTGCAACGGGACTTAGTTGGATTATTGAACACCGTGAGCTCGTTGGATGCAGCAGTATTAATCAGTGGACCTTTACCACCCATCAGAGGAGGAGAAGAAAGATTTAGCCGTCTTTTGGCATTAAATAAGTGGATTTTATCTGCATGTGCTGATAACAAACTGCAATTTATTAACAACTTTCAGATTTTTTGGGAGCGTAGACATCTTTTTAAGGCAAATGGATTTAGTTTGAACAGGTCAGGTGTAAGACTGTTTACCTCCAATATTTTCTACTTCCTGCGTCATCCCTCTGTGCTTTGAGCCAAAAAGGAGATACACAAAGACTTATCTCAAAAGGAAGACCAAACAAAGCTGAGTGCAAAGGGGGAGGAACTTCTTCTGCCCTCACTCATGGGAAGCTTCGAACAGAAGCAGGAAGAAGGATCTTTATTTGCCCCAAAAGCCCTCAACAGCCCTAAAGAACAGGACAGCGGACCTCCATCGCCCCCGCAAACCCCTGACAGCCCACCGTCTTCCCTACCGCCCCACTTCCCCCATCTGAAATTCACTGAGCAGATGATGGAGCGGGTCAACATTGGGCTCAGATCTACCCCCCAGACCAATCTGTTTTCTTTACCCATAAACCCCACACCAGGACGATCAAAGGTAGGCCAACAACCCTGGCCCCCTCCTACCCCACCACGTAAGCATGTACAATCTCCACAGTATGATGTATGATGTGTTAAGGGTCCAGGATGCATGGATATCAGCAGTCAGAACTTTTCCCAGGACAAGCTGGGACCCTGTTCATTAGAAGGTTCGATCATTTCTGTACTTATAAGTAACAGAAGGAATGTAGTTATGTCAAAAAACAGAGCACTGCATTCTAAAAGGTTTTTAAGTAATGTAAACATACGCTGTATACAGCCCGCCCCAAAACACAAGGGGCACAATAATACTCTTAAACCTGTTAAGATGGCCTTATTTAATGTCAGGTCTATGGTAGGGAAGACATTTTTAATCAATGATCTTATCACTGAGCATGGCCTTGATTTTTGTTTTTAACTTAGACTTGGTTAGATAAGAATAGCAGTGTTTCTCTTATTGAATCAACCCATCCCAACTTTAGTTTTGTCAACCAGGCCAGACAGAACAGGAGAGGTGGAGGAGTTGCTGTTTTATTTAATGAATCATTCCAGTGTAAGCAGTTATCTCTTGGAAGTTTTCCTTCTTTTGAATATGTTGCTGTACAGCTGAAGGCCTCATCTAGAGCCATGTTTGTTAACATTTATCGACCTCCAAATTACTGTGCTGACTTTAATGATGATTTTAGTGAACTGCTGTCTATAATCTGTGTTGATTTTGACTGTATAATTATTGTTGATGATTTTAACATCCATGTTGACAATCCCCAAAACAAAGGGTCTAAAGACCTGAGTAACAACTTTGGGCTGACTCAGCATATAACAGAGCCCACACATAATACGGGTCATGTTTTGGACTTACTGATCTCGAAGGGTCTGGGCATTTCCAAGATTAATGTGTGTGATGTGGGCTTGTCTGACCATTGTTGTGTTTTCTTTGAGAGTATAATTTCGGTTCACATAAATGTTTTAACGGAGGTTATCACAAAACGATGTATAACTGAAAACACTAGTGACATCTTTAACCAGGTCTTCTCTCTAACACCTGCCCTGTCAGGGGGTTCCGTCAATGAACTTGTCAACAGCTTTAATGCTAAAATATTAAATGTTATGGATACTATTGCTCCCACAAAAGGTGAAGGTTATCTCTGGAAGGAAAAAGTCTCCATGGAGAAATTCCACACTGGTGAGAAATGAAAAAAGGGAGTGTCGGAAAGTCGAGCGCAGATGGAGAAAAACAAAACTTCAGGTTCATTATGACATCTATAAAGAGAAACTTCACTCTTATAACTTACAACTGAGGAATACAAGGAAGTCATATTTTTCTGACATCATCACCAAAAATAGTCATAGTGCTCGCGCATTATTTGCTGTTGTCGACAGGCTAACAAACTCTCCTGTGTCATTAGCACCTGAACTCTATTCCACCAAGGCCTGCAATGACTTTGCCAAATTCTTCACAGACAAAATCTAAAATATTAGACAAGCAGTTGGTTCATTAACGGCAGGTTCAGGTTATGTACAGTGTCCACGGAAATGAACAACTACAGGCCCATCTCCAATCTTCCATTTTTAAGTAAGATCATTGAAAAGGCTGTTTTTCATCAGCTAAATGACTTCTTAAGACAAACCAACTGCTATGACGTCTTTCAGTCAGGTTTTAGACGGCACCACAGCACTGAGACTGCTCTGACCAGAGTCATCAATGACATCCGTTTGAATACTGACAGTGGAAAAATGTCAGTGTTAGTTTTACTGGATCTCAGTGCTGCATTTGATACAGTTGACCACATTATTTTACTCAAACGACTGGAGAACTGGGTGGGTCTCTCTGGCACTGTACTAAACTGGTTCAAAACGTACTTAGAGAACAGGAAGTACTTTGTGTCAATAAGTAACTTTACATCTGACCAGACAGGAATTACATGTGGGGTTCCCCAGGGTTCCATCCTGGGACCTCTTCTGTTTAACATCTATATGCTCCCACTGGCACAGGTAATAAATAACAACAATATAAGTTACCATAGCTACGCAGATGACACACAGATATATATTAGAATGTCACCAGAAGACCAAGGGCCTGTACAGGCTCTTGGCAAATGCATTGAGGAAATTAATGACTGGATGTGCCACAATTTTCTGCAGTTGAACAAAAACAAAACTGAGGTAATTGTCTTTGGAGCTAAAGAGAAAAGATTGAAGGTCACCACAAGGCTTCAGTCCATACACCTAAAAACCACCAACCACATCAGAAATCTGGATATAGTGATGGACTCAGACCTAAACTTTGAAAAACACATTAAGGCAATCACAAAATCAGCCTACTATCACCTTAAGAATATCTCAAGGATAAAAGATCTGATGAATCAGCAGGACCTGGAAAAACTAGTCCATGCATTCATCTTTAGTCGGCTTGATTATTGTAACAGCGTCTTTAAAGGTCTAAAAAATCAATTAGGAAACTGCAGCTCATCCAGAACTCTGCTGCTCGAGTTCTCACTAAAACCAAAAAAGTGGACCACATCAGTCCAGCTCCAAGGTCTTTACACTGGCTGCCTGTCTGTCAGAGGATATACTATAAAGTTCTGCTGCTGGTCTATAAAGCTTGGAAAGGTTAAGGACCAAAATACATCGGTGATCTCCTGACCCAGTATGACCTACTCGACCCCTCAGGTCATCTGGATCCGCTCTTTTATCAATTCCCAAAGTCAGAACCAGACATGGAGAAGCTGCGTTCAGCTTCTATGCTGGAACAAACTCCCAGAAAGCCTCAGATCAGCTGAAACACTCAGTTGATTTAAATCCAGGTTAAAGACCCACCTGTTCTCAGCTGGTTTTGATTAGGTTTTTATTCTAAGTTTTAAATCTGCACGGCTTCTTTTAAGATTATTTTAAGAATTTTTTTTTTCTCATTTTAATTCATGGTTTTTATTCCTGTACTTTTGCTTTTTCTGCACCCTGCTGTAATGCTTTTGATGTTTTATGTAAAGCACTTTGAATTGTCTTGTAACATGAATTGTGCTATACAAATAAACTTGCCTTGCCTTGCCATGCCTAGCTAAATACACTCAATCCTGGATTACTTTATGGCCAGTGCAAATATAAAATTGTTTAGATCAAAGCCCGTTCAACTCAAACTTCAGACTTAAACCCATTTCAAAATCTGCAGCAAGACTTAAAAATGTATATTCAAGAAAGTTTAGCCTCGGTATGTGTAACACTGGTAGAAATATACCCCAAAAGTAGAGCTGCACAATATATTTCATCACAGTCGTCATCTCAAAGTCAATGTGTGCAATTTTGGTGAATTTATATTTCAAGAGTGATGCATTCATACACGTTATGGCAACAGTTAGTTTATTAGTACGATGGAATTTGCAGCCCATTACCTCCAGAACTGTTATAAATGCTGGTGCTGAAACTGATTGGGAATGGTTGAGATATTGTTATAATGGAAAAGAAGGAGAAGAGGGACATAAATGAGATCATCACAATATTTAACCATATTATTGCTGTTGCACGTTTTCCTATTGTCATACTTATCATGCTGTTCTACCCAAAATACATGGAGCTGTGACTGCAGCGAGTGTCGATTTTAAAAAGAACTTAGTGGAGGCTGAATATAAACACACAAAATACTTTTTTTAATGCCGAAATATTAGTAAAACCATGTATCATTGTATTTACACTTTACAATTATGTAGTACTTTGTGCTGGTCTATCGTATAAAACACCCAATAAAATAATAAACAGAAAAAACTGAATTAGCCTAATTACCTTAAGTACAACTTTGGATTGATGATTTCCATTCAGAAATATAAATGAAATACTGCCCAGATGTTCTATTCTTTTACATTTTCCCTTAGACTTAACACCAAGCATCATATTTCTTACATTTTGGGTTTCAATACTCAGTTGTAATAGTTATTGTAACTCTAATGGAATAAAACGGAATTTTTCCTACTTTGAGTTGCTGCAGGCTCTTATAATCAAAAAGGCACATGCATGCATGACTGATCTAATATGTTCACGTCCATCTCGGATGTTTTAAATGTAAAGTGTGCCGCCTTTTGCAAGCATTTGACAGTATGAAAATCCTTTCTCAGAGGCTCCTGTAATGATGCCATTAGAGTGATGATGGAGTATGTGTTGAACCTCGGGGCTCAGGCACACCACAGATGATTCCTCTTGAGTTCACTTTCCTCATATCTATCACCCAGTGAGGCCAACCCAACTCCACAGCCAACACCAGCAACGCCACCAGCAAAAGGAACACAGCGTTTACATCACGCTGTCGCTGTCCCCCTGACAATAATTCATACACCTGCAAAACCACTGCAGTCTCCATTTGTACATGGATCTCTCTGAGGCCTTTAATTCCAGCGAAACAATCTTTTTCTGACTATTGGAGTTTGAATTGGAGATATTTTCCCACTGATATTTTCTCACTGATCCCTGTTGTAAGCTACTCAGCACTTTGTGAGAGACAAAAAGATTGGCTGGAAAATGCTGCCATGGTGCTGAACAGACATGTCAATGTAAATCAAGTTAAAACCCCAAGTTTGAAAAAGTGTGTGTTTTTGTTTCCTCATCATTTAATCATGCTTTCTCATTTTCTTTCAACAATGTACATCCAGATCTGAGAAAACGTATTTGACCCCCACAGATTACTTCTGCTTTACTGAAATGTTTCAGAAAATCAAACAAATCTTAATGTAAGAGAAAGAACACCTGATTAAATGCAAAAAACAGTTATCTAATGATGATTTAATTTATCAAGAGAAATAGTTAGCAAAACGACCCTGTCCCTTTGTTACAAAGTAATTTCCCCCTGATCCTAATAATAAAGGTTGTGAAAGTCTTGCAGGAAACAATCAAACAGTCTGCCATCAAACAGTTGTGTCAGCTGGCAAGAAGTCTTTAAGCACTCTGTGAAGGAAATTGGCCCCCTGTTCTTTACAGAATTGTTTTTAATTCAGCAACAGCAGAGGATTCTTTGAAACGTTAATGGCCTGTTTAGGGCCATGTCACTGCAGATTTAATTTGGGACTTTGACAAGGCCACTCAAAAATCTTCCTTTTGTTTTCTTTCCTGCTGCATAATGCAAATGCTCCTGAGCTTAGCATCCCAAATTGATGGCTGGACATACTTCCTCATAGCATAGCAACCATCACACCACCACCATGTTTGCCTGCAAGTAGGACAGGTTTTTTATCCATAATGCGTTGCTACTTTAAAGCAGAAGTAATGGGACAAGCATAATCCAGAATCAGTCCGCACAATGTTCTCCCAAAACTCTTCAGGATCATCAAGTTGGTTTTTGGGAAATGTGAGACGGCCTTTTATGTTCTTTGGCGTCAGCAGTGGTTTTCACCTTGGACTACTCTTATGGATGCCATTTCTGCCCAGTGTCTTTCTTATTAAATTAAAAACACTGACATCACCCAGCTAAGTGAGGCCTGCAGAGCTTTAGATATATTCTTTTGAGACCTCCTGGATGACTCCTAATCATGGCACTATTAAAGTAATTTTAGCTGGCCTGCTACTCTCTAGATCAGGGGTGTCCAAAGTCGTTCCTCAAGGGCCGCTATCCTGCAGGTTTTACTTCTTTCCCTGGTTCATCGCACCTGAATCAAATGATAGCTCGTTAGCAGGCCTCTGCAGAACTTTGCCATGCTGAGGAGGTAGTTAGAACATTTGAATCAGCTGAGTTGGAGCAGAGACACATCTAAGACTGGCAGGACACCGGCCCTTGAGGACTGGAGCTGGACACCCCTGATCTAGATCACAGGTGTCAAACTCCAGTCCTCGAGGGCTGGTGTACTGCGACATTTAGATGTGTTCCTGGTCCAACACACCTAAATCAAATAATTAGGTCATCAGCAGGACCCCATAGAACCTAGCTCCATGCTGAGGAGGTAATTTAATCATTTGATTCAGGTGTGTTGGACCACGAACACATCTAAATATTGTAGGACACCGACCCTCAAGGACTGGAGTTTGACACCTCAGCTGTAGATTCACCACTGTTCCATATTTTCCTGATTTCTGAATCATGGCCCTTACGGTTCGCTGAATTTCCAAAGTCTTATATGCTTTCTATCCATTTCAAGACAAAAAAATGTCAGTAGGATTTCTTTTCTCATCTCTTCTTAAATCTTCATGTTGTCGGACAGGTTCTGATTTTTTGATTCTACAGGTCTGGGGGTTATCAGTCCTTTATGTGGCAAGTGAAACTGAATCAAAATATTTGGTAATCACATTATAATTTAGCAAGAAGAGATAATTATATTTTAACAACGGGGTTGTTAGCTTTAGATGTATTCTAAAGCTTTTTTTAAAGCTTTTTTTTAATAGCTTTTTTTATAACCTAATTTACTTAATACATAAAATCATCATTTGAGGACTTATTTTATAGCCACTAAACATATCTTTGTCTCATATTATAATTTGTTTGACATTCAGAAACACTCAAGTGAGAATAAAATAGCAGAAACAACAGAGATGTTTAAGGGTGCACATACTTTTGTCATGCAACTGTATGTTTACAAAAGAACAAGAGTGGCAAGAAATAAATCAAAGGGAAACTGCATCCAGATGACAATAAAGTAAAAGTATGTGACAATAACTGTGTAATATTTAAAGTTAATGAATCTTTAAAAAAGCAAAGTGAGTCAGGATGGTGATGTTAATAAATCTTGAATAATGTCACAAACAAGACTATGGAGCGGCTTTGGGAACAATTACAGGAGTTTGCTAAGATCAAGTCACAGAGCTGAAATCTCAGCACTACAATAAGCGGTAATGAGCAAGCTAATGATTGGTTTATTCTTACCAGTTTGGGGACTTTAGTATAGCACTTGGGAGGACATTAGTCATCAGACAGGAACGAGCCATAGGGAGCAATCCTCCATCCACATCAAAGGGAGCTTGATTGTGGTAACAAGCGGTTGAAGGATAAATATATTTCACCTTTAACTCCACATGGAGATCAAATCAAGCGGTCTGAACCTCTGACATTTAACAGAACAGGATTCAACTGACTTCCTCGCAGTCCACTTTACTTCTACAAGTTATGTGTCTCATTTTTCTTTGCAGAGGTTAACACAGACGTCACTTGCATTTATTCATTGTTTTAACTTTCTTAAGGTAGTTTTAACATATTATTACCCAATTACTACGAACCAGGACATTTGAACCAAAACTCCAACTTACAAATCATCCTAACAATTAATGATATATAGAATAATACATCTGCTTTGTGTTTTGCATTTATTCATCCTTACCCTACAGATGGTTTTAAAAGGAACATATAGTACGGCTTTGAGCTACCATGCAAACATTCCTTTGGACATTATTGCATATTATTGTTACTGAAAAAATCATAGCATGGTACCTGATATTCTGTAAATAAGAACTTAGATCTGGGAATAAATTCAAGTGGTTAGTCTTTAAGATTACCTAACAGAACCAAACTAATCTGGGCAAAGTGAGCAAAACTTCAGGAACCTGGATGTGCCAAAATTATAGTAACATTAGACAAAAGATTTATATCTTGCAACAACAATGCACAAAGCACTGCATAATTGAAAAGTGGAAGATAAATGGGACATGATTTTCAGTAAAAAAAAGAAAAAGAAAAGAAAAAAAGAAATACTGGGGTCACTACTTAAAAACGCCTTATCCTTTGCCTTTTAGAGACTGAATTTGTTTTGCCAATTCTCCTTTCCAAAATAGCTCAATGTGAGTCAGATTGGATTAACAACTTCTATGAATTTACATTTTCAAGTCTTCAAGCCACAGATTTAGGCTGCGCATTTATGCAAATTTGCGTAGTTTGGATATATTGTCTGGCCTGTATTTAGCTCTATTCATCTTTCCACCACCTGTGACGACCAGCTTCCCTGTTCTTGCTGAAGAAACCATCCCCATATGGTGAATGTGTCATTGTGGTATATGTTCAGGATTATCTGCATTGTAAACTTTCCCCTTATATCCTTTTAGATGTAGATAGATTCTTTTCGAGTCGATGTAAAGGTTCAATTTTGTACTCATCTGACCTTAGCTCTTTCATCCACATGTTTGATGTGTCTCATTTCCATGAGATGTTTAAAGATTGGAATACTGTACAATCAAGCCCTTCTTAAAATTTATCCACAACTTTTCTGTCTTCATGGTAAAATCTGTTTTTATAAGGAGACCAAATTATACACAGGATTCTTTTTATTAAGTAAATTACTTCTGAACAATTTTCTTTACCGTTATCACCTTAAATGTTGCTTACCCTTGACATGTTGTGATAATCAAAATATGCTCCCAATACCTTCACTCACATAAACATAGATTTGACTTTAAAGTCATCAGAAGACACACTGAAATAAAGTTCAAATACCTCCAAAAAAATATTTTGTCCCAGCTAGATCTGTCCTCTGTATAATATTTAGCTAGCAAACCCACTAGTTTGTGGTAGGATACTGGTTCTGAATCAAACTCTACAGTTAAATAATTCTTTCAACTTTATTTAAATTAAAAAAATTTATTTACCTAAGTTTTAAGTGCAAGAAGTGACTTAAACATCTTCCATTAGTGTTGTCCTGAGGACCTTCTGAACTTGTGAAAAGCAGGAGCCAATCAGCTTCCAGCACACAGCATCATACTCTAAGTCAGCCCTTCTATTCGATGTGTTATGTGAAGGCGGCCTGTGCTTTGAGTTCTTCTCTTAGATGACAGTGTGTGCTCTTTGTTCTAGCTGTGTCTTGTGACGGGTCTGCAGTGTGCTGGATGAGTCTGGAGCTGCGTCACTGCTGACTGTAATGGCAGAACACTGCAGGGAGGAAAAACTACAGTATTTGACTTGTTCTGAAAAACTATAAAGAACATACATCCTTTCAAAGATGGAAGACTGAATGAAATACATTCCGATTTATAATGGTTGTTATTCTCTTCTGGCAACTGCTTAGATATAATATTGTGAGTATAACATCTGGTGTTTATAACACGTAATCTTGTAATAGATATGAACTGAAAAGACTATGACTGCTTGATCAACAAAATGCTTGTAAAATGAACCTAAAAACATCAAAAGCTCAATTTCAATGTAGCATGGCCGAGTAAATGAAGACAGTCCTTGTTATTATCTCCCCTGTGCACAAGGCTCCCATTTTAATTTTAAAAAGGCACAGCAGGACAAATTTATGTAGTCCTGTTTGGAATTGACTGCAGCGCAACCCAGGTTTCATTTTCCCACTCACCAACGTTTCTGAAAGGCAGTGCTTGAAGCTACTGTATAAACTCACCTATCACCAAGGCAACCAGAGTGCTTCATAAAAATACAACAAAACCAACAACAATATGACACAAAACAAAAAGGCCACTTCTGATCAATTAATCTGTGATCACAAAAAAAGTGTCTCTTTCTAAACCAACAAAGTTTCCATCTTTTAACTGCAAAATGGCACACCATCACATTTACTCTGTTTTATCAACCTCATGCACAAGAAAGGTCACTGCATATCTATTATTAAATGACTTGGCAGAGTTTATTACATTATTGATCAACTCAGAACAGCTTCTGAAAACACCCTCTGTGTCACTGACCCGGCTGTCATGTACAATACTGTAACCCCCCATAGATTTCTTCTATTTCTTTGCTTTTGTTATTGGACTTACATGTTTTAGATTATAAAGCAAACTGGAATATCAGACCATTATAAGGTGAGTAAATACAAAAGTAATCCCACTGTATTAGATCATGAATCAACTGTGATTACCAGTTTTTATAGAAAGCTTGGTTCAACTTCACGGGCCACATATAGGCCTGATTCTTGTAAAATTAACTAATCACTTTAACAAAACCTGTCTGACAACAAGTTCATTCCACATTTAAAAAAAAATCAGGAACAGATCAGATACAAAGTAATAACAATCATCAGTCTGAAGGATACAAATATATACATATATAATATATTTCTAAGGGTTTGGCATTTCAGTGAATCACAGTGAGAGACATTATCCACTAATGGTAACAACATGGCACAGTAGCAAACCTTTCCAAGCCTAACAAAATCCAAGAGCACATTAGTGATTTATCTCAAAAGAACCCAGAACTTTATCTGAATCACCACAAGCCTCACTTGCCTTAGTTTAGGGTTCATGATTAGTGTTCATGATTCAACAAATAGAAAGAGACTGGGCAAACATGGCATCCATGGGAGAGTTTGATGCCAAAATCACTGCTGTCCTTAAAGAACATAAAGGCCTGTCTTACATTTCCTCAAAAGAAAAAAACATATTTATCTTCTCCAAGAGAGAAAAATATATTTTTACAAAAATAATTCTGTTGATTGAGAAGAGGAAAGTGGAACCTTTTGGAAAGTGTGTGTCCAGTAAAACTAACAAGTCACAGTCAAACGTGGTTGCAGTGTGATGGCCTGATGATGACATGGACGACTCATACATTCTACTATCTTTTAAAAAATCTTAAAGGAGAATGTCCAGCGTAAGGTTTGTGACCTTAAATTTAAGCGCACCTAGATTAGGATTCTGTGATTTGAGGGACAAAAGCAAATGTATGTCTGAATGGCTATAACAATACCAAATGAAGGTTTTTGAGTTGTCTAGTCAAAGTACCAATCAAAATCCAACAAGGAATGGCTCATAATTGATACCTCCAAGATGCGGCTGAATTTAAAAATGATAAGAAAAGAAGGGTAATATTCCTCCACAGTGATGTGAAAGCCTCATTACCAGTTATCACAGATGAATAAAGGTATTTGTTGCTGCCAATGGTGGCATAAGCAGTTATTCGGTTTAGTTACATTCTCACATAGTTCATTGTTGGTTTGGGCAACTTTTTTTCTAAATAAATGAAATCCTCAATGGAAAACTGCATTTAGTATTAAGTCAGGTTACCTTTAATGAGCCGAAACATTTAAGAGTGACAAAGACAAGAACACAAGAAATTTGAAATATAAGAGGGGCAAATACTTTTCAAAGCACAGTACACACAAGTATCCCTAAATAGTCAGAATCATAAAAAAATAATCAGAGCTTTTTAGAGGACAGTTTCCATAAATGTAAAAAAAAAAAAAAAGCTCTGTGTGATGTATTTACTCTGAAGTAACTGAACAAGCTGATTTTGTGTTGTTGATAGGAGTTGTGTAACATCTGAGTGAGCCACCTGAACTGTCAGCACATCAGGACCATAAAAGCAGCTCAGGAGCAAAAATGTACTGTGAAAGCACTGCATGGGGCAGAGCAAGCAGCAAGAGCTCAGAGACACTCGCCCACCCTTCCTGAATCAGCCGTTTCTGTGGCGACCGGAGCGGAGAGGGGCGGAGGGAGGCGCTCGGCAAGAGCGAGGAGACAAACATTTGAAAACCGGGTGGGAGAAACATGGAGGAGTGGACGTACTGATGGCGTGGTGGTGGTGGTGGGGTGTTAAACTGAAGGGTGGGGGATCAGTAGGGAGCTAGGGCCAAGTCCTCAGCATCACAGTCTGTGACAGATTTGACAGTCAAAGGCAAATAACAGCAACATTTGGGGAAAGACACAAACACCTCTGGGATTTTTTCCCCTGTCAATATCATCTCAGGCCATGGCTCAGGGGGTTAAATGTCTTTTTGCATAATCTCAGGCAGCAATTTGCTTCTTTTTAAAACCTTCACTTTATATAAATTAAAAAGCAATATAAATAATGGCAGCATGGGACTTACTTTTAAATAAAAAAGTGTGCTCAACAAGTAGTGTATCAGGATTCTGATGTAAACCCAATGAGATTACGCAGCAAGCGACATGGAGGAAGAGGTGCCAAATCAGAGCACAGGTTTTTATTATACATTTTAACAATGAGTAATATAACACATAGAAAGTGTTACTTTTTGACATATGTTAAACAAACAACCTTTTTTTTAATTAGTTATTTAATAGTTATTATGTAATAGCATCAGCAATAATTTTATAGTCTTGCCCCACCTTGTCTTCTCTATGTATCAAAGCTACACCAGTTAAGAATGACTGCATAGGATCTGTTGCGCAGTTTGTACCAAAAGCTTCCACTAAGCTCAGGAAAAACAGTGAAAAACATAAAAGCCTGTGGCTCCTACTGACAGTTGTCGCCAAACTCCACGCAGACCCACTGCAGGCTGCTCAATCTGCATTCCAGCAGATATAGTCTGCCCTAAGCACGGCAGCTGAGACGCCACTGTTTACATTATGTTTTCTCTTGTTTATATGCTTCTAAAACAGTGAGAGATCAGTGTGTGAGCTGGAACATGTTCCCGGTAAACCCAGTCAGAGACACATGGATTCACACATTGAAAAACAGGGAAGAAATATGATGATTTTTACTCAGTAAGGTGCAATACTTCCCTCCAAATCTGAGCTACCATTCACATGTAAGAAGAAAAAAAACACCCACACCTGTCACATCGACACACAAAACAAAACGTAGACACACCTCATCTCATAGCAAGTGTCAGCTGTCCATACTGGAATTTGTTACAAACTGTTAAAAGCAGCAGAAATCATATAGACCATAATGATAAAGCGTCGCCTGAAACTGATCATTATTTAAACCTGAATTCATCTCGACTCACCTGTTTGTGATGCTGATGTCAGACTCCTGGTGTGTGAGTGTGTGTGTGAGAGAGAGAAGCTGCTCAGACAGTGGCAGAAGTGCACAGAGACTGGGCTGAGTTGGTCACACCGGCATGAACCAGAAGACTGAGTGGGTCTTCTCTGCACCTCGCAGTTCACTCCTCTTCCCTCCGCGTCTCAGAGACAAACAGCAGCTCTTCCTCCGTTGCCTCTCCCTCCCTTTGCCTTTCACACAGACTGTGGAGCAGCAGCAGAGCGAAGGAAAGGAAAAAGGAAAGGTTGGGGGGCTGCAGATTCTCTGATCAGTCGCTCTTCCCCCCTCTCTTCTGCAGGCAATATCTCTCCCCAACTATGGCTAAAGATCAGCCGAGGGGATAAAGTATTGGGGGGGGTTAAGAAGTGGTTTATATATTAAGTTCCAGGTATTTATGTTGTGTATTGTGATGTGAGAAACAGTGTGCTCCATCAACAACACTGCGCACAAGTGCTCATGCGGGCGGAGGGAGGGTGGAGAGGGGCTTCACTCCCACCTTCTGCTCCCCCTTTTCACAACCGCCTACCCATCCCTCTTCTTGCCAGCCCCACACCAGCCTGTTGAAATGAGTCATCAGCCGTCAGCCAATCAAACGGTAGCACACAGCTCACAGATTAGAATAACAGGAGTATTTATGCACTCCCACAAGGAGATGAAAATAAAATGGAGAATTGTCTTGGAGGACCTGACATTCTTGGTAATCTGATATAAGCAAACAGTAACAGACTCTTTTTAAATCAACTATATCAGTACTGAATTGTGAATGTCTGTGAATGTTTAATTTCTGTTTCACGTCATATCTGGTGAGCAACAATTGTTCTATTTGGTCAAACAATTCTAGGAACAGCAAATATATATATTTGGAATGTACAGTGTTGATCACTGCATCACTTGTAAGGTGTGACTCACTGGTATGTGATTCATACAATCAGGCCCTTAGCCACTTTTGAGTAAAACCTCAGTCTGACCACTCCGTACCTGCCCTCAAAAAACTGAAGGTAAATTACTAAAATAGGACATGTAATCTTCAGCTGCTGTGCAATTTGGACCTATGCAATGAACCACAGAGATGTGAGTGTGCTGAAAAGTAGGAGGCGTTATTCCAAGCATAAAAAGAACCAGGAGTTACATTTATTGTTTTATTGATAAATGGGACTTCCCTCTCACAGTTCTTGTCTTAAAACAAATTTCTGTCTATTGAATGCTCACCTCCCTCATAAGATTACAGTCCAATGATCAATTTGTTCCCAATTGTTTTTTTCAGTTAAATAAAGCAATGCTCAGGTTGACATTTTGACTGATTCATATGAAGAATAAGCACAAAAATAAAACTCAGATAATATAATGGCTAACATAATGGCTTTAAAATAGAAAAATAACATCATGACTCAAGGATAGATGTCTAACACATTCCAAAAAGAGATGCAAAGTATCATACGGCACAGGTGTAGAGGACTCAACACAGTCGGCACTCAGTCCAAGGTCGGTTCACAAAAAAATCCAATCAAGGCTAAGGTTTCCAAGACAGAGGCTGAATCAAGTCCAAAATACAAGCAGGGTCAAAATTTCACTCAAGAACAAAAGTTTAGCATGAGGGCTGGAACACTTGATACAAGGGAAAAAGACGAACTGGCAAAGGGAAGCTGCACAAGGTGAGGTATAAATGGTCTAATAAACAAGGGAAGACAATGTGACACAGGTGGATGACGTTAGGGTGTGTCTGTCCTCCAAAGACAAAACAATGTTCTAGTCGGTGGTCTTGGCAAATTTCTTTTTCCGTCAGAGACAAAAATAAATAAATAAAATAAAATAATTTTTTGTTTTCTCTCAATGTCAATCTAGTACTTAAACCTTTTCAGATGTATCTGAAACTTTTGCATCAAGCTACACAATTGTTATTCATCAGACAGACAATACGCTAACTCATTAAAATTAGTTATCTAGATGATGATTGAGAATTTAACTTTAAAAGTCTTATCACATAAATGGCTTTGAGAGGCCTGTCTGTTAAGCAACTGAAAAAAAAACACTACATTTCGAGATTTTTATTTAAGATAGTTCTTTATTTTGTCCCACATCTGGGGGAAATTCCAGCTGTTACAGCAGCAGAAAAAAAGTCAGAGATTTAATAATAATAATAATAATAATGCTGTTTATGCTGTACAGCATATACACATAAACATCAATATTGATAATAACAGTAATGGCATGGAAATAAATTAACTAAGTTAAGTAACTAATAAATTAACAGACAGAAAGTGATGTTACAGGGTGAACTACTGGGAACAGAGCTGATTATACAGTCTGACAGCAGCAGGAAGGAATGACCTGTGGTGTCTCTCCTTCAGACACCGTGGATGGAGGAGTCTGTTGCTGAAGGAGCTGTTCAGTGATGTTACTGTGGCATGCATAGGGTGAAGAGCATTGTCCATCATAGATGATAACTTGGCCATCAATCTCTTCTTGCTCACCACCTCCACTGCATCTAAGGAGCCCCCCAGCACAGAGCTACTCTTCCTCACCAGCTTGTTTAGTCGCTTCCTGTCCACAGCTGAGATGCTAATGCCCCAGGAAGCCACTCCATAAAAAAGGGCTGATGCTACCACTGAGTCATAAAAAGTCCTTAGCAGGGTCTTCTGCACCCCAAAGGACCTCAGCTTCCTCAGCAGATACAGCCGACTCTGACCCTTTTTATTGAGAGCCTTGGTGTTATCAGTCCAGTCCAGTTTGTTGTTGAGGTGAACACCCACCATTTCTATATCTGTTCCCTGGATGGTCACTGGAGTGGGGGGAGGACAATTCTGCCTGCGGAAGTCCACCACCAGCTCTTTGGTTTTCCCAAAGAGCTGGCGGTGAGTTAAGTCTATCTAAACCAAATAGTAAATCAAACTATACTGCTGATAACATTAAAATGCACTGTAATAACTACTGTTATTTTAAGAGCATAAGAAATGATAGGTGATTTAAAATAAAGCAATTAGATTATTTTTGTTTTAAAAGTTTTGTCTTAATAGCATGATGCATTGAAACAATCGTATTTTTACCCAAGGATATTCTGCGAATCTCCCACCAATGTTGTTTTAATATCTAACCATGCTGTATCTCTAAGTGTCTATAAATGACTGAGTATAACAATTGAATCAGGGAGCTTCATACTTTAACATAGTAAAATCAAAAAGTCCTCCCTGTCTCTGCCCCACTCTTCCAGTCATTTGAATATACCGCACCACAGCTCCCTAGATCTACTTCCACCATTATATGAACTGTTTATCGAACACCTAAGCCAAATAAGGAGTTTCTAAATTACTTTGGAGCTCTTTTCACTCTTCTCTCTGTACTCTCTCTCAACATGATCATTGTTGATAACTTTAATATTCACATGGACAATGACAATTACCTTCTATTTAGAGATTTCACTTCTTGTCTGGAAGGTTTTGGACTAACAATACATCAACTTCCCTATTCATTCTAAAGGTCATATTTTAGATTTGGTTAGCCAAAGGAAGCCAACTGGAATATCTGTTTAGAAAAACTGGACTTACCATAGACAAAGAACTGTACAATAATCATATTTAGTTTTATAAAAAAACTGCATTGCATTAGCTAGATCTACATACTACTCTGGTTTAATCACTTCCTAGTGAAGGTAACACAAAGTCTCTATTTTCTCTGTTTAGCAAAATTGCAAATCCCGGACTATTCCCCTCCTGTATGTAATCTGACGAATTTAGCAAATCCATGATGTCTTATATTTGCAGAATCTCTGACATCCACCAAAAACCTAACTCTGTAGGAGCTGCTAATTCTGAAGTTGTGTTCTCTCTACTGTCTTCCTGTCAGTTGTTTTCAAGTTTCACTCTTCGTGCCATAATTAATGTATATCACATCATTCAAAAATCTAAATCATCCACCTGCCAGCTTGATCCTCTCCTCACAGTGTTAGTTAAGGCTTGTCTCCCCTCACTGGTTCTTCTCATAACTAATATCATCCACACCTCCTTTAGCAATTGAATTGTTCTTTCATCTCTGAAAACTGCATCTGCATCCAAGCCTTGTGCAGATTCCAATAACTTTGTTTCAAACTTTTCTTTTGTTTAAAAAATCCTTTAAAAAAGTTGTTGCCTCCCAGCTCCACTCACACCTCAATAAACACAGTTTTTATGACCAATGTCACTATGGTTTGCATCATAGTACAGGAACAGCTCTCTGGCAAAGATCACCAGTGACCTTCTTATGGCAGCTGATTCTGGTCTCCTCATCATTCTCAATCTCAGTGCAGCATTTGACACGTTTTCTTGTGATATTCTTATGAAAGATTGGCATCTATTGGAATTAGTCATATTCCCCTCACCTAGTTACCTCATATCTTTCAGACAGCACCCAGTTTATCCAGTTTAAATCCCACTCCTCAACCTTGTTTCCTACTTCTGCAGGTATGCCATATGGTTCAGTAATAGGGTGCCTTCTACTCAATATTTACATGCTCCCTCTTGGCCAAGTATTCCGTAAATTTAATATCAATTTCCATTGTTATGCAGATGACACCCAGCTCTATATATCTTCCAAACCCAATTCCTCTCTTCCACCTACCTCCTTTTTATGTTGTCTCATGGAGATTAGATCATGGTTCTCCTCAGATTTTCACAAACTCAACAGTAATAAAACAAACAAACAAAAGTTTTACTAAGTAGCACAGCCTCGGCTTTAACCAAACTCCACAGTTTTTCCATTACCATTAATAACTCCCTCGTTAATCCTTCCCCTCAAAGACTCAAATAGTCTGGGTGTCATACTTGATAGTATACTCTCATTTCAGTCTCATATTAATTATATTACCTGGGCTGCATACTTCCACTTATGTAAGCTTAAGTGACTTTGTCCTTTCCTTAATCCCCATGCTGCTGCCATCCTTGTCCATAGCCTTGTCACGTCCCGGATCAACTATTGCAACTCTCCTTTTTGGTCTCCCCAATAAGTCCCTTTATAAACTCCAACTCCTTCAGAACTCTGCACCTCGGATCCTAGGACTCCCTCAAGAAAACACTTTACCTCAGTTCTTCAGCAGCTTCACTGGTTGCCCATAGAATCTCGGATCAACTTCAAAATTCTAATTCTCCTGCTCAATGGATGGAAAATAGCCTATTGCTAAATCTGGTGCATTTACACAAAGTAATTGTGCTGAGTGTCCATTAATGTGCATTGTCCTCTTCAATTAAACTAATAAACTAAACTAAACTTAAGTGCATCCATAGCCTTGCCCCTCTTATCTGTGTGACCTGTTTCATTTCGCCACTCCTTCCCGTTCTCTCAGATCATCATCAGCCACTCATCTTGTTGTTCCTTTTGGCTTGTCACCATGGGGAGCACAGCTTTCAGTCATTCTGTTCCTCGACTCTGGAACTCACTTAAAATCACTCAATAACTCAAATAAAATGTATTATTATTATTATTATTATTATTATTATTATTATTATTATTATTATTATTATTATTATTATTATTATTATTATTTTTATTATTAGCCGTAGTAGCAGTAGTAGTGGTAGTAGTAGTAGTGATAGTAGTAGTAGACATTTCCAAAAAAATTTAATATCACGGAAAAGTTTATTTATTTACATAATTCCATTCAAAAAGTTAAACTTCCATAGATTATACATTCAGGGCCCACAAGTTAAACAATTTCAAGTATTTAGTTATTTATGTGTACATAATTTGGACTTCCAGCTCATAAAACCCACGAAAACAGGAATTCAATAAATTAGAATACTATGAAGAAATCAGCCCAAATTTCACAGGGCATGAATGTGTCACACACTACTCATCTACTAAACTCAAAGCATCTGCACAGGCTTTCCTAGGTGTCATTAAATTGCTTCACTTTGGTTCAGTTGTCTCAGTTAGGTTCAATATGAGGAAAACTGAAGACTTGATCACTAGCCAGAAGACCATCATTGATACCCTCCATAGGATGGGTAAGCCACAAAAGTTCATAGCTAAGAAGGCTGGCTGTTCCCAGAGTGCTGTGTCCAAGCATATCAATGTAAAGTCTAGTGGAAGGGCAAAATGTGGCAGGAGAAGATGCACCAGCAGAAGAGCTGACTGTGGGCTTCAGCGAATTATCAAACAGAGAAGATTCATGAATCTAGCAGAGATTCAGTAAGAGTGGAATGAGGCGGGAGTCACAGCTTCAAAAACCACCACATTCAGACATGTCTCAACTGGGCCAAGGGGGAGAAGGACTAGACTGTTGGCCAGTGGTCCAAGGTCCTCTTTTCCGATGAAAGTAAAGTGTGCCTTTTAATTGGTAATCAAAGGCCAAGGGTTTGGAGGAAGAAGGGTGAGGAACAGATCCCAAGCTGCGTAAGGTCCAGTGTGAAATATCCTCAGTATGTCATGATCAGCATCAGTCTATCAGAATGTTTTAGAGGACTTCATGATTCCTTCTGCTGAGGATCTGTATGGAGATGCAGATTTCATCTTCCAGCAGGACCTGGCCCCTGCCCAAACTGCAAGAAGCACCAAAACCTGGTTTGATGTCCATGCCATCACAGCGCTTGACTGGCCAGCCAACTTGCCGGACCTAAACCCCGTTGAGAATCTATGGGGTATTATCAAGAAAAAAATGAGGGGCACCAGACATCAAGGAAATCTGTACTTCCATAACTCCCAGGCAGTGCCACAGCACAGGCTGATTAACTCGATGCCACGCCCCTTTGAGGCAGTGATTAAGGCAAAGGGATTCCCTACCAAGTATTGAAGATTGACATATTGTTTTGAAAGTACCATATCTTGATCGATTTGATGTGATCCTAATTTCTTTTTTGTCTGCACAAACTGAGAAGTAAATGGTGATTTATTCACAGCATTCCAATTTTTGGAATTTCTGTTTTTGTGGGTTTTATGAGCTGGAAGCCCAAATTATGTACAAATAAACAACTAATTACTTGAAATTGTTTAAGTTGTGGGCCCTGAATCTATCATCTATGGAAGTTTAATGTTTTAAGTGGAATCACGGAAATAAATAAACTTTTCCTTTATATTCTATTTTTTTAGAAAAGGTCTATGTCAAGGCAACATTATTTGCAACACTGGCCCAGATTTCAATGCGAACAACTATTTGAAGAATGAATGCATGCAAGGGAGTTTCTTGCACACAGTGGAGGCATTTTAGAGCACAAAACCAGTCAATTCACCGTAATGTAAAACACTAAGTCAGGCAGTTATTAAATTCACCATTTCAATTTATGAATAAAAAGATAGAAAAAAATAAAAAAAGATAAAGTTAATATTCCAGTGATACTGGTTGTGCGTTTTAAAACTGTTATGAGCTTTACCAGTGGCGTCGTCAGCCGATTTTGCCAGGGCTTCAGCCCCGAATGTTTTCAGTAGAGCCCCGGATGTTTTGAGTCTGTTGATTCACTCACCAGCCGCGTCCTCAATGCTCTCTCAATCACTCAGAACGGGCCGGGTGTGCTCTACTCTGATCGGCGCAGCGCTACTGCTGACTTGACTCGGTGTCAGGTTACAGTCAGATATGGCAAACCATCAGTATCAAAAATACGGCATATGTTAACTTCTTATTACCTTGTGAACACTCGAGGCGCATATTAAGGCCTTGCCATACTTTGGCTAACCACAAAAAGCCAGTGCCATTGAGAAGAGACGGCGCTGCAGTAAGTATTTCCCTACCATGGTGACGCACCCCTCCGCTTTGCTAACAAGGCCACTCTGTACAAACCACAGTGTTGCCAACTTAGCGACTTCGTTGCTATTTCTAACGATTTTTTTGTCCAAAAAGCGCCTAGCGACAAATCTAGCGACATTTCTGACCACCCTTAGCTACTTTCTGTGAAACTTTGTCGCCAATATTTCCTGCAGTTTAGAGACACAGCTTGCCCCTTCCCAACGCTCAGAAAGGGAATGATCCGCGCATGTGTATGCAGCATGATCAGAGTATGTTGACTGACCAATCATCAACCTTTCTCGGTTCATTTCCATCCACTGACAAACGAAGTTGTTTTGTAGTAAATGTTAATTCAAAAGTAAAAAATAAATCTGCATGTATATAAGACCGATCTTTCAACGGTAATTAAGGTAGAAGCTTGCACTAACAGAAATCGATGAATCATTAAAAAAATCAGAAGAAACTATTGCAATTCTTCACATTTTTACAAGTGAGGCAAAAGGTAAGAAATTATCATAAAATGTAATGACTCACAGAAGCAAACACTGGCTTATGGGTAATTTTCTTTAGCTTTCCCGCTGCTAGCTAACTAGCTATTCATATATAGTAAGTCTGGACAAAGGACATTTCTGAAAAAAAAAAAATCTTTTTATAGCTCTGATCAATTCCTCCTGCAGAACTCCACAGTAATCCACTTATGAGAAGTGTTGCAACCCGTTTCAGTTCTGAGGGCCCGCGGGCGGGCCCAGCCCATTTCCTAGTTTGAATCCACCAATTTTCTGACTTCTAACTTTTATGAACCTATACATGTTTTATATCATTGGAAAGCTAAGAGTCTTGTGATTCCAATTATGCCTGGCGTTTAAGGATACAATCATAACTGAAGACACAGTGAGCGCTTTTGCCAACACAAACGTTCTCCTGATGGAGGTATAAAAATATGGAACTCACCACTTTGTAGTCCAATAAACGTGACAAAACCGATCCATTTCGAACAAAAATGGTCTTTTTACATCAATAAGGGTCCGATTAAAGTCCTCCGATAAAGTTATTAGACCAGGACAACAGCAAAACCAATAAAAAATGTAAAACAAACAGTGAAAATGCGCTCCCGAAATGTCTGGCCATTTTTGTAGTCTTTACGGCTTTGTTTCCGATTCATTCGCTTCCACTTCCGCCTACAAAGGTCACTGAGCATGCCCACAGAAGGAAAAAAAATTAAAAAATTCATCCGGTGTTTTCCTTACGTAGGGTACATCTCCAACCAATGGCGCATGGATGGAAAGTCACGTTATGGTAAGTAACTCGAATCAATTGCGGTCCAGAACTCTGATGATTGACGCATCGAATAGCCAATGTAATGTTGTAAACGCAGATAACATGACCGGGCGGACTTGTTCGCAGCCATTGTATATGACGTGCGTAAAATGTCTTATTCATGAAGAGATTACGCACAGTGGGTACCAGTAACATATTGTTTCAGCAAAGTGTCCAAACACCCTTCATGATCAAAATACAACATTGAAGGAAGCCGTGGAGCTTTATATGGTAAAATGAAGTTATGATTCTGATGATATTTTTAATTCAGTGAGGACTACTGCATTTACCCAGGAGATGGCGCATATGGCACACTTTTGACCACCTTTGACCTGCAGTTATAAAAATGTGTGCAGAATATTCATTTTTTGGTTTATTGCTGTCAAATTTGGTGTGGATGAAGGTAATACTTCAGACTTTAGACCCACAGTGTGTTTTAGGTCACCACCTCTTTTTAAAGCCATTTTTACAGCATGTATTTATATAAAATAAATATTCGGACACAAATAAAATAATTTTTTGGGGTATTAAAATTAATATTGCTTGGTAACAATAGCACTCAGAGATAGTAACACAGTTCTGGGATAAATTTTAGAGTGTTTGCTTTCCAAAGAGACCCCAGCCATGTCTCTACTCAAAATGGTTCAAGAACAGCTTTAAGTTAATTTTGGGTATGCGTTTAAAAAAAATCTAGGGCGGAAATTGCAGGAATTTTAATACAAGGGCTGAATGCTTCTACTGCTGTTGTTGAACATGTTGATTTTTTTGTTTTTGTTTTTATTACATTATTGCATTACTATATGTGCGACTTGACTACGTTTGCATTGGTCAAACCAAGAAAATACACATTATTGACCCCACCTCCTTGTAAATGATTGGGCAGTTCTGGGATGTTTGTGGTTTTTGGTTGAATTTATATGGTTCATTAAGGCTTTATAGTTTCTACCATTTTACTTTCCTGGTAGTCTAGTTTAATTGCCTATTCTTGCTTTCCTCTTCCTGAATATTTGTATTCAATTTTTTGATCAAGATCTAGTCTTTTTATTTCAATTTAGGTCTTGCCATGTTATGATTAGTCCACTGTATTATTGCTCAAAAGGTCTTGCCATAGGGTTTATTCTTGTAATTTGGTTTCATTGTCTGCTGTTTTCCTTTTTTCCCTTTTTTCTTTGTGTTTAAATTTTTTCCATACGTTTTATGTTTACCTTTCCTAGTTCATTAGGTGTGCTTTTGTTTGTCCCATGTTAAGCTGCATCCTGCTTCATTGTAGGAACAAGTAATCTTTAGTAATGACTTTCACCTGCACTTTCAAATCATCCCCATGTGTTCCACCTGATCTGTCTCCTAAATGTGTTCTTAGTATTTCACCGTGCATCACTGGGTTCTCTGTTGTCATAGTCTGATCCCATTGCCTGTTTCTATGTCCCTTGTTTCAACCAGTTTCTCCCGTTCCTAATATGAGTTAGGTTTAATTAAAAATCCTCCCTTATGCCTCTCATCAGTGTCTATCTCCGTTTTGGCTCTGCACCACAAAACATGACAAAGACAAAGAGACAGACCGACTGATGGACAGACACATGTACATAGACTGATTTACCGACCCAAACAGATGAACCAATACAGTACCAGTGATGGCAAACACCAAGTGCTGAGAGGGCGGAGAGAAAAAACAGCTAAAAACAGAGAAAGACAGCAATTGGTGAACAGTAAATGAATAATAGTATTCACAAGGTGTTTGTTTGCAATCGAATGCTATATATTAAATTGAACATTAGATATACAGTTATTCACCATTGTACATTAGATGACACATCTCACCGTTTTGACATGCATATATTGGAAAATAAAGTTTGATTTAGGCACATTACTATGTATGCTATTGTATATAATCTATTGTAACCCCGTTTTTTATTTTTTATTTTTACAAATTGAAATCTGGTCTGGGCTAAGCCCAGGTACTTCTTAACGGCTGGAGACGCCCCTGAGCTTTACTCTGCTCATCTATAAAGGCCAGATTTCCTGATGACACAGACATTTTTCATGTTAACGTATGAAAAGTTGTGAAACAATCAGACACACTTGAGACACTTTTTTCTCTTGACATCTTGATATATAGACATGATTTTCAATACTTGTTGAAAAAAATGGCTATTATCATGCATTACCTGGGTTTAATACTCAAATCCTCCCCCATTCAATGTTATGGTGATTAGTTCCTATTTTAGGAGGAAGGGTTAGTATGAATTCTAGTGCAAATAAAAAGAAACATCAGGCCTTTTAAAACTTTATCCTCAAGATCCAGTCAAAAATGAATAGGAAAAAAAACTCCCACCAATAATTCAACCTAATTTACATATAATGCAACATAACCGGTGTGATGCCATGACATTTATCATATGTAGTTTTGTGATCTATTGGTCACATGTGGCGTCTCTATTTATGGCAACTTATAATGTTCTTAAAGAGAAACTTTTTAAACAATTTAAATAATTCAAACAAATCTAAATGGAATTATTACATATTGTAAAATTGTGATATGCCGTCCTTATACTAAAACCAGATTTAGATAAATCAAAGGCACAAACAACAGCAGAAATGTCTGGAGCAAAGAAAAAGCATAGATATGTTTAATTGGCCATAATGCATTTAGCAGCTGGATACAATGCCCACAAAAGGTCACAGAGATAATTTCTTGGTGGATACTTTTTTTATTATCTTTCAATAACCTCAGCATTTTTCTCCAAGATAAAGAGCAGACACAGTATGTGTCATGGTAGACCACTGCTAAGTAGGACTTTAGGGAAACATTTTTACTCTCCCGGTGTTTGTCTGATTGCTGCGTAACATAAGTTATTTCTTATTTTTAGTGTGAATGCAGAAGAGTTTGTTGGATGGCACATTTCCAAAGAGCATTCATGTGAATGCACAAAGGTAGATGTTCTAAGCAGGATGTTGTTACAAAATAAGCATAATTGTTAACATTACTGCTCAGAATGTCATAGCTGTTTAATGTACCTGAGAAAAGATTTTTTCTGAGTCAAACCTTTTTAGTGGGGTGCTTGTAAAGTGTGCAGCAAAATAAAACTGTAGGTTAATAACAGACATCCAAAAACATTCTTCAATAATTGTGGACCCTAAACTGTGGTGGTCTATTGTCAGGGTCACACATCTTCTGTCCATCAGGAGAAACAATTTGAGTCTAAAGTGAGAGGGTGGGAACAGTTATAAAGATAAATAACTGTAAACAGAACCTCAGGAAATGGGAAAATCTGAGGGGAGCAAACAGAAGCTGTTTGTCTCTCAGAGGAAAGCTGCACTGAATCATTTTAAATCATTACTTTGTTGACATACTCAGTGTGGCTTTGTAATCTTATGCAAATCATTAAAAATATATCGGCTATTGTTCAGCTGAGCCATAAGCATTCCTGGAAAAGCTTTTTTTTTCTCCTCATTTGATGCCGAAAGTGGAATGTTGTACTTGTTATGGTTGCCACAGACACATTCCATGTTTATATTTACTTTGCGAAGATCCACGTCTGCTCACTGAACTGGTTGGCAGAAACCAGAAGAAAATGGTAATGTAAGCATAAAGATAAAACTAAAAACAAATAAGGACAAAGTGGGTTTTTTATTTTGCAAACATTGTTATAAATTAACAATTCTATGTTGTTCATACCTATTCAGTGGTAGCTCAGGACTGTAGTCTGCAAGGGGATAACAGTTTCTTGTTCAGATTTATTTTTTTATTAACCATTACCCATGACTTGAGACGCAGAATACTCTGAAAGTGGACTGGCTCGGTACATAATTATTATTTTCACTCAGGAGAAGTACAGGATATTTTGAGATGGATCTGTTCATGAAAATATCCTCAGAGGGCACATAACCATCCTCATGAACTGTGGGTGAACATCGACAGCACAGGTAGATAAGCATTTGCAGCTCACTGCAGCTTTAAAACTACAATGTGTAGGCAAAGATATTTATTCACGATCATTTTCAATGTTGACAAATTTCATGAAAAACTGAGGTTTAAGTATTGCAGCGTCCCAATACTTTAGAATGTAAGTAAGTCAAAGTCTTAGACTTTGTCACCTTTTCCAGCCTAATAGATATCAATGAGTCATCTGTTTTTGGAATTTCTTTAGATGTGTTGATTTAAGAAAAAATGTAAACCTATTTTGTGTTGCCAGACAGGTTCTCTTTGAATGATTTACTGGTTCTAAAGGTCTAACAGAATTCAGGCCTTGGTGTCAGTAATGAAACTAATTCATGATAGTCTTTGTCTTCACCCAGGTTACTTTTTCTGGACAAAAGAAAAGCAAAAACATTAGAAATTGGACATTTTCACGACACTTTATCTCTGTGGATCAACTCATATTCAGTTGACATGAAAAGAAAAATTAAGAAGGCCAGAAACTAAAACTAAAAAAACAAAACAAAATAAGGACGTAGGTCATCAATAAAACAAACTTAAATCCAAATCGGATTTGCTTTCAATCAATGTGGTTGAGAGACAGTGGCTGCATTTACATGCAGCCAATAACCCGTTCAAAACCGGAATATTAGCAATAACCCGGTTACGCATGGCCATGTAAACACCGGCAAAAACCCGAAAATGCTCATATTTATCTTTTTTTTAAAAACCTGAATATTACCCCTGGGGTACCCCTTTTCTAACCCCAATATTTGGTTATGTAAACGCGTATCGGCATATCCCCATCAAAAGGAACATTGATTTGTGTTCTGCGCATGTTCTATTTGCAAGGAATCTCGGACTTTTGAGTAGAGGAACTTCTTGTATGCGCATAGAAAAACAGGAAGAAGAATCAGAAATGCGTCTTAAGGTGGTCCCTACATCCTGACACTAATCGTGCATCGCCGTTAACATTGCGCTACGCCAATTGATTACAAATTCCATGAATACAGGAGTAACTCTCTTTGCTCACGCATGTAAACGTGTTATTCTGAATCTTTCAGAAATCCGAATAGTGACCTTAACCGTACCATAACCCGAAGATGTATGTAAACGTAGTCAATGTTTACGAAACTGAATGAAAGACAAAACTCTGCTCAAAACTCTGGCAAACCATTAGCAGGTTATTTAATTTAATTAATTCAGATTTATTTGTTTCGGGACAGCACATAGTCAATGTCACAAAGCTTTTTTTATGCAAGTTAAAGCATGAGCAATGCTGCTCTACTGAAGAAAATATAAAGCTGAGTAAAAAAAAAGAAACCGCAGTGTAAAATATTAGCCTTGAAGCCTAATGCAAAATGCAAAAGGTCTCTGCTTATTCTACCATAACACAGGACCTTGTAAGAGCAGCTCTATCCAACAGATAGAGAAAGATGGCATGACAACCACATAATAACTGTGCTTGACATTTACATCGGAGACTTGAAAATATCAGCCGAGATGTGAAGACATTACTCATCCCTCCGGATTGCCTAATATTAATGGAGTATTGTCTCTCACATCTATGACATACAAAAACTTTTGTCAAGTAAATGTCTCAGAAAAAAGGCTTAGCTGTTTTGGATTTTTATTTGTGAGTAGAAATAAAACGTATTACATAAGGCAGAAATGTGTTTCAAGCAAATCATAGCACCACTCTATATTAAAGCTAGAAGCACTCGTCTTTTGAAATGCTCTTTTTCACAATGATGTCTCCATTAGTGGCAATTGAAAACCCAAATTAGCACACTCATATCAGTTACTTTGGCAGATTTATTACATTACAAAATGAATAATTTTTTCGGTAAGTTTCACTATAAATCAATCTGATGTTGGGTTCCATTTTCTTCAAATAAATTGAACAGACTGTTGGACAGCTTGAAGCCATTTTCCCTAGATGGACTGAGCAGACCACATTTCCCAGCAATCCTAGCGGTGACCCCCAACACACTCCTATTGGTCCATGGCCACCAATGGTGACATCAGTGATGAGCTCACTGCCAAAGGGCTATAAGAGTGGTAGTGGCCATTTCAAATTTGTTCTCTGCAGACAGGGCCGGATTATGTTAGCAGGGGCCCCTGGGCACAAAATGTTCAAAGGGCCCCCTCGCCGCCAAAAAAATAACATAATTTGAATGGGATTTTCACCACAGTCTTGTAAAACTACATTGCTCATCTGAGGGCAACAATATCAAAACACTACACAGCGGTGTAACTCCCTTGCCTATGTAAACACATCCTGCTTGATCTCAGCTCCACCAGGCCAGGACTACAATTCAGATTGTTCCATAACTTAATCACAAAAACTCACTCATACTCGTTAATTTTTTTTTTCCTGTCTCTCCTCTCTCAAAGCGCTCCTTCAGTTCTTTTACTTCTCAACTCTCCAGTGCTGCCCTTCTGTGTCTCTGTCTGTCTTCTCACTATTTTTCCTTTCTCTTTTATTGAAAAAAAATAGTGGAATCAGTTTAAGTAAACTTGACTCATACTTTAAAGCATTTGATCATAAATGGAAAATGAATGCAAAGTAAAAACAAATGATTTTCCTTTTACATAATATTGTGTTTAATAAACCTGTATCTATATCTCTAAAGTCCTGTTTCTCCATCCTCCTCTACTGTCTCTTTCCTCCTCCTCTCGTGTTTTTCATAACTAAAACCATGAGAACAGGGCTCTTGTCTAGGAATGCACAATGTATTAACACCAACTTGGGTATCTGCCAATGTTAGTCATTTTTTAACATATTGTATTAGTCCAATAAGTAAAACTGAGCCATTATTAAAAATCACTATTTATTTCCATCTTTACAAGAGATTAATGTAATATTTATAGCATTGTAAATGATAGTTATTGGCCATAAGAGCAATAATATCAAATATGCTAGCAGCACTGATGCAATGATCAGAACTTTCCTCATGGTCACACACGCATTCCGAGTGTTTCCAGTCAGAGAAACCACTAATGTACTGGTTTTATTTGCTCCAAATAAGATGCAGGGGAAACAAAAGATATTAGCCTACCTGTGGTGGGTGAACATGTGATCCAGTCTGAAGAAACTTTTTCTCCATTTGTTTTTCTCTCCAAGTGACAGCAGATCAATAGGTTTGGCTCACTTTACCGCCCAAGCCTCGATCACGGGATGAAGCTGGATATCTTGTCGCCCAATTATTAAAAGCAGCAGCTCCACCATCGATAACAACAGCATAAGCATTTACGTCAACTGTCCCCCACAATTCTGCGTCCTACACCGTATAAACCCAGGCTGAGCTGCTGCTGCTACAGCTAGCCTCAGGTTGTGTAGCTAACGGAGTCCCCTCCGAACAGGTTCATTGGCTCACCATCATCCACGATGTCTTCTTTTTCCTGATTTTCCTCCTTAGGTTTTACACAGAACGTTTCAGTAGATGACCGATTTCCTAATGAACACGTCTTCTTCTCATCTTTCTCTCTTTCATTTATAGAAGCCGCCTTTTTTCGCTCATTTTAGATTCTCTTAAGACTACTCCTACTGTCGGGTGACGGTCAGCGGAGCGCTACTTGCTGGGGCAGAGGCGTGGCATGTTACCATGGTTTCCACAACTGCGCCTTAGGGACTATGTAACTTTGTTAGGGTAAAAAAAATGGTGTGGATCTTATTGGTCATCTCCGCCAGCACTGTTCTCTGCCATTTGAAATATGAAGACTATTTTTTTTTCTTCCTTAAACTGCTCATGTGGGCCCCCCAGTGGGCGTGGGCCCCTGGGCCTGTGCCCATAATGCCCATTGGATCATCCGGCCTTGTCAGCAGAAGTTTCTTTGCAGAAACTCCTGCCATACAGAGGACATCTCACCGGTGAATATTCTCTTTTGTTCTGACCCGCTGGACTGGGAAGAACTCTCATTTCAAAACTTCGAAGTGCTCATCCTGTTGGTGCATCCAGTTTGGGCGATATCAGGACTGTTCCAAGACAGTTCGTTACGACGTCGACCTGCAAGCCGTCCCGCCTGCAGATGGGACACACGGCCCTAAAATCCTGAGCAGGTTTTCTAACTCTTCCTTTTCTTGCTCAACTACGGACAAATGTTGCTGTCCTTGTCATGGAAGGGACTTCCCTCAAAGCAGAGTAGGAATGAACCGGTTCATTTATGCTAATCTTGTGTCTGGGCAGATAAAGTAGGGATAATAGAATTTTTAACGAGTTAGACCTCGTTCATTGTTGGTTTAAAGTGTTTTCAAGCGCTGAACCTGTTGGCTCATTTAGCGTCCCCGCACGCATAACTATGAGCTCCATTTGCTTCGTTTAAACTGGTTTGTATCCTGAGCGGATCCCACACTTTCTTTCTCTCTCTTCGACTCTCTGATCACCCGGTCGGCAGAGTCGGACTCGGTCCGACCTGCGTTAGCTGGTCTTAGCTGAAAGGTTTACTCCATTGTCCCTTTGTCTGTTAGTTAAAGCTGAGGCATTCCACATGGTTCACCCCATGTGCTCCAGAGCTATGTTTTATGGCCCTTTGTCTCCTTACACTCCATGTGCTTGCCCCTCATCTTGGCCCAGAGCTAAGTTTATGAACCTTTGTCCCACTGGCTATCTGTGACTTGAGCCCCCCTGGAGTGAGGGCCACATCCGTCCTTGAATAAAGCCTGAGCTGTCTGTGGTCCCTGATCCATTTAATGTTAATTGCGTTTAATTTTCACATATTATTGATTTCTAAAATCTGTAGTAATTAGTTGCATGCTTTAGAATAGATTGGAATTATTGACTAAATGTTTTTGCTGTAAGGTTGATCTTTTTTCTTAATAAATTCCCCTTAGCTTAAAGAGAAGTTGTCTGGGATTACTTGGCGTATGCGTAAAATTATTGTCCACAGCGTGTGAATTTACACCTTCAAGAAAAGACTGGATGTCTGGTCTTCTAAACAGAAGTGTTGCCCCTAATATTAATAAATTAAACTTGAACCTCATCAATAATTATATTAATAATAAAGTATTGATCATAAATATTGATGGTTATGCAAACCAGACAAACACTCGCTCACTGTGTGTCACAACACTGATATAACAAAAAACTAACATATCCAATGTGTGTTTATGACGAGGAGTTCAGACTTCTCTCTTTGTTTCAGTTTGTGTTTTGCCATTTTTCAAGCAAAGAGGATGTTTCTCTGCTCCCCCTGAGGAACACCAAGGCTGATACCATCTTAAAAGGGGGAAAGCTCTGTCCTTCATCTCTGCTCTCTGCTGGTGAGGAATGACTCAGTAGCTCTGGAGGAGTGTGACACAATGAGGTTTTATCCCTTACATCAGTGTGTGGTGACAGGAATGACATAGGTGCAAGGAACCGACCCCGAAAGGCTTTCTGTTGAAAGTGTAACTGAGTGTGGGTTTGTAGGTGTCGGTGACTGTTCCTGCAACATGTTATATAGTGTACACTAAATGTGTTTCAGCTGCATTTGCAGAGATGATTCAGCTTGACACTGAATTCAATATTTGCATTTTAATGACCCATGTTGCTGGGTGAGCAGTGAGGTGATGAGGTCAATAGAGAAGGATGATAATGAGAATGACAGTGACATGTTGCCTCAGTTACAGTCTGTGTTATCCTGCATCCTGTTTGATTTGAGCACACAGCTTCCTTAGTCTGATAAGCATGATATGATCATGATATGATCATGACTCAATGTCAGCATGGAGAAACCGACAACAAAACGTTCTCTAAACAGAAACAGAAACAACACACATGACAGACTAAATAATATTAACAGTCTGGATAATACTATGCAGATAAACTAGAAATTAAACAAATATTTGGAAAAGATATGATGGTACTGGATATCGATAACATTTTAATTCTTGACTAGATCCCTTTTTTCTTGAGCTACCGTCATACTGTTTCTCATCTTGCAAAGTATGTTGTTTTATAAACCCATGGGTTTTATTGTGACAGACTCAGCTTGTTTACATGTAGTAAGAGAAAACCAAATTATAGCCTTAGTCTAACAAAATTTGAACTTCTGAAATGCATGTATACACCTTAGTCTGGCTGAAGTTGAACCAAACTGGCCTTTGAATTTCTCTGCATGTAAACAGCATCCCAGGTTAATCGAGCTATAACAGGCCTGGGCACTCCCCCTTCCAGAAGTGACGTGATTGCGGAGGAAGGTATAACAACACCTGTACAATAACACAGCAGCAACAACAAGTGTAAAACAATCAAACAGTACTGTACGTATGAAATGTACTGTGCTGCAGCATTGTTGTTCCCCATATTTCGCTCATTGTGCATTTCCTGCTTTTACTCTGTCTGCTTCACTGCTGCCAGCACTTCATTCAATGATTAGATTTTCTTACTGGACATGTACACTCAGGTAAAGACTCTCATTCTGGTTAAGGTATTAGCTCGGTTATTGCCATAGCTTGATCTAGATGTGCATGAACATGCACTGACTGAAGTTTGTTCATATTTTCCATGGTAGGAGCTTATTAGGATGAGGGGAGTAAAAATTTAAAAACTAAAATTACTTTTTGCTGCGGTGACGTCTCATGTTTTTCTTTTATCTTACTTTATGATCACCTGACCACCTGGAAATGAAAGTTTAATATGCTATACAGTGTCTGTGAGTGCTGCCAAGTGGTCAAAAAAATATGTGCTAAAATAATGATAGTAGGTGGGCAGCACTGGGTTGCAGCTGCATCCTTTTAACAACGCTTGCAAATCCTGTTGCAGTTGTAGCTTACAAAATGTTTTGATGTTATTGCACATTAGCAGGTAGGGCAGTAGAATTAGCTTTCTAGCAGGGATACATAGCACTTTAGTTTAAAACACAAATGAATAAGATATAGAAAAGTGATTCATATAACACAATTTTTGGACAAAATAAAACAATTGGCAGCAGGTAACATGTACTTCACATACTGAGCTCCTCCTGTATGCATCTGAAAACAGGTCAGTTGTGACTCATAATTCTGTTGGTCTAACCTCTGAGCAACAAAAACAAGACAATAAAGATGAATGATTAAAAAAGTAAAGATAATGTCCCTTCTTTTTTTTTCTTTCTTTTTTTTTGTCCTGTTTGGCAGTGTGGAGCTCAGAATTTGTGTCCGAGTACCAAGTACAAGCCCAACAGATTTACTTTCACAAGCGGAGCAGTACAGCTTTTGCTATAGTACTCCACTTGATATATGTGTGAAAAATCGTTGTTATGAATTGCTGGGGATTTTATTTCCTGATGTTATGGGCACGGAGACGGAAAATTAAAGGGAAGAAAGAAAGAAGATGAAGAAGAGAGGTAGGAAACAAAAAGTCATGAGAGAGGGTGAGTTGAAAATACAAGAGAGGAATGGGAACAAAGAAAACACAGGAAAACATTGAAGTCTGCCTCCATACCCAAAGGACGGCAGAGAGAGAGGAAAAAACAAAACAAAAAAGGAAAAAGGAACATCAACAAAACAAAACAAACATTGTGAGCTAAGAACTAAACAACCACATCACACAAAAATGGATATAAAAATACAACAACAATGTCACAGGAAAACTCATGGTACCAATTAATCAAGCTCTAGTAATGATAACCTCAGCCCAAGAATATATCTGTAAACACCAGAGATCCCACATTTATGTGTGTTTGTGAGCATGCTGGTGCAAATAAGGTTTCTCCATAAGAGTGTTCGATAGCTGATGTGGGCAGGCATCAACCCGTCTCCCAGGAATCGATGCAGACATGAAGGAGATCGGAGCCAAGACGTCCAAAGGACCCCCAGAGCCCCAGGCGGACCCGGGCGGGGCCGACCGCATCCCCCAAGAGAGGAGCAAATGAGAACCCCAGGGGAACGTCCAGCGGCTACTATGCAGGGGCCCGGGGGGCAGCAGTGACGAGCTCACGGGCCCCGCCGACAACCAGCCACGCCAGTGCGGGCTGGTCCATGGACCGGGAAAGACGGGGCCTAGGGGCGCCCCACCCCCCAGCAGGGACCCGACAAAGGACCAGCCGACGAGGGGCCCCCGGCACTGCAGGGGCCGCAGCCGGCCGCCACGCGCCACCACCACCCCAGGCCAATCCCCACCGCCAACATCCCAGCACCCCACCCCTGCCCCACGTCAGGGCGCCCCCCCCAATAGCCGCAGTGGATGGAAGGCATCCCCAGGCCGAGCTCAGCCCGCACCTGGACACCAAGTTGTACCAGCTCTCGAGTCCTGATCCCACGCAACGCAGAGCGCCGAGACCAGGCATCCAACAAAGGCCAGGGCCAGTCCAACCCGCCAATGAACCGACCACGCACGGTATGCACAGAACAGGTGATTGAACGAGCAGAGACGCTGGATTCGTATCCCGCCGAGCCACCGACCAGGCACCACCCAACAATCCCAAACCTGGCTCCCCTAAAAGAGGTGCCCCAACCATCCAAAGGAAGATATCGGCCCAGCACATCGGCCGACCGACACACAGGCCCCCCCAGGCCCGGCCAGGCACGCACCAGATCCGAACCGGATTGACCACCGAGGCACCAGTAGGCAGGGGTATCCGTCACTGGCGGGGAGTGACGGAGGGGAAATAGGCCCCCCATTAAATGTAAGGCCTGAGGTGCGCCAGGCGAGAGGGCAGCCCAAGACCCAACCTGACAGGCAGACAAAGACATACAGACAGTCAAACGTTTCCTCCCTCTTAAACACATACAATCTCACTAACTCACCAAGACACCTAAGAAATGACGCTGTACCCTCACTTACACACCCCATACACACTTCATGCTCCCAGGTCCAGGTACCGATGCCCCAGTAGAGCCACCAGCCCCCGAACCCTAGAGATGGACCCCCTACCTTCTAGGACGGAGACAAGCAGACCGCCAAGGGCCCCACAGTGGCGAAGCAGCCCGACAGCCCAGGACCCCGACCAGACCACCTGTTCCTCCTCTGGACCCCAACCCCTGATGGCCCGTAGCAAACAAGGGTGTGAGAAGCCCCCTAGCCTCTGTCCTCCCGCTCGAGTATGGTGTTGATGCGTGTTGTTGTAATGTGCATTTAAAACAGAGCGGTGGGATGTGGGGAAGGCAGCCACACATCCCCCAACCCCCACCCCGAGCCCTCAGTGTCTATATATGGTTTAACAGTGGGCACCGGCACCAGAGGTAAAGCTGATTGGAACCGCTCCCCCTCTGGATGCCGAAAAGTGTGCCCACCCCAAAGTCCCTACATGTGTGTCGCATGAAAATGTTATAAGTGGACGTGTCTAAGTTGTATATTAAAATTGGGACCCAGGACGCCACGGGATAGGGAGGAGGGAAACCCCTCCTCGCACCCCAGTGATGTGCCCATGCCCCGAGACCCTATATGAGTGGTAAAGTGATGGAGCGGGTGGACAGAGGTGTTCGGGGATGGGGAGGGAAGGACTGGGAGACAAAATGTCTTCCCAGGGAGCCAGCTCCCCCACTGACCCCAATAGGCACCGCTGTTTACCGGGATCCACCAGGGGAGGGAGGCCACGGCCACAGCACCACCAAGCCCCACGGACCCCAAGGCAGTCCCTCCAGCCCCATCCCAGAAGGAGAACTAAACCCACCCTGACATTCGCTCTACTATCAGAATACAAAGGACACTAGACACCCAGGTTGAGTTCGCCCCCCCTCCAGCACACCCCTCCCCCCGTCCAAGTGCCCTCGTAGGGGGAGAACACCTGTCGCTAGTTGGCAATAGTCTCCCCGCCAACAAAGGAGGCCCCCAGCGCCACCTGCGCATCAGAGGCCCCCGCAGCCCGAACCCCGACGACGTACCTGCCCAGACCAGGAGCAAACCGATGAACCGGGCGGCCGACCCACCAGGCCGACATCCACCAGCCCCATTCCCCTGTGGAGCGACCACTGCTGCTCAATGGCCCGGCAGGCAACCAAACCCAGCGTCCCCACCCACCTGCCCTGCACGCCCACCACCCGGCCAGTCCACCCGCAGGTCAAAACCCGACCAAACCCGGGCAAACGCCCGACCCCAGAGCCCCGCAACGCATAAAAACCAAGACCCAGTAGCTAAGTCCAGTGCGAAAAAGGACTGATCAGGCCCAGAAATGCCACCCAGCCGCCGCGACCACCAGCCAGGCACCCCAACCAGCAAACAAGGCGAGACGCCATACAGGGACCGGCGATGACAATCGGCCCAGACAAAAAGAGAGAGGCGGCCGCGCATGCCGGCCGGCCCCGACCCCCACAGGGAACAGAGACCCCACGCCGGCCGACCCCCGGCCAGGACCACAGCCAGGGATTGCGGCGCCCCAGAGCCCCGAATCCCCAGGCCCATCCCAGACCCTACCCGGGCGCAGCACGGCCACCAGGCCAGTAACCCATGTCCGTCAGTGCAACCCCCCTAAGGCACCGCATGAAGCCATCAGGAGTTACCACCCAAAGCCCAACCCCAGGTTGGGGCCACAACATCCAGCACCTTGTCCGCCCAGTGATCCCACACCCAGGGATCCACCCCAGACGCCTCCAACCCCAAAAACCCCCACATCAGCAACAGTATCCTAAACGACAAAACCAAGTGCCCCCCACCCCTACTAGGTGATGGAGCTGATCAAAGGAGCCCAGAGAGATTGATCAGATATGGAGCCAGAGGCCGTCTCAAGACCAATATGGTGCAACAAGAGATTTCTATACTGATTAATATTAAGAGCCTTTTTATTTTTCCAGTTCAGGAGGATAGTTTTCTTAGCGATGCATGAGGCAATGTGAACCATTAGAACTGACTTTGTGTCCATGGTGACATCATTTAAATCTCCTAACAGGCAAACTGAGGGAGATGGTGGAATGTTACATTTCAGACACTTTGATAAGTCCTCACATATCTGGCACCAAAATTTCTTAACAGGTGGACAGAACCAAAGCGCATGAATATAAATATCTGGTATATTGCTTGTGCATTGTAAGCAGGTATTAGACGACGTAAAACCCATCCTAAACATACGTTGACCTGTATAGTGTACTCTATGAAGGATTTTGTGTTGTATTAATTGCAAATTAGGATTTTTTGTTATTTTAAAGGTTCTTAAACATATCTGAGACCAGACGTTTTGGTCAAAGTTGGCTGATAAATCCACCTCCCATTTTGAAATAGGGATGGCTATTGATTCATCTAATGTAGATAAAGTTTTGTATATTTTAGACAGCAATTTGGGGGGGTTGAGATTAAGAAAATCTAAAACTCTTGCTGGAATTTGTAATTCAACTGTATTGAGCCTAAATTTACCTTTAGTAATAGATTAAATTTGTTGATATTCTAAGAATTTGTTTTTAGCAATTCCATATTGTGTAATTAATGTATCAAATGGGATAAAGTCTGTTCCTTCAAATATATGTTCCAGGCATTCAATTCCATTGCACCTCCAGTCTGGAAAACTTATCATACATTTTTTTTGCAAGATGTCGGGGTTATTCCAGATGGGTGTACGTCTGTATGGGATTATTGTGGACTCTGTAATTTTTAGAAAGTCCCACCATGCTGTCAGTGAGGAGCTGATATTTATGCTTTTAAAGCATTCATGTCGTTTTATATTTGAGCTAATAAATGGTAGGTCTGAAAGTTTTATCTTATTGCATAGTGTCTGTTCTACGTCTATCCAGGACTCATCTAGGTAGCTATGTTTTAACCATCTTGAGATGTATTGGAGCCTGTTGGCTAAGAAATAATGATGGAAGTTTGGTAGATCTAGACCTCCTTTTTCTTTGGTTTTCTGCAGTGTTTTTAAGATGATATGTGGGGGTTTATCTTTCCAAAGAAATTTAGAGACAGAGGAGTCCAGAGATCTAAACCAGTCTAGTGATGGTTTACTTGAGATCATTGAGAATAAGTAGTTGATTCTGGGCAAAACCATCATTTTTATTGAAGCAACCCTTCCCAGAAGTGATATGGGTAGGGATTTCCATCTAGCAAGATCATCTTCCACTTTTTTTAAAAGTGGGATGTAGTTTAGCTTTATTAAATGTGCCAGTCTTGGTGAGACATTGATACCTAAATAAGTAATATTCCCTGACTGCAGTTGTGTATTAGTTGGATTCTGGACAGAACAATTGATTGGAAGAACTGTAGATTTTAACCAATTTATAGAATAATCTGAAACGTTTGAGTAAGAGTTTATCATTCCAATTACCTGAGAGAAAGAGGTTTGTGAATGCTGGAGAAAAAGTAATACAGCATCTGCATAAAGACTGATTTTATGTTCTATGTTATTGCATTTTATGCCTTTAATATTGTGAGTTTGCCTGATTGCTGCAGCTAGTGGTTCAATAAAAATAGCAAACAGGGAGGGAGAGAGAGGACATCCCTGCCTGGTACCTCTCTGAAGATAAAACCTAGATGATGTTTGGTTATTAGTCCTGATACATGCTGTTGGTGAACTGTATAATATTGTCAACCAGTTTATAAAAGAATTTCCAAAGCCATATTTATGTAAGGTTGCAAATAAGAATTTCCAGTTAACTCTATCGAATGCTTTTTCTGCATCTAGAGATAATATATTAGTTTTAATGTTTTTACAGTAAGAAAAATCTATTAAATCTATTAGTCTACGTGAATTTGTGGATGAATGTCTCCCTTTAATAAAACCAGTTTGATCAGGATGTATTATAAGAGGGGTTACTTTCTCTATCCTTTTTGCGAGGGCTTTGCAGATTATTTTAAGATCAACATTAATGAGGGATATGGGACGATAGCTGGTAGGAAACAAAGGGTCTTTACCTGATTTTAGTAGAAGACTAATGTAGGCAGAATTCATATTTGGTGGAACTCGGCCATTTTCCTTGATTTCCTGCAGCATTCTGTGGAATGTTGGTGCCAGAATATTCCAGAATTTTTTATAGAACTCTGTTGGAAATCCATCTGGGCCTGGAGCCTTTTTTATTGGGCATGCTTTGGAGGGCCTCCTGGAGTTCAGCCGCTGTTAGTGGTGAATCCAGGGCCGTCGCTTGACTTTCAGATAATTTAGGTAATGTTATGTTATCCAAAAAATGTTCAATTTCATGATCTGATGGGGTTATCTCTGGTGAGTATAAAGCCCTGTAAAATTCTTTAAAGGTGTTGTTTATTCTTCCAGGATCATATACTGTATTCCCGGTCTGATCTTTAATAGCAGATATAGTTGTTTTTCTTTATTAATTTTAAGCTGGTTAGCCAAAAATCTACCTGATTTATTACCTTGTTCAAAGTTTTCTATCCTAACTCTTTGAATTAAGAAGCAGCTTCTAATGAATTAGTAGTTTCTTCTAATTCCTGAATAGGTTTTTTTCCATTTTCTTTTTATTTGATGAGAATGAGATTATTTTACCTCTAATCACAGCTATCCCTGCCTCCCAAAGAATGGATGGTGACATACCATGTAGGTCATTATATTCCAAATAAGAAGCCCACTCTTTTTCAAAATATTTAATAAATTCTTTATCCTTAAGTAATGATATATTAAATCTCCAATTTTTACTTTGAGGCGTTTCTGTTTTATTTACTAAAGTTAGAGAAACAGGAGCATGATCGTTAACAGGTATAGGGTGTATCTCAGTGTCTGAAATGTCAGTCAACAGTGAGCTGTTGACTAACAAATAATCCAGTCGAGAATACGAATGGTGGACATTTGAGAAGAAAGTATATTTTTTGTCATTGGGGTGAAGAGATCGCCATGCATCACAAAGTCCATAATCGCTCATGTACTGTTTGACTATATCTATAGATTTCCAGCTGCGCTGAGTCCCTGCTGTGCTGAGCCTTTCTATTTCTTCATTTAAACCAAAGTTGAGGTCGCCCCCAAGAAGAAGTGAGCAATCCATGTGTTCAAGGAGCACCGAGAAGAAGGAATGAAAGAATGAGGGGTCATCAACATTTGGACCATATATACTGACAATACATAACTTTCGGCTATGTATAGATAGTTTTACTATAATAAATCTACCCTCTGGATCTGTAACTGTATCTATTACTGTAAAATTAACATTTTTATTTATTAATATTGCTACTCCCCTTTGTCTAGAGTTATAGCATGCAGAAAACACATTAGGAAACTCAGGGGATTTAAGATCAACTGCAGCTGAGGTAGACTTATGGGTTTCTTGTAATAAGATGACATCTGCCTTCAATATTTTAAGCTGGTTAAAAATCTTAACTCTTTTCTCTCTGGTGCCAGCTCCATGAACATTCCATGTGACAAACTTTAGAGTTGCCATAGTTTGAGACAAAAGTTGTAAAGTCCATATCACCATAGAAACAGATAAACACAGGTGCATTATTAGTTTGTGCTTGGGGTTGCCTGATTGAAAATCCAAAAGCCGAGATATGAGAAAGAGAAAAATAGAAGAAAGTTGTGAAGGTGTTAAGGGTGAGGGTGAGAGAGAAAGAAATAGTTATATTATGAAAAAAAATATTTTTGTGTGTGTGTGAGTGATAAAAGAAGAAAAAAGGCGTGACAAAGACATTTGGTGATAGACATGTGAAGATTAGAAAAGAAAAAAGAGCCAGTATCCCAGTGCTTAGCACTGGCCCCACCCACATTGATTTTACATTGCAATGTAAAAAATGAACCATCGCGTCCAGATGAGCTGCTGCTGAGGTCTCGCGAGAGCTGTGCGTAAGTAATATGGCGGTAAACTGGTAAAACAAACAAACTCGGGTAAAAACAAACCATAACATTCGAGCTCAGTGAGGCCCACCACATGTGTTTTGGACCCGATTCCCACTTCATTTTTTAAGCCATTTTATGAATCTTTTAGGGATGTGATTTTAACCATGATGAATTGCTCCCTTCAGACGGGGGTCTTTCCTGCCGCCTTTAAAGGGGCGGAAGTGAAGCCCCTGCTGAAGAAGAGCAATTTAGATTTTAATGATTTGAATAATTTTAGACCAGTATCTAACTTACCATTTTTAAGCAAGGTTTTAGAAAAGCTTGTTTTAATTCAACTTAATGATTTTATTAATGAGCACAATGTCCTGGAGAAATTTCAGTCTGGTTTTAGGGTGAACCACAGCACAGAGACGGCCCTTATGAAGATTTTAAATGATTTTAGAATAAATTATGACACTCAGAAGGTGACAGTGTTGGTTCTACTGGATCTAAGCGCTGCCTTTGATACAGTAGACCACACTATTCTTTTAACCCGTTTAAAACAGATCGGCCTCTCTGGTGATGTTCACAAATGGTTTACATCCTATCTCACAGACAGGACTTTTATGGTAAGTTTAGATACCTGCTCTTCTAGGGTCCACAGGATTACATGTGGTGTGCCCCAGGGTTCAATTTTAGGCCCAGTGCTTTTTAACCTTTATATGCTCCCTCTTGGCAGCGTCATCAGGAGACATGGAGTTAACTTTCACAGTTATGCTAATGATACACAGGTATACATCTCCATGTCTCCCGATGACACACGGCCAATGGATGCACTTTTTAACTGCATTTTAGACATTAAATCCTGGATGGCAGAAAACTTTCTCCAGCTCAACCAGGACAAAACTGAAGTTTTAGTCATCGGTCCTGAGGCTTAGAGAGAGAAACTTTTACCAAAACTACAATCACTGTCTTTTAATCCCTCTTTACAAGTGAAGAACCTGGGCGTGATTTTTGACTCTGAGCTGACTTTTATTCCTCACATAAAAAATATCACTAAAATAGGTTTTTATCAACTAAAGAACATCGCCAGAGTACGCCCCATTCTCTCTCGGTGTCATGGTTCCAGGGTGTCTGTATTTTGTTAATTTTCCTTATTTAGTTCTATTATGTTTTAGTTGTTCTTTGTCTCCCTCTGGTGGTCTTGTGTTGGGTTGCAGTTGTTTGTGTTAATCTCTTTTCCCCAAGTTCATACTTATCCTTCATTAGTCCCAGTGGTTATATTTTATTCCTCCTTTTGTTTTCCGGTGTTTCATTAGATTCCCTTCCAGATTTATCTTTAGTTTCTTAAGAGTCTTCTGTCTCCCAGTTGATTACTTCCACCTGCTCTCTCCCTCCCACCTGCATCTACTCCCACTAATTGATCATTGGTCTTCTCAGTCACTTCCTCATTTCCTCCTCAGTATAAATTCGGTCCTCTCTCAGTCACTCCGTCGTCGTTCTTCCCTTGCTGGTTCCTGCCCTCGTTGTTGCCAATCCTGGTTCCTGTTTTTCCCTATTTGCTGCCATTCTTCCCTCTCTGGTTCCTGCCTTCCTGGTTGCTCGTCTGGTTCCTGTTTTTTTCCCGTTTGCTGCCTTTTGATCCTCCTGAGTTATGTAAGTTCCTTGTCCTTGTTTTCATTAAATTATTTTGTTTATACTTGCTGCATTTTGGGTCCTCCTTAACGTTGAAACATGACAGAACGGAGCAGCCTGTCTTTGGACCCAGCAGCAGAACTCACCAATAATGATTGGAATAGACTGCATGTGACGGTGAAGCTTTTTTATGACACCGTGGCTAAATCACCCGATCCACAGACCAGGCTTAGGGTTGCAGAACTCAGCATCTGCCAACTGCTGAGAGTGCAACCCTACCTGAAGAAGCTTGGGTTAGAGGAGATGCTGGACGATGCCGAATACCATCGCCATCGGGCCATTTCTGAAGGCTCTAAACTACGGCCCACTTCTCATGTCCCCTCGTCCATCCGCGTCCCACGAGACTTGTTTTACCCCCAGTACAGGTCTGGAGGTCGTTCATCTCGTCCACCGCGGGTTAAAGAAGAAAACCTTTTTGAGTTTTTTTTTATGGGGACAGAATGGACTATCTTAGAGCTACTGAGTGCCCGCCAGTTTCCCAGCCATCTAAGTCACCACAGGTTGCAGTCGGCTCCAGGGGGTCCCAGCCCACTCCGGACTCCGCCGGGGGTGTCACAGAGGACACGCCTCTGATTCCTGACTCCGCAGAGGGTGTTCCAGAGGACACGCCCCTGGTTCCTGTTCCTGTCTCCGCAGGGGGGGTCCCGGAGGACACATCCCTGGTTCCTGTCTCCGCAGGGGGTGTCCCGGAAGACACGCCTCTGACTCCTGACTCCGCCGAGGGTGTCTTTGAGGACACGCCTCGGGTTCCTGTTTCCGCCGGGGGTGTCTGGGAGGACACGCCTCGGGTTCCTGTTTCCGCCGGGGATGTCCGGGAGGACACTCCTCGGGTTCCTGTTTCCGCCGGGGGTGTCCGGGAGGACACGCCTCGGGTTCCTGTTTCCGCCGGGGGTGTCTGGAAGGACACGCCTCGGGTTCCTGTTTCCGCCGGGGATGTCCGGAAGGACACTCCTCGGGTTCCTGTTTCCGCCGGGGGTGTCTGGGAGGACACGCCTCGGGTTCCTGTTTCCGCCGGGGGTGTCTGGGAGGACACGCCTCGGGTTCCTGTTTCCGCCGGGGGTGTCTGGGAGGACACGCCTCGGGTTCCTGTTTCCGCCGGGGGTGTCTGGGAGGACACGCCTCGGGTTCCTGTTTCCGCCGGGGGTGTCTGGGAGGACACGCCTCGGGTTCCTGTTTCCGCCGGGGGTGTCTGGGAGGACACGCCTCGGGTTCCTGCTTCCGCCGGGGGTGTCTGGGAGGACACGCCTCGGGTTCCTGCTTCCGCCGGGGGTGTCTGGGAGGACACGCCTCGGGTTCCTGCTTCCGCCGGGGGTGTCTGGGAGGACACGCCTCGGGTTCCTGCTTCCGCCGGGGGTGTCTGGGAGGACACGCCTCGGGTTCCTGCTTCCGCCGGGGGTGTCTGGGAGGACACGCCTCGGGTTCCTGCTTCCGCCGGGGGTGTCTGGGAGGACACGCCTCGGGTTCCTGTTTCCGCCGGGGGTGTCACGGAGGGCACGCCTATGATTCCTGGCTCCGCCGAGGGTGTCCAGAAGGACACGCCTCGGGCTCCAGACTCCGCCGAGGGTGTCCAGAAGGACACGCCTCGGGCTCCAGACTCCGCCGAGGGTGTCCAGAAGGACACGCCTCGGGCTCCAGACTCCGCCGAGGGTGTCCAGAAGGACACGCCTCGGGCTCCAGACTCCGCCGAGGGTGTCCAGAAGGACTCCCAGGTTCCTCGTCGCCGGCCTCCCAGGTTCCTCGTCGCCGGCCTCCCAGGTTCCTCGTCGCCGGCCTCCCAGGTTCCTCGTCGCCGGCCTCCCAGGTTCCTCGTCGCCGGCCTCCCAGGTTCCTCGTCGCCGGCCTCCCAGGTTCCTCGTCGCCGGCCTCCCAGGTTCTTCGTCGCCGGCCTCCCAGGTTCTTCGTCGCCGGCCTCCCAGGTTCTTCGTCGCCGGCCTCCCAGGTTCTTCGTCGCCGGCCTCCCAGGTTCTTCGTCGCCGGCCTCCCAGGTTCCTGCTCGTCGCCGGCCTCCCAGGTTCTTCGTCGCCGGCCTCCCAGGTTCCTGCTCCTTCGTCGCCGGCCTCAGGACTTTAGTCTCTTGTTTTTGTTTTGGACTCTTACCCTCCTTCCGAGGCTTCCTCCGCCCACCCTGGTTGGGTGTGTTTTTTGTTTTGGACTCTTAGGGGGCGTCTGGTATCCGCCCTTGAGGGGGGGGGTCCTGTCATGGTTCCAGGGTGTTTGTGTTTTGTTAATTTTCCTTTAGTTCTATTATGTTTTAGTTGTTCTTTGTCTCCCTCTGGTTGTCTTGTGTTGGGTTGCAGTTGTTTGTGTTCATCTCTTTTCCCCAAGTTCATACTTATCCTTCATTAGTCCCAGTGGTTATATTTTATTCCTCCTTTTGTTTTCCGGTGTTTCATTAGATTCCCTTCCAGATTTATCTTTAGTTTCTTAAGAGTCTTCTGTCTCCCAGTTGATTACTTCCACCTGCTCTCTCCCTCCCACCTGCATCTACTCCCACTAATTGATCATTGGTCTTCTCAGTCACTTCCTCATTTCCTCCTCAGTATAAATTCGGTCCTCTCTCAGTCACTACTCGCTGGTCCGTCGTCGTTCTTCCCTTGCCGGTTCCTGCCCTCGTTGTTGCCCATCCTGGTTCCTGTTTTTCCCTATTTGCTGCCATTCTTCCCTCTCTGGTTCCTGCCTTCCTGGTTGCCCGTCTGGTTCCGGTTTTTTTCCCGTTTGCTGCCTTTTGATCCTCCTGAGTTATGTAAGTTCCTTGTCCTTGTTTTCATTAAATTATTTTGTTTATACTTGCTGCATTTTGGGTCCTCCTTAACGTTGAAACATGACACTCGGGGCCAATACGGCGACACCGATGCATGCTTTTATCTCCAGTAGAATTGATTACTGTAATGCCCTGCTTTCTGGTCTTCCCAAAAAGAGTATATCAGGTTTACAACTACTACAAAATTCAGCAGCACGTGTCCTGACGAAGACCAGGAGGCGGGAGCACATTACACCGGTCTTAAAATCATTGCATTGGCTCCCCGTACATTTCAGGATCGACTTTAAGGTTTTTTTTTTTCATGGTTTTTAAGTGTCTTAATGGTCTTGGGCCTTCTCTCTCTGAACTGCTTTTACCATATAAACCTTCGCGGTCTCTGCACTCCTCTGGCAGCCGTCTCCTTGTCACCCCAAAAGTCAGGACACACACGCATGGCGAGGCGTCTTTCCAGTTTTATGGCCCTCACCTCTGGAACAGGCTGCCAGAGGACCTCAGGGCTGCAGAGAACGTTCATGTTTTTAAGAGCAGGCTCAAGACTCACCTTTTTAGCTTAGCTTTTAACTGATTATTATTCATCACTGTTTGTTTAATTGCTCTGGATGTTTTATATGATTATATTTTCATCAGTTTTACTATTTAATCTTAGCACATTAATTTACTGTTTCTTTTTATACTTTAATTTATCTTAATCCCCATTCCAGTGTTTCCTCTGTGGGAGCCCTCTGCCCCGGGAGCGGTGGTCGGCTGTAGCTGCCTGGGTGCTCTCCAGGTGGAGCTTGGGTGGAGGTGGGGGTCTTGGCCTTGCCTCCACTGGGTGCCCTGTGTCGGTGCCTCGGCTGCTGCTGTTAATCTACTGCTGCCGGGGCAGATAGCTCCTCTGATGGCGTTTTCTTGCATGGTTCATCTACACTCGGCCCAATGTCCTTTTAACTTTTTCTTTTAACTGTGTGTGTGTGCATGGGAGATGGGTTGGGGGGAGGGGGGTATAACTGTGACCATGCTTTTTAATCTGTGGGGGAGGGAAGGGAAGGTGGTTTTATGTGGGGTCATTTTAATCTGTAAAGCACTTCGTGATGCAACTTCTTGTATGAAAAGCGCTTTATAAATAAAGTTTGATTTGAAATATAGCAAGCGTTTGATAATAATAACCATTATTTTGTATTTCTCCATAAAACAAACTGGACGAGGAAACCTTGGACAGCCTGGAAAGCTACTTGGACGAGTGCTTTGACAACATTTTTATGGGCAAGCCACAAAAATCCACCTCTGCTATGCCGACAAGCACACCATCACAGAAACGCACCCCTTCTGAGGCCAGCACCTCCACCATCTCTCCAGAGAAAAGCTACAGCGATGTCCTGGACTCAATAGATAAGAAGCTAACCAGCCTAGACGCTCGTCTGACCCTGGTTGAGGATCTACACAAAGAGTTTCAAGCTCTAAGGGAATCCCTGGAGTTCAGCCAACAACAGGTAGCATCGCTCGCTGCAGAAAATCAAACACTGAGAGACGGTGTAAAGAAACTCACCGAGGGGATGACGCAGCTGTCCGGGGAAAGTAAGAGGATGAAAGAAACTATCTTGGATATACAGGCCAGGGGAATGCGGGACAATCTTGTTTTTTCCATGATCCCAGAACAGGCTGAGGACGACGCTGAATCCAACGTCCGAGATTTTCTCCAACATCAGTTAAAGCTCTCAAGCGACACAGTAAAAAACATCACTTTTCACCGCGTCCACCTGCTCGGAGGTAAGAAGCCCAACAACAGCCGGCCGCGACCTATTGTTGCTAAATTCGAGCATTACAAGCAAAAAGAGCAGGTCAGAGGCCAGGACAGTGAGCTGTGGGGAACGAATTACAGCGTTAACAATCAATATCCGAAGGAGATCCTGGATAGAAGGCGCGTTTTGTTCCCAATCAGGAAGAAATATATCAGTGAAGGCACCAGAGCTACGGTAGCAGTAGATAAACTGTATTGGGCAGCTGTTCAGGGACCCCCAGCTTACTCCTTGGCTTTATTAGTCATGTAACACTGGCTAGATAAGAGTTGTTTTATCAGTCAACTATAATCTAATGTTAGCACAGCTCTGTAAAGTTGTTTACATTACTTAATGTTCCTTCTTCTGGGAAAAACAATAGGATGTTCGAATGAAGAAAGGAATTTTCAGTTGGAAAAGAGAGGATAACTCATACCACATTGGCTCATCCCTGTTTAATGAAGAAATATTGAGCAGGGTCTGTGCTCAAAATCCTAGAACAGTCAGAAACATTATTTGGTTGAAAGAGTAGTGACAAAGTAAACAGCTGCCTGGTGTAAAAGTAGCAAAGTAAAGAGAAGTCTTGAGCACCTTAATAGAAGACAACTGGGTGAGGATTGGGGAGGAAGGGAGAATGAGCTGCTGAGATTGTGTGAGAGCTGTGTTTAAGTAAAATTGAGGGATACTGGTAAAACAAACCAACTCAGGTAAAACAAGCCAAATAAATTCAAGCCAAATATAGCAATTGTTTAAAATAACAAACGTTATATTGTATTTCTCCATAAAACAAACTGGACAAGGAAACTTTGGAAAGCCTGGAGAGCTACTTGGATGAGTGTTTTGACAACATAGTTATGGAAAAACCACAAAAATCCACCTCTACCATGCCGCCAAGCACTCCATCACAGAAACGCAACCGTTCCGAAGCCAGCACCCCCACCCTCTCTTCAGAGAAAAGCTACACCGATGTCCTGGTAGGTGTAGCTGATTAGAAGCTAGCCAGCCTAGACACCTGTCTGCCCTGGTTGAGGTTCTCCACAAAGAATTTCAAGCTCTGAAGGAATCTCTGGAGTTTAGCCAAGAACAGGTGGCATCACTTGCTGCAGAAAACCAAATGCTGAGAGACAATGTAAAGAAACTCACCAATGGGATGTTGCAGCTGACCAGAGAAAATAAAAAGGTGAAGGAAAACATCCTGGATTTACAGGCCTGGGGCATGCAGGACAAGCTTGTCTTCTTCGAGATCCCAGAACAGGCAGAGGAAGACGCTGAAACAACTGTCAGAGAATTATCCAACATCAGCTGAAAATTATCACTTTCCATCGTGTCCACCGGCTCGGAGGTAAAAGGCCCAACAACTGCCGGCCGCGACCAATTGTTGCTAAATTCGAGCATTACAAGCAAAAAGAGCAGGTCAGAGGCCGGGGCAGAGAGCTCCATGGAACGGATTACAGCGTTAACTATCAATATCCGAAAGAGATGCTAGATATAAGACGCATTTTGTCCCCAATCAGGAAGAAATATATCAGTGAAGCCACCAGAGCTACAGTGGCACTAGATAAACTGTATGTTAATGGACAGCTGTTCAGGGATCACAGATCACCCCTTGGCTTTATTAGGAACAATAACAGATAGTCATGTATCATTGGTTAGACAAGAGTTGTTTTATCAGGTAAATATAATTTAATGAAGGCACAGCTCTGTAAAGTTGTTTACGTCGTTCGATGTGGGCGGGGTCAGGGCGCTGCACTGGGATATCAGCTCTTTTTTTCCTCCTCTTCACATGTCTATCACCAAATCTCTTTGTCACAGTTTTTTTTTCTTCTGTCACTCACACACTCAGTTTTTTCACAACATAATCATATATCTCTCACCCCCAACACCTCCCTAACTTTCTTCTATTTTTCTCTTTCTTATATCTCTGCTTCCAGACTTAAAATCAGCCAACCACAAGCACTAACTATGACTGCACTTGTGTTTATCTGTTTCTATGGTGACCTGCACTTTCCAACTTTAGTCAGACAACTATAGCTACTCTAAGGTTTGTCACATGGAATGTTTATGGAAGTGGAACTAGACAGAAAAGAATTAAGATATTTAACCAGTTTATAAGATTAAAGGCAGAGAAACTCATAAATCTACCTCAGCTGCAGATGATCTAAAATCACCTGAGTTTGTAATCTGTTTTCTGCATGCTATATATCAAGACAAAGGGGAGTAGCAATATTAATAAATAAAAAAGTTAATTTTACAGTAATAGATACAGTTACAGATCCAGAGGGTAGATTTATAATAATAAAACTTTCCATACATAACCAAAAGTTATGTATTGTCAGTATATATGGCCCAAATGCTGATGACCCCTCATTCTTTCATTTGTTCTTCTCTGCACTTTCTAAATACTTGGATTGCTCACTTTTTCTTGGGGGCGACCTCAACTTTGGTTTAAATGAAGAAATAGACAGGCTCAGTACAGGAGGGACTTAGCGCAGCTGGCAATCCATAGATATAGTTCAGCAGTACATGAGTGTTTATGGACTTTGCGATGCATGGCAATCTCTTCACCACAACGATAAGAAATATACTTTTTTTTCCCAAATGTCCACCACTCTTATTCTCGACTGGATTATTTTTTAGTCAGCAGCTCACTGTTAACTGACATTACAGACAGCCCTTTGTTGGTCCACCTGGGGCTCCTGTGCTCTGGGAGTCCTTTGGGTTGCTATGGCTCCAATCTCCTTCGTGTCTGCATCAATTCCTGGGAGGCAGATAGATGGCTCCTCACAGCAGCTATTGAACACTCGCATGAAGAAACCTAATATGCACTAGCATGCTCATAGACACACACACACACACACACACACATACATGCACACACAGGTCTGGGGATTCCGGTGTTTACAGATACATTGTTGGGCTTAAGTTACCATTACCAAATCTTGTAACAATTGTTGCCATGAGCTTTTCAGTGACGCTGTTGTTGTATTCATATATCTATTTGTGGGTTGTGGTTGTGTAGTTCTCAGTTTGCATTGTTTGATTTGTTTTGTTGTTTTTTTCCCTCCCCCTGCCGTTCTGCTGGTGTGGAGGGGGACTGTGATGTTTTCTTGTTTTCTTTGATGCCCTTCCTTTCTTGTATATTCAGCTTACCCTCTCCCTCTTAACCTACCTCTCTTTATCTACTTTCTTTCTTCACCTTTATTTTCCATCTCCGTGTCCCTGGCGCATCGAAAAAAAACAAACCCACAGTAATTTCTAATACAGATTTCTTACACAGTGCTACTATATGTTTTAACTTCTTATGGATCCCACACAATCCGCACTTAAAGGAGAAAAGAATATCCTTCCAAGCCCTGCAAAAAAAGAAAACCCTTACTAATGTCACTTTTAAATCAGGTAATCTCTAAAACCCAAGAATTTGAATAGTCCAGATCTTTTTCATCATTACTGTACCATAAATACCTGAATATTTTTCAGTGCTTCTTTTTCTAAGGCATAAAATTGTATTTCTGTGGTGGGGAAAAATTGTAAAGTAAGATTGTATAAAGTAAGATACATCTATACAGCATACTTAGATGAAGACTGTTTAATCATGTAAGGCAAATGATTTGTTATATTGTTCTTTACGTATGACAAACATGCTTCTATTACCAACTGGACAAATAAATAAATAACAGTTTGTTAAAACTGCTATAATGATCCATGGGTCCCAAAATGAGGACAAACATAAACAAGAAAATAAATAAATAATACCTTCCCTCTATTCCACTGAGACTAGCTTTAATTCACACTATGTTCAAAGGGTGAAAGGCCTGCCATTGCTAAAGGGAAAAAAGAACTAAAACAGTATGGATACAGAAATACTGGGAAAATACACATATTTGCGTAAAAACAGACACTGTGCTCATCATGCTTTTGTTTGACTCTTCTTTTAATAAATGACCTTCAACATCAAATAGTATTTTCCTGCATACTCTATTTTGTAGCGAGAAAGTGTGAACATTTACAAACTAAAAATGGACGTGTGTAAGTGGTGAAGTCCCAGGGTCCCTTTTCCAATTACCAAACTGTTTTTTTATCCCATGACAAATAATACGTGTGTGTCCTGGTGTTTTCTTCACGCTAATAACCAGAAGTGCATTTCTTTTTCAAGAACTGTACAACAATGAAACCACAGAGAGAGAAAAACTACCTCATTCTGTACCCCTCTTTGGACAAGGGGGTACAGACAATTGATAGATGCTCATCTATTTGCACGGGACCCAACCAAATTCTATTCTCTGAATGTTTTACTCACAGTGTATGAACATGTTTTAAGTTGTTCTTGTAGTTTTGTTTGTACTTTTTCTAAAGTATAGACAGGAAATACGACATGAGTATTAGTTCATACCCTCTGCTCACTGGACTGCATTTGACTTACTTATTAAGTAAGTCAAATGTACACTGGATGCATTGCACAGTTTTAGACTTTCATTTTGATTCTACAAAAGATCTTGGGTAAGTGAAGGACTTTAAGGGATTGTCTGTAATGGCTATTGATGCTTGAGACCACTAGCAGCTTTCAGGACACGAGCCATTGATTCCCTCCTGGCTAAGTGCACAACTGCACAGCAACAATAAAAGAGGAGACGAGACACTGAGGACATATAATCCACTTTTATTGGGCAAAGAGCAGCTGGATAAAAACTCCAAAAAGAACATTTAGGAGGAATCAGATTGGTTCTTGCAGTGAAAGTCAGAGTGCATAGAACTTTTTCACAATCAAAGCAGATATTATACACATTTCTTCTTGAATAGTTTTCTTCCTGCCTATAAATGTTTGCCCATCATGTACCTTTGAAAGCTCCTGACTCCTTTTTCTTTTCGTTTTCTATGCGCCGATTCTCATTGCCAATTCTCATGGCCGATTCTCACTGCCGATTCTTATTGCCGATTCTCATTGCCAATTCCTGGATGGCGTCCCGCCTTGTTTGCGTATTGGGGTGTCGGGCTGGTGGCTGCATTTGATTTGTATTGCTGTTGTTTTTTTCCCTCTCCTTGCCATCCTGCGGGTGTGGAGGCAGACAGGGATGTTTTCTTGTGTTTTCTTCGTTCCCCTTCCTCTCTTGTATCTTCAACTTACACTCTTCCTCTTAACTTTTTTTCATACCTCTCTTCATCTTTTTACTTTAATTTCCATCTCTGTGTCCATAATATCAGGGGGGGAAACACAGCACTTTCTAATAAAGATTTCTCACACATGTATACCAAGCAAAGTACTATAGCAAAAGTCGTAATGCTCCACTTGTGAAAGTAAATCTGTTGGGCTTCTACTTGGTACTCAGAAACTAATTCTGAGTGCAACACTGCCAGACAGGACACATTAGAAGAGAAAAAGAAGGAAAGCTCCTGACTGATATATGTTATATACTATTCCTGGATACTTAGCTATCTGTTCCTGTAAAAGCGGTCACACAAGTTTGCATGAGCACACTCTGAAAGATAGTGACTCACTAAATTGAAATAAAAGTGTGCAATAAAGCAGATTCAAGACATTAAAAAGGTTGTTTACACTGTTTTTAACAGCTTGAAAATTCAAGAGTTTTCAGCAGAAAAAAATCAGGTAGCATTTTGTAATTTTAGGAGGCAACACTTGAAACAAATTATGGTATAGAAACCTCCAAGGTCCTTTTCCCCTTAAAAGCTCTAGATATTTCAGTCTAACTGCAGATGGATGATAATTTCTATAAGAACTAGTAAAAAAAAAAACAACAGTAAAACACAGTGACTGAATTTTCAACCTGTTGTCCTATATGGAACCTCATAGCCTTTGCATCACTCTTATTATCACTCTCAATGGTAAAGGCAATGGCTTAAGACACTTGAAGACATCACATTTCAGGGATGAGAACCACATCTTACTTTACTCTTATCTGTAATTGCATTTACAGATACAACAACAAAAACACATTAAAAAGTTATGTTTCAAAGCGTTTCTATGCCATGAGTTGTCGCAAGTGCAGGATTATTGTAATCTAACAAAACAAGGCAAGAAATTCTACCTTCAAACTGTAGATGTTAAAGTTGCTCCATATACTGTACAGCTGTATAAGCACAATTTTTATTTTATACAATGCTGAATAACTCCTCACTGCAGCAAAGCACCATAACAGAGGAAGCCACATCTGAGGATTAGATTGCCTTTTATTATACAGCAATTCGGCTGTTAGCTAGGGCAATAAATCTTCTCTGATTGGTTCTCATATACAGAATGAGCTCAGAGATGGCAACCCAAAACCCTCCAATCCACCCGTGGCCTGATTCTGAGTAGAAAGGGCAACAAAATATCTGTTAACATTTGAGCATTGGGAGAGCAGGGATGATTATTAACATAACTTTTATGTAAATATCGTTAAAGATATTTGTATACCTATATAAAAGCAAAACTCTGCTTAGTTTCATGGATATGACATAAAGGATCAATGAGGAACCCCCCAGCCCCCGCAATCCTGCATAGGATGGACGGGTACATAAAATGGATGGATGGATGGATGGATGGATGGATGGATGGATGGATGGATAGCCAGATAAACATGAAGTGAGTAAGGACTGAGTGTTGAATTATTCGGCTAACTAACAATCAACTAAATATCACCTATTAATCAAAATAAATGGCTATAGTTTGATAAATAACTAGTTAGTGACTACTGAAACATGTAATAAACAAGAAAACAGATTTCAGCACTATTGGCAAATTACCAATTGCAGAATTGTTTTACTTTAAGATTTAACTTTACAAAATAATTATTTACCTACATATTAATTCATAATTAACATCGGACATGTATGGCTCATAATATCCCCTGTAATTTGAATTAAATAGCATCTGATTATCTGTGATTTGTTAACAGTTGTTTAGGTATTCATATGTGATAAATAATAAATTAAGTTGTTAGAGATCACCTTAACCCTAGTTGTTTATTAGTTAATTCTCAGTTAAATATGAAATGGGTTAGAAGCAAATGCGGAAAAAAACAGCCCTCTGTGATCAATTGTTAATTTTATTAAGTAGTAGTTTATGACTACTCAATTGAACTATTGGATATGCTATTAAACATTATTTACTACTTAATACGTTACGTTATTATCAATAATAATACTAACAATAATAATATTAATCATCATCATCATCATAATCAGTTGAAAATAAAATGGGCAAGCCATGTTTTAGGATACAGTGTAACTACCCGAAAATTTATAAAAACAGAATATTGTGTTCTTAATAATAATGTTGCATTTTGAAGCATCATCATAATTAAAAACATTATGGGCCTACCCTACGCTATGAATAATATAGAAAATAAATCATCACATATAAGAAAATGGGCGCGAGTTATGCCTCACATATTTTAGATTTAACTGAGATTACCTTATCATTAAATAATCATTATCATTTAAAAACATTTAACAAAGAGTCAGTGATCAGGTTAGGTTAGTTATTAGTTAGCTCACCAATTCATTTCATTAAGATTTAATTTAATATAAATATTAATGAACTAATCATCACTTTTCAGTAGAATTTATTCAGGACTTCATTAGGTAATTGTAATTGCTTTTAAGTCCCTGAGTTGTCCCCTTAATAAGTTTCTTATTTATTCCCATCTAATTGAGCTAATTTTGTGGCTCTGATTGTAGTGCTGTAAACCCTTCTATGTAGTAGTAGAAAGAAAACTGAATTTTTTGAAAGTTCTTTATCATATTACAATGACTGTCAGAGATTAAAGGACCAAGTTATTTTACAAGCAGAAAGATCAGGTTATCCTAACCTTGGTAGAGCCATGCTCCAGGAGCCATTTAAAATGGAATATAAAAGTCAATTTTCTTCTCAATTGGGTTGTTTCATGGTCCCTCATCTTATTACCACCACCTTTTTCCCAAAGAATACAACAATCCATAGCTCATGTCTGTCAAACCAAGCATCTCCTGTTTTTAGAATGGCTTGTAAAAGAGCCTGAAATTAGACACAGTGTCTAATTTAATCTGTCATAGACTATACCTTTACCCTTACCTTGCAAGGACAGTGTTCAAATATTTAGATTTTTTTTTTTTACAAATATTTGAAAGTTGATGTCAATATTCATGCAAAGATCAGATAATCTACAACTGAGGAAAATCTACAACTTTACTAAAAAACCGAAGCCCAAAGTTTTGGTTTTAGCTTAAAGGGGACATATTGTGCAAATTTCAGATTTTCCTTCCTTTTGTGTTGCCATTTGGGTCTTTGATGCCTCTATAAACACTCCAAACATGAATAAAAACTATGTAATATACTGTACAAAATAAAGCTAGCAATCTGAACTACCTCAGTTCAGATTTCCAGTTTGGACCGGAAAACAACCAAGTTTACCAGTCAGCATGAGTCCAAGTCCAAAAGGGGAGTTCTGCTATTTTTCAAAATCTTGCATTTAAAAAAAGTCACATATATTCATGTAAAAATAATTTTTAAATGTTTAAACCACCATTAAAGATTAACACAGCTGTCTGTGGTCTTACTAGAAGTAAGATACTGTCTGCTGATGATAAACCACACAGCACTACAGTTAAAAACTATTGAGCCATCTCTTCATCACCACAACAAAGGGAATATGTTAATAATTATATAATTACCTATACAGTTCCCTTAAAAAAGCTGAAAGAACTTATACAGATTGATTAAAAATGAACCAGCTTTCAGTCTTCTCTCCAGGTCTTCTCTTTTTTTAACATTAACAAAAGGAATATATCATTCTCATGTCAGTGTGCTTGAGTGATTTTTAACTTCAATGAACAAACAGAGGCAGATAAATGAATAGTTTGCTCTTATTTTCTTATATTATCTTTTGGTTGAGCCAAACATGTTTAAATTACACACACACAGGCTAGCGAATATGCCAGAGAAGGTCCTAAATAGGATAGCTAAATGGGACATGCACGCACACACACACGCACACACAGAAACTCATCACATATTGAACATAATGGATGAGCCTGCCGTTTGTCGTTGAAGGCCCTTAGAAAGCCAGGGTAAGGCATGAGTCTGCGCTGCTGCCAAGAGCTTAGATGGTGGATTTTTGGAGTGTGTAACTGGGCAGAATGGCACTTTGTAGGACCAAGAGATCAGCAGACATTACAACACTGTTTGCCCAAAATCTGCGACACACACGCATATCCTAAACGATCAAAGAACTTTGTGGAGGTGTTGTATCAGCTGATCCATCATTGTGGAGGAATGTTTCTTTACAGTGTTAATTTGAGTTTACGTGCACTTGATGTCATTTTTGTAGGCAGCCTGTCTATATTGTTGTATACATCCTTTTCCCCAAAGAAACGTTAATATATGGTAACAACAACTAAAAGTACATAATTCATTTCAAATGTCTAATGTAGGATATATTTCTCTATCTATCTATCTATCTATCTATCTATCTATCTATCTATCTATCTATCTATCTATCTATCTATCTATCTATCTATCTATCTATCTATCTATCTCCAGCATTCATTGGGCAAGAGGCGAGGTACACCCTGGACAGGTTGCCAGTCCATTGCAGGCTACAGTTTTCCATATCTGTTTATTGTTGAAGCAATGTGAATTTCTCAAATGAGCAAATATCATTCTTTTCTATCTACAAGCAGTGTGTAATAGTGAATAAAAGGTGACTGCATTGAGATGCTGTTACGATTTTTTAAACTGTTGTTTGTTTTCTTTCAACACCATATGGTTAATTATGGACACACATATTCATTTTGTGTTCATGAAACATTACACCAGATGTTATAGTTTGTTAAAATGTAGCTTTGAAAATGAATCATGATACTGTTTGTTTTTCAGAGAAGGATCACATCTCACATTTATAAAAATGCCATATTTGTTGTATAAAAGAAGAAGTGGTTCTATTTTGTTGTGTTGTTTCTACTTTTCAGTCTTTGTCTAGAACAATAGCTTTATTAGAAATATCTAGAAGATTTACTAGAAATTACTATCTCTAGACTCATGTGCAGCCCTATTGCCTCTGTAAGTTAATTTCTATCTTTTTCTCCTTGGCAATGCAAGTCGTAACGTATCCTGCTGATCTGTGTTTTTTGTTTATATAAATTTAAGACCATTGCCAGGTTCTTATCATTTTAATATGTATTTTGTAGTACTTGTTTTACGTATCGTATACTTGACACAAACCTTCATTTCATTTCTGAAACTAAATTGGATTCCTTCTGTTTTCTTAACCGTGTATCGCCTCGTCTCGTGATCTTAATGTATCATCACATCTTCAGTGTTTCTACTTTTTCTGACCATGTTGACAGGCTTTCATTTCACACACATTTGGATGTGCACACAACAGCAGTAAATATTTATTAGATTGAACTTTAATCAGCTGTCACCCTCGCAGATGAGGTACTCTGCAAAGCCTGCTTGGCTTTTAAATACATGCAAAGAGCAGTTAAAAAGGAAAGCTGCATGTATCCTAGATTTAATAAGTCTCGTCGGATTTGTTGAGGGTGCTTGAAGTATGTGCATTTGAATGTAACCTTTTAATTTCATTAAAAATCTTCTGTCACCAATGGAGGTTTAACATCTCAGTTTCTGTAGATAAATGATAATCCGAGCACACGAATAGGTTCACAGAATATTTGTGCTTTCCTACTCTGTCCTCTGTCAACATGCTGTAGAAATTAATAATTTAGAAAGTCTTGCATCAACACTAGACCATTTATAGCCACAAATGGCTTTATGTTTGGACCTGATGTCAGAGAGAAGCAAAAGGTAACATGACAGCAGTCTCATATTATTGAGACATGGCAAGTACACAGTGTACAAGCTGAGAAATATTATTAGATGTGTGAGTTATCCAAAACTGAAATGCAGGAAAAGAGGTCAGACAGGTGGAAGTGTCGCAGCAGCAAAAACAGAACTACAAGCAGCAGAATTTATGACAAGCAAAGTGAGTTCTTCAGATTTCATACATTTGAAAGAAATCAGATTAAAGAGCAGGAGATTACTGTCACTTTAATGATTTATCATTCACATCAGAAACAAAGGCCTTTGATGTGACTTTATGCTATAAGGTTTTGAAAATAAAGCTTAAGCCGACTTTGATTTAGGAACAACAGTCTGGCTTTGTTCCTTGGTATGGACCAGTGAACCTGGAAAATAATCTGGGTACCTGGGATGCTTTTAACAGCCATCTGGTCCTGGTTTGGTCCTTTACCAGTGGCAAAAGCTGTAGCCACGTTAATCAGCACAAATTGAGGCTTGCTCCAAAGTGTGGTTCGGACTCCTCCAGGGCTGCCCCTTGTCACTGATCCTGTTTGTTGTCATGGATAAGATATCAAGGTATAGCCATGGATAAAATATCAAGGTATAGTCATGGAGTGGATGGCATCTGGTTTTTTAAACCTCAGTGATTTGGTACCTCAAAGCCCTCACCTTTAGCGTACAATGAAGGGGTTCACAGCCAAGTGTGAAGCACGATGACAGATCTGCTCCTTTAAGTTTGAGGTCATGGTTCTCAACCAAAAAACCAACCGGCCGACCGACCAGGGCTGTGTGAGTAGAGGGGCAGGTGCTCAAAGTTAAAAAGGGGACATAAAACAACACCATTACCTATAGTATACCATCTTGAATAACAACAATCGATATTCATCAAGATTTTAATAGGGAATCGCAACATAGAATGTGAAAGTCATCAGATGGGGACAATGCACAGAAAAAGTAGCCTATTGTTTTATCTGATGGGATACAATGTTGCTGTTGAGGCGCTGCTGCTGGGCTGTGTTGATCTCAAAGTGTAGACATTGAAAAGACCATAGGAGAGCAGGTAGCTGATTAAACAAGTGTTATAAATACATTATGAAATATTTAACTTGCTGCTGTATCTCACTATAAAAACCCTAATATCTGACTGGTTAACCTCCACAGTAAACCTCAAATTATTAAATATAAATATCTTCATTTATTAGGATAAGAATATATTAATTTATTTAACAAATCCATTTCAAGTTTTATTAAAACTTTCACATGTATAAATACATTTTTGGACATTTTCATTTATCAATTTGTGGTACGTCTGGCTTTCCATACATGCTGCTGTGCAAATTGGAGGTGAAAAAAAAAATAAAAACAGTTTTATGCCTCTTCAAAATCAGGACTTTATTTGTTCTCACAAAATGACTATTTTGAAAAAGAAAATGATTGGCTATAATTTGCTGTTCCCCCCTCTAGCAGTCTAGTTTAGTAATGTACCCTTCTTCACAGTCTTTCTGCAGCCTCACTTCCTAAGCATAGCAGCTCAGAACAAAAGAGGAGGAGGAACGTCAAGGATGAGCATCAATTGATGATCATCATGTGACTTGGCAGTCAGATCATTTTATTCATCTAAATTTTTGTCAATAGTTAAATGTTACTGTTAGGGACACAGGGAGGCTTTCCCATGCACACACAAACTTAAAAAAAATCCAAAAAGGCCACTTGTGGCATCATGTAGTAAAGGGGCAAGTGCCCAACTCCCCTCTACATGTGCCTAAGACAGACAGAAAGAAAGTTCTTTCCCCTGGCACTGAGAAAACTCGCACTGCATTTCCACAGACCTGGAGAAAAATGTTTCTTGAAGAGGTTTGATCAATAAATCAAGGGCAGGAGAAATGTTTTTATATAAGATATATTCAAGGCTATCAAGCAGGTGGGGTACAAAGCCTTTCTTGTCTATTCCCAGTCTCATCCCTCAGGAGCCTAATCCATCATCTTCTGGTTTGTCCTGGCTCCGCCTTCTCATTACAAGGGAGATATTTGAAACTCTGTCTCCCCCTCATTTCTCCAATCTGGAGAAACCACTTGACAAATTTAGAGAGTTAGCTCCTCTGATGCACTTTCTCGTTAAATGTTTTCATCTTCGCTCGCCCTCCACTAATCAAATTGAATTACATCTGCCTGATAATTAATGCCTTCAGAATTTAAAAGTATGTCGGCTAGTGAAAATTGTTGGAAAGTTGTGGCAAGTTGTTTAACAATGCTGGACAAATAATAATAGTATGTTGAGTTAAATATGATGTTTCAGGTTGTTCTGTTCATGTACTTCAGTTTATCATCCTGTGTTAGGTTAACGTCAGTCGTGCTGTTATTGGTTTAGTTTCTTTCTTCCCTTCAGTCCTGGTTTTAATTTAGTTTAAAGGTTTTAGTTTTTCTTTGTCACATCCTTGTTATTGTCATCAGTTCTGCTCCTTCTGTTTAAGTGTTATGTGTAGTTGTTTCATGTTGGCATTGGATTTGTTTTATCAGTTTTTCTTGCCAAACTTCAAGTGGCCCAGTTATTTGCGTAGGTTTTGTTATAGCATCATTTCTATCACGACTAAAAGACATTTTGTCACTGATACCAAGAAAATGATGAGATTAGGGCCTTTGTTATAGGAGAAGCAATTTTGTTTCCTACTATTCCTTCAGAAAAAGCTCAATTCCTTTTTCTGTCTCTTCTCTGTTGTTTTGAAAGACTGAAGCTAGGCTCTCTGTGACATTAGACAGTTGATCCCGTTTGTATTTTGTCCGTGTACAAGTTCCTTACTGTCACAATTGTTTGTACCACTAACCACTTCAATAAAATAAATAATTCAGAAGCATTCCTTAATTTATTATTACTATGCATTCCTAAATAGGTCAGAGTGCAGGACTTATTAATTAACAACTTTATTTTTACTTGGGGTATAAATATGATTTAACCCAGAGGCTAATTTTTCTTGACCACAGGCTGTTAGGCTGGACTACGACACACATTCATATGGTCAGGATGGTAACACAGATATTTAAAAAACAACTTTGAAGGTCACTGCTAGAGAACTGCAGCAAATAGATGCATCTTGGGGGGTCATCAAATCTCTATAACAACCACTACATGCTCTACTGTACATGCTGGTTGTTTTAGAGACAAAGTGTTTTGTTCCACCATCATAAACATATAGAGTTTAGTAAACTGTTCAAGCACTTTAATAGGAACTCTGTTCTTTTCCCAGAGGAGACCAAGACTGAACATTTCTGCAATAAACACTTTAGGAGGGTTTGGCTTGAAACAACACGGCAAAGGATTTGTGATGTAATTGGCCTGGGGCAACCGTGGCTCAGGTGATAGGAATTCTTCCCTTAATCGGTTCAAATCCCTGCTTCGTCCGTCTCTGTCATTATGTCCTTGGGCAAGACACTTCACCTACCTGCTGGTGGTGGTCAGAGGGCCCGGTGGTGCCTGTGTCTGGCAGCCTCGCTTCTGTCAGTGTGCCTCAGGGCAGCTGTAGCTACAGTGTAGTAGCTTGCCACCATCACCGTGTGAATGTATGCATAAATGGGCGAATGACTGAACATAGAGCAAAGCGCTTTGTGGACCTCTGGCTGAAACAGCGCCATACAAATGCTTTTTACCATTCTCTTCCCAAAGCCCTGGGGACCTAGCTTTGAAATACTGGAATATTTTGACTATAAATATGGTGAACTCAAACAAAGAAGTTGAGAGGGGATATGGATAAACACAATATTTATTATTAGTTCTGCTTACATTTTAGTATGTATCGACTCACAAGGGAAGAATGAGTGGAGTCTGGAGATGACCGGTGTGGTGGTAATCCAGAGCGAGGTTGAGGGTGATCTGATGGCTGGGTGTGAGCTGAAGGTGAGTATATTGTGAATACATAATTATAATGAGGATTAACTGAGTTTGTCTTACAGGTTGTTGTGGAAGGGTGGACAGGATGTACGCTGATGGTGATAGCGGAGGTTAGGATCTCCGGTGGGTAGGTGGAACTCGAGCAGGAGGATGACGCTGTTTTGAAGGAGCCAGTTGTGAAGGAAGTACCAGAGGAGAATCTTGACTCTGAGTGTGATCTTGGAGGTTGAATCTCAGGAGTGGAAAGGAGGGAAGTGAGGAACCTGCGAGGAACATGAGATGTAAGTTTCTAGAGAAGAGCTTGAAGAGTAATTCTCGGAACAATGGAAAAGACTTTCAAAGGGCTCAGAGGGCTTGGAGTTACCATATAGGTTAACACTCAGGTGAAGAATGACTGACTGGCAAACACCCCCCGCCCCTTTTTTATCCTCTGCAGATTTGCAGACCTATGGAAAGGTGAAAGAGAGAGAAGTCACCACACAAACCAAATCACAGATTCCTGACACTTTGACCCTAGAAAATTAAGGGATATTATGTAAACAGGAACAGATTCCTGTAGCTATATGTTCCAACTTTGTAAAATGTAAGTGTTATCTTGTTTGAAAAAAAGGGTTGAAAAAAGTACTGGTTTTCAGAGATACCAATAATTATGAGGCTTCTTACACATGGGGCCACTACAGTACACTGTCAAATTTGGTTGATCCTTTTAACAGTATCATACAGAGGTTTTAAAACGTTAGGGTTTCAAAACTGCAAAAACATACCATCCTGCCAGAGAAAACGCTGGAGTCATCGAAGTTTTTTGGAGCACAGCTAACACTTCCCCCACCTGTTGCTGATATTCAGGGTTTTTTTATGACAAAAAAATATAATAATAATAATAATAATAATAATAATAATAATAATAATAATAATAATAATAATAATAATAATAATAATAATAATAATAATAATTTGTGTAGTTTGGGAAGATTTCCTTGTCGTGAAAAACAGTCATGTTGTGAAAAATAGAGTAGTGGGTTTTGAGCCTGGGATGGCTTTTACAATACAGATCCTTGTTTGCTTTGGAGACAGATCGGTTCAAAAACGTATCACCTAGCTAAGATTGAAAAGCAAAGTAAAGCAAGAAAAAAAAGAAAAGATAATGTCCATGGAAGCTCAAGATCATGGAGGCGGGGCAAAACTGAAGAGAAGTCAGACCAAGGTGAATATCCAACAAGTTTCAGTTTTTCTCATAATACATGTAGTTTAGCATATGAAAGATGAGAGATCATAAAAGGAGTTTAGACAGGCCCAATGAATATGTGTGGCTTTGAAGCGGTTGTTGTGTGAACGTGTGCAGATGAGAGCGTGGGAGCTGTCTTGTGTGTGGATCTGCATGTGTATGTGCGCACGTGTGTGTGTGTGTGTGTGTGTGTGTGTGTGTGTGTGTGTGTGTGTGTGTGTGTGCGTGTGTGTGTGTACATGTATAGCTATACTTGTGAGGACCAACCTTTGACAGCCCACCACCCTTGTGTGGACATTGCGTGTGTGTGGGTGTGTGTGTGTGTGTGTGTGTGTGTGTGTGTGTGTGTGTGTATCTTGTTCATGAGGGGGGCATTTGTGTGCTTAGTTAGAGGTTTATCCAACAGCATCTGGGACAGCTTTCCTGAAAAACCCTCCAAAACTGCCACCCAGGATCCGCCTGGCAGTTACATTTCCTCCACATGTGTAAAAATCCAAGTGTGTATGTCAAAGCGAAGCCATTACTCCTCAAACACTGCACGATTTCAGTGCTCTGCACATGCATCCCAGATTCATCGCCTTAGCAACCAGTCGATTGAAAGATGATGAATCATGCCAAAGAGAGCTAATTTCTTTGCAGTTGTCAAACATGAACAATGGGTGGTACGAAGTAGCCACAGAAACGTCACTGTGTATCTGTATATGTGTTTCAGCTTTGAGGAGAACCATGAAGAAACAAAGGAGAAGAAAAATGTCAAGGCAGGGTAAATCAAGGTTAATCAAGGAACATGACATCAGAAAGCGGTGGAGACCCAGTGAATGTTGTTTATTTAGCTGTATTATATCTAAATACATAAGAAGGGTTCAGATATGATTTAAAAATAGGTCCATGTGCCAAGAACAGTCGGACCATGGAGGTTTCATGTGAGATCTATGCTGCTGGTGCAGAATGATTTTATTTTCTGCACTAAAGGAAACATTAACAACACCTCTGACTATATCTCCTCTGTACTTAAGAAGGACATAAGGTCCAACATGTCTTTTCTGGAGAAATAACAGTCATTTTTGATGAGAGGGAGTGCCCAAGGAATCCATTTGATATACGGTGTCGCCACACGGTAATAGCAGTGGTGTGAAAGATACTGATTTAGAAACATAGACATGCATCAGATACAGCACACCCGTGCTCAGCAGAGGCTCTGCATCCTCGACCATGTGAATAATGCATTAAAAAGATCCAGCTGGACAGCCTCACGTAACCTAGAGGGGCTGGTACTAATTCAGCAACAAGATGCCAACATTGCCTCAGTTGATTCCTGTGGAATCGATAATGATGCAGAGAGTGAACAGTGTTTGGCAGGCATGCTAAAGGCAAACAGCACCTACTGCTGGTGAAAATGCAGAAGGTTGTGGAGCAATAGACATGTTTATTCTGTTGATTTACAGAAAAGGAGCAGAAGCAATAATTTTCCAGATAGAGTTGGCAAGGCTTAGAAAGAAATTTTGCAACACGATAAATCATCATTTAACTTGTAGGTAAAAACAGCACACGACAAAATTCCACAATTCAACAGAGGAAAGATCTAAATACGAAACCAACAAGAGACAGGGAATTTAGGAGAACATTGAGCAGAAAGAATCAAACTGACCAAAATTAAACAAACTACAAATGTGAAACTCTACGTGGAACCACAGGCAAAAGTACAGATCAGGAATACAACAACACAAATTATAATGACAAACACAGGGCAGAGGTTGAGAAAGCTTCCTCTGAGTTGTTTTGTTTTGTTTGTTTGTTTGTTTTTGTCTACTGTTTTTGATCTAATTCATCATTTGGTGGGATTCAGACAGTTTCTGCCTGAATTTATTCACAATTTCTTAAACCAAAAGTTAACCTCCAAATTATTCATACCCCTTAAAAGCATATCTCAAAATATAGAATAATGTAAAAGGAGTATCAGTCTTGATTTTTTTTCATTGTTATTTTATTAAAAATGTCATGTCAAAACGTATTTAAACCCATATCAAATCAGGTTTTGTATTACAGCAATTAAACCTTTCTTAAAATTGGTGACCATTTTTTTTCAATGTTTCTACTGGTATTTTGACAATGTATCTTCAGCTTCAAGTCTTTCAAGTTGGAAAGCCTCTTTAACATCACTCTAATCTTTAGTTTTCTTCATAGATTGCCTTTATATCGAGGTTTGGCCTATGGCTCAGTCACTGTTAAGTTATAAGAAACATGTTGGTCAAATGAAAACATTACTTTAAGCTAAAGCTGTACAATATATGACAATGCAATTGTCATTGCAATAGCAGTGTTTGCAATATCACAATCAGAAAGAAGTACTTGTAACTAATGTTGGGTAGGATCTTGTATTTAAAGTGTCAGACTATTACACAATGCTTATCGATGATGACATTGCAGCAGTAAAATTGCAATGAAATTGTAGTGCAGTGAAACCCTACTTTAAACATAAAAATGCCAGGGGGGATGAATAATTTTAAACTTAATTAATGACTGTTGATTTCAGAATAGCACATACAGTACAAGATATATAATTTCAGGTAATATCGCAAAGATGTTAATTAGACCAAATACTCAAAAATCCACGCCACCATTAAACACCACAGTGTTGTGTGAGGCCAGCTTATTGCGCTTACAGACCCTAATACGCACCAGGTCAAGTTAGGTTTTGGGGTCTTTTGTGCAGTTTTCAAAAAGCGATGCACCTTTTGAAAATCCTTATGAATCCTTACATTTTTATCTTGACTGTTTAAAAAAGTTGTTTACCCATTTAAGATTTGAAATGCATTTCTAATCAATTTATTTTACCTGAGTTGTGCAGTCTTTCAACTTTTCTGTAAATTTCCTACTGAATCAGAGAAAATGTTCTAGATAAGCTAAATAGAAGTTTTGTTTATTTAATTTGTTAATTGACTGAAGGAAAATCTGATCTGGAAACAGTGCAAATTATTCAACTTGTTATATTGCCTACCGCTGCTGGATATCAACCATGTATTTTGATTATCTAATAAAAGTTCCTCAGGAACAAGTAAAAAAATTCCAGTGGAAGATTCATTTATTTAGAACATTCACTGCAAACATCAGCTTAGATTAGTCATTGTTGTTTTCATCCATCACAACAGCCCTCTCTAAATGCAGGCTACAATCTCAACATGGCTGCCTTGCACTTGAAACTAAGTGATAGCAGCAGTAAAATACTTTGTCTTGGCACTTTTGATTAGTTATATCTCATTCAATCAGGCATACAATCATGCAAATTACAAATTCTGAAGAAATACTTTAATAGCTTGTACTGTACCACCAGATGTACTCCTACCACAGTTTGAGAACCAAGGAATTGGTTTATAATAATTTAGTCACTGATTAAAAATATTTAACTAGATCTGATTATTTTTGGGTCACTTTGTAAATAATTTGTGTTTTAAAATTTCTAAAAGTAGTTCAAGATGTAGTTCAAAATTTGAATTTTAAAGATTAAAAAAACGAATTAATTCCTCTTCTCATAATGTAGTAAAATAATAATAATAATAATTTACTTTTATCATGATTTTCAGTGATTAATTCATATTTTCCTGAAGCTCAAACATAAAATGGATCTTGACATACTGGACATCGTCTGATGTTATTTTTGCTCTTACGGGCCTGATGATGTGTAACTCTACAGTGTGAACTGTATGTGGGAGCTGGAGGTGCAGAATGTGCCATGTCCTGGTCATAGTGTTCCCTCCTTCTACCGGTCACTCAGCACGAGAGTTCCTGTGGGCAGAGTGAGAGAGGATCACACTCTGCCCACACGTTTGTCCTCTAAAAACCACAGTCATCTTTAACAGCCAGCCAGGCTGTGCCGACGTTTATCAAAGTTTCTCCTGCAAAATATGTGTAACATAATTCCTGGGTCTGAGTGAAGGATAACCCTTAATGGTCTGCCAAAGATGAAAAGATGTAATAGCCAAATTCTTGAGAAACTTGCTACACAGTTGTCAGTGTTAAAACATCCTTTTTGTAATAACGTAATGTTTTCAAATAAGAACTTCAGCAGTCTTCTCTTAATTTATGACAAAGAATGTGTTACTTTATAGGACTTAAGACCTACAAACAGAAGATGTTATGATGTTACGGGATAGATATCAGGAGATCAGGGCCGCCGCTGTCCATACGCAAAGTACAGAGCGCATAGGGCCCCAAGTTCCTGGCGGGGGCCTGCAAAAAGGGTTTCCAAAGAAATGTCATGAAACTCATTACATTAGCCTAATGCATATCATACATAAATTGGTTATAACATGCCCACCGTTGTTTTTTCTTAATTGTGTAACCTATCACTCACAATTCGGGCAAATTAAATGTTTTTATCTACTTTATATAACCCTAATGGTACAGCCCTCAAAACGTTCCGCATCCCAGCTACTCTGTTGTTGAATGGCTAATGATGGCAGGTAAGAACGAAGAGTCAACACGAATCTGGAGCTGAAAAAAGAAAGAAGAAAAAACAAAGAGCTGACGCCGTGCATCTTTTGCTGGTAAGTTCACGTTTTTATAGGCTGTCTAGGATGTAACCCTCATCACCCTCATGTATAAACGGGTTCACAAATAATAACAATAACTACAGGAAATGACAATAAGTAGGCCTAGATAAATGCAAATGTTTGTGACAGTTCATATGGTTAATTGTTTGTTTTAGAAGTGTGTAAAAGATTATAGTTTTTTTTAAAAACAAGTACATGAAACAAACCGAGTACGTGAAGGACCGGAAGCGGTTTGAAGCTAAAGCTAAACACGGAATTTAAACTGGACTTCTGCGGATAAAAGCAAAACTTTTTCAGTAAGAATTGATCCCCATGTACCGCCAGGACTTTAAACATCTAACCTAGGATGATTTTGGTGAGATTTATTTTAGTAATATCTGATTTTCGGAAATGTATGTGACGAGTTTACAAGCTAATTGAGCCTCAAACTCCGTCTTGAAAACAGGAAAAGACTTGATTACTTAAGTAAATATCTTTACTTTACTGAATATATCTGTGTTAAACTCCTTGTGTTTTATTTTGCTGACATTATAAGCCTGTATTTGGCGTCAATCAGCTGTTTTTGTTTGTGAAGTTTAACGGCAGAAACAAAAGCTGCCGCCTCGTTAAGTTGACCAGTGTTAGAGATTTTATTTTTCTTTTGTTTGACAATTTTATGTAAATGGATTTGAGTTAAAAAAACTTTTCTGTATGGTCTGGTATGCAGGCCAGTTTTTTTAAAACAATAATTTGGTTGAAAGAACAGAAACAAGTTTAACCTGAAGGTTACAAAGAAAGGTGTCGTGAGCAGTGTTGGGAGTAACGCGTTACAAAAGTAATTAATTCCTGTAATGCATTGATTTTTGCTGTAACGCGGTAATGTAAGGCATTACTGGGGGAAAAAATTTAATATTTTACTCTGTACAAATGTCAGTAATGCGTTACAATGCATTGTTAACCCGGAATAAAGTGGTAAGTTTTCTTTTTCTTCATACAAATTCGCCAAAATCACAGCGAGATCGTCCCCGCAAAATGTTTCACTTCCTGTAGTCAGACAGAGCAGAGATGAGGGAGCCTGCAGCTGATCTAACATCGGATAGTACATTCTCCAGATGCGATTGTTCCTTGTATTGCACCATGAACCATCACTGTGGCTATTGTATCTTACTGTTTTTAACCACAATCCAAGCTCAGTCGGATTCCAAATCACCTTCTACTGGATGTGTAATAAGCTAATTGAGCATCATGAGCTACATTTAGATTTCCAAATCCATATTTGCATTTTCTTTTGGTGAGAGTAACATAAAAGTAATGCAATAGTAGTGTAATGCCTTACATTTTAAATACAGTAATATTGTAATGTAACAAATTACTTTGAAATTACAGTAACAATTAATAAATAATGCATTACAGTTTTGAAGTAACTTGCCCAACACTGGTCGTGAGTAACAAACTCAAGTTTTTGCATGAATGTGAACTGTATGTTATGTTCAGTAAATTGCCAGCTAATAATTTACTGAGCAGGATTTTCAAATTAATGTGACGATCCTGACTCTGATCTCTGATTTTAATTGCACTACCACTCCTCCGAACCGAGAACTGGTCCAGTAGTTCCTAATTCTCTGTATCACAGTGATGTAAGTGCAACAATAAGTTTTTATCCTAGATTTGTTGAGTCTTGAAAAATGTCCTCCTTTTTGGCCACCCTACGTCAAGACCTAATTGTTTTGGCAAAACAGAAAACACTGTGAAAAACTATATTATTGACCTCAACGTTAGCATACACGTTAGCATACAGCCAATGTCAAACCCGTAGCCTGCACAAAAGGCCATAAGCTACTAACAGGACCAGGACTGTACCCGACGGGCATTATTTTAGGACACAACCGAGCAGCACCGGTCCGTGGCATGCCATGCTGCTCTAAAGAAAGTTTTGTATATTACTTATATATTATTTATATATTACTGCTGTTGTTGCAGTTTATTTTGTTTTTGTTTTATGCTGTATATTACTTAATATCTATATGTTCGTGTTCATATGTTTATTTAATGCCAATTTGAAAATAAATAGCAACAGGTTCAGTAGGAACTCGAGTTTTTTCTGTGTTTGTGTTTGGAGGGGGGCCTCCCTGGCCAATTATGCTTAGGGCCTCCAAAAGCCTAGCAGCAGCCCTGCAGGAGATTATTCAATGCTTAGAGAAATACTATAATGAAAACAGAAAAATCTGTTTTCAAATGTAAATTTGATTTAAAAAGCTAGTATTTGCTAGTTAAATCACAAATTAACTGTAATTAACCACCTTTTTTCCACAAGTTCAAATACAAGTTCAATTTCCTTAGCCAAACCAAGATCTGATTACTTCCTGACCCATAGAATCAAGAGATCACTTCAAAAGAACCAGTCTCACAACATAAGGTAGGCTAAAATATCTCACAAAACAACACATCATGTCCTGATATAAAGAAATTGAAGAACAGAATTAGAGTTTTTGGCATCTAATATAATTTCCAAAGCTTTGGAATTCCAGCGATCCACAGTGAGAACCAATGTTAACAAATGGAGAAAAAAAAGAACAGTGAAGGACGCAGGAGTACCAAAATTACTCCAAAAGCATAATGACGGTTCATTCAGGAGGTCAGAAAAGAACAATGGAATACATTGGAGAGTTTCTACGGTGAAAACCACTGCTTACCAGAAAGACCACAAAGGCCTTTCTAACATTTGCCAGAAAACCTCTTTATGATCCCTGAGAGTTTTGGGAAAATATTCTGTGGACTCACAAAACAAAAGGGGGACTTTTTGGAAGCCGTGGGTCCTATGCACTTTAGAAGCACTCACAAGAAAAACTAAATAAAATTTAGTCCTAGTCAAAGTCTAGATTTAAATCCAATTATGGATGGAGTTTAAGAATCTGTTCATGCTGGAAAGTCCTTTGGTGTGACTAAAGTGAAAACAATTCTATAAAAACAAAAGTGGGCCAAAATCCTTCCACATTATTAGATTAAAAAGACTTTATTTTTAGATTTTTTTTTTTACATAGAATCAGTTAAATTTGAATAGCTTTATTCTCTCTTAATAAATATAGTTATTAAAAAACTGGATTTTGCACTTAGTTGTGCTATCAATGACATTAAACTTTGTTTGAAGATCTGAAACACTGAGGTGTGATTAAATAAAAAGAAAAACAAGGATAGAAAAATCTGTATCCACTTTTTCCAGCACTTTGAATCTGTCTGAAAATTTGAATCTGCCAGACCTTTATGCCATTTTAAGTTCACAAAAATATCTCCCCGACAATTGTAGTGTATAATATATTAAGTCATTTCAAGTCATGATGTAAGCCTTGTCCTGATCTCTACTACTTTCAGTAGTGTGAAAAGACACGACCTGGTCTTCTTCATCTCTCTGTGTTCATATTGTTCTCTTCCTGCCATTGATTGATTTGATTTATACACTACTTTTGTTATCTTATTCTTATCACTTCATGTTTTGTGGAAGATAAAGAGTGACTGGGGTCAGCATGTGAAAAAGTACGCGTATAAATGTTTACGTATAGTTACTGAATAAAATAGGAGGGACAAGCCACGTTGAATAATAATGTTGCTGTTCACAGACCCCACCAAGATTATGCCAATTGGATATTGGATAGTAGGAAAAATATATATGCTCAATGAACTAATAATTAGAAACATTGGACAATAATCTTCTTTTTGTGTACAGAGAAGTGATGTTAGATCATGAATTTTGAACCCCTGCAATTACTTTTGCTTCCGGAGGGGGGCAGCAGAACACCTGCTTAACTGCATAATGTCTGAGGTAATCCTCGAAAGGGTTTGTAGCTGTGTAAAAATAACAGGAGTCAACTGCAGTTCCCATTTCTTATCAACGTTTGTTTTAATTTCCTTACTTTAATCTCTACCAAACCATAAAAGGGTGGTTTACTATCCTATTTACTATCATAGTAGGAAAATAGTAATCCTCAAATCCAACATTCCTTTCATTTATATATATATTTTAGTTTAAACTTTTCTTAGCTTGCGTGAAATCCTTATGACTGTCAAGATGAGTTGTTTTAAAAGTGTGTAATCAATTATTTGAGTTGAACTGAGTTAGATTTGTATTAAATGTGACTGATTATAGCCAAGCTAAAAATGTGTTTTTTATAGAAGCTGGCAATAAAAACTGCTATTATTTGGAGATAATCAGTTTTACTTAAGCTCAACCAAAAAGTGTAGTTTGCATTCGGTCACTTGCTGAAGTGCTTTTGTTGTTTTGTTGTTAGAGAGCAGCTGAGACACAATGTTCAACCCTGAGGGCAGAACAGATAGGCTGTTTTCTTTTCAAAGCAGTCAGGTTTATGGTTGATTCTTTCATAAAAACAAGTTCACAGAACAGATGTTGTCACCTTTTTAACTTTTTCATAAAGCAAGCAAACAGGTAAACACTTAAAATAACCCAAGAAGATAAACATTATAACAGGTGGTTCTCTGTTCTTCATATTCACAAGTGCTTTTGGAAACCCTGTTAGAGAGGGAAAATGTTCAATATAGCATATTAAATACAGAAAGCTTTGCATCTGATTCTGTAACATAAGAAAGTGTTTTTTTCTATAATTATAGTTAATGCTCACATCTCAAAACATGACATCAAAGTCTTGTTATATAGTTCTTGTAAAGGGCTTTTATTTTTCACCGTTTCAAAAGTCCCAGTCCAGTTCATGGGTACATCTTCTTTATATTAACAATAAACAAAAATAAAAATAAAATGTATTCCCAATTAATTAACATGAACAACAATTTTCTGATAGATTCCAAATCACATATGTTTTTAGACTAAGTGTCAATACTTAATAGCAATTAACAAATGATCAGCAATTATGCTACTATTTTAATTAGTAAAATACAATTATTACAATAGCAATTAATAATCATGAACAAAAAATGGACAATTAGTACCAAATAATTATATTGTGTTTTAGTCTCAGCTTTGGGTACTCTTGTTTACACTAACAATAAATAATTAGAAATTATTAACAACTGAAAAACTATTAACAAATTTTAACATTGATGCCTTTATTGGAAAACAAAAAACCCTGTATAATTAATTGTATGAGAGGAGTTTAAAGATTCAGAATAATCATTTACAAAATATTTGTAGAAACTCAATGTATTTTCCATTTATGACCATGGGTGGCATGTATACTCTAAAAGCATTCATGTAAACATGACCTACAACATGTTTGCATAAACCTTTGATTGCAAATATGGATGTTTATGTTGACTGCTTAACTCTTGAAAAAATAGCTGTTTTAACAGCAAAGTAATCCTGCATCTTTAAAACAAAGAAAAACATGTTTATTCCATGTTTGAAGATCCTACTTTTAATCTACCATAAAATCAACAATTGTATTATATCTGCTATTAGAAATTATGATCTGATACACTAGTATCATGTGAGTCACAGTCCAGCAAACACATCCCTATATTTTAAGGGACTGACAATAAACAGATATTTCAGAGACACTAAACATCTATTTTACTTAGGTTCCATAAAACTAACACATAAATAAGAACAAGGCATAAAAAGTTTAACATGTTGAGAAGCTTGCATCCTATGAAGCGAGAGTGACCCTTTGCAACATTAAATCTATTACAGGCTTGTGAAAGGAATACAGCCATAAGCTCCAAATCTCTTTAATACAACACCCATTAGGAAAGTGCTGAGCTCTTTGCCAGCAGCTAAGATGCTTGAGCACTCAGCAATGCTATGGCCTCTGCTCTACATTCAGTATAACACAGACAAACATCTGAAAACAGTTTGATTAGTGTAGTTTAATAACAACAACATAAACATATTTTAAATGCTAAAGAAAATAAAACTTCATTTAATGAGGACACTTAAAAAACACTTAGAAAGACTGTAATTTATGTTTTTAGATGCTCACAATAGAGGGAGCTAATTTATAATATAATATAGTATAAAATAATTCAATATAATATAATATATTATGAATTACAGTTCCCCATTAAAGCCAAGATTCCTTATCACAGGATTTTCTTTTAATATTTTTAACACATTTGTAAGACATTTTTCTTCTAGTTTGCTTCATTGACTGTTCAGGTCATGTATCTTAACATCTCCTGGAAGATTTTAGAGACAGTTAGGGCAGATAATTCCTCGCCTGAAGAGCTAACACTGAAATCTTACTGGAATCCATTTAAAACTAAAGCAGTTTATTACCCTCTAGAACACCCTCTTGGTGTTGGGTTCAGAGGTTGTGCTAGAATTTTCTGGAGTCAGTCATTTTGACTGATGGGGTTAAAAAAAACTCTGGTCATAATCTGTTTCTATCCTTCAATTAAAAACATTATAATAATGACAATCATTTCAATTAATATTAAATCTCAACAAACTGAACAGAGAATCCACATTGTGCTATCCCGCATCGAGCAGACTAATAGGCTATATGTATTAATTATAAACATTTCATGTGCTGTGGCCTGAACGATCTTCATAGAGCTGAACTGGAGGCTGAATCTGTGCTCTGCTCCCACACTGGAGACTGGAATTACAAGCGCCACCTGGGCCAAAGTTTTGATATCAGGGAACATTTCTCCAATTGAAGTGATCCAAATTCAGCATAACTCTCTGAACTATGGCTTTTCTGATCAAGAGAAATCTTGCAACATGCGTTCTTTCTGCATCAGTAGTAACGTTGCAGCAATCGTCACCTCTGACCTTTGTCCTGTTCAGTCACAGATGAGCTTAATGCCTCTGTAACTCTACAACCCGCTGCTCCCAGATAGCAAGATGCATTGGGTAGGGTGTCCAGATCTGAGATGATGCACAGATGTTTTCATGGGAATCTTTTTTTTTTTTCTAATTTAGTTACCTGTACTCGGTGCGTAAAGTTGAAAATGTCTGTCCATCTGCTCCAAGTGGTTAGGTTTGTGAATTGCAAGCCGTCAAAATGACCGGTGAACTTCAGAATTTTCCATCACCTCAAAAGAAAAAAAAAGTAACATCTGGAAAATATTGGGTTAACACAATCCCTGGTTGGGTTCATACTGTCTGGGCAGGGGTTGGCCAGTATCATTCAAATACTGGCACAAAAATTGTGACCCAGTCTGTTTGATTAGAGGCGAGATAAAAAGGATGCTCACCAGCATTCCCTTACAATGACTGCTCCAAAGACTGCACCTCAGATTTAAACAAAATAATGGTATTCTGTTCTGATGTGACTTCACTGAACCTCACCCCAAGGATGAAATAAGAAATGGAAAAAAGGTTATTCTTCTTGGTAATGACTTTAATTCACCCTAAATAAGAGGTTTGTTTACTAAAGATAACTTTAAACATTTCCCTGCTGAGTAGGTACTGCTAACTAAGGCTAGCTGTGCACAGTATTCAAACTTTGACAAAAGAATTGATCATGAAGTCAGCAAACACATACAAATATTATATAATGTTGTAAACTGAAGGTAAATTTGTATTCCTGAGTCATTTGTCAATAACTCTAATTAGATATTAGAAGTTCTTGTTTTTCTTCAGTTATTATCTTTTGGCTGCTCAGTTGTTAAACCAAAGGTCTGGTGTTAAATCAACCCAGGAAAGGAATGGTCCATATTTGACCCAGAGCTAGATATGTTTTTAGAAGTTCTAGAAAGAAAACAAAATGATTGTCCTAAATTATTAACCTTTCTTTTTTTTTTCTTTTGGTGAGTGTTCTGTATTTAATCTGTCTTGATTTGTCTTGTTTGTTTTTTAATTTCATTTATGTTGTTACATCACCAAAAGCCCAACAAGATAGGGTTGCAAATTAGCCTAGCCTTAATTGTTTGTGATATTTGGTGATTTTGTGCCCGAGTTTAATTTAGTATGGAAATGCATCATCAGAGAACCAGCATTTTTAATTAATATTTTGCTGTAAGGCAATGTGGTTTTATGATTTTAATACATAATATCTATCAGCTGCTTAGTTAAATGACATAATCTGTCTTTTTTAGAGTCCACTTCTGGGTCATCTCTTACTGGAAACATTTTTAGAAACAAACACAATTAACTGGAATAATTTTCTGGGATGTAAGCATGTTATCTGTACTATTTATCAGCACAATTCATGAAAATAATGAATAAATATTTATTCCTGAGTTCAAAATTATTTAGCAAAAGTTTATGTGTTAATTTATTTATTTTTGCTTTGTTTGGATGTAAAGGTTTTTATAATTTTTTTCTTTTTGATAAAAAACCCAACCAGGGAGTATGTCTATAAATTAGTCATTGGCTATAAGGCTATTTTCCCCCAGCGCCTTAGTTACATTAAAGGAGTCATAACCTAGTATTATCTTGGATACCCACACTCTATTATAGTATTTCAGGCACTTCTAAAAAACAAAAGTTGAAAAAAAGTGAAAAAAATAAACACAGAGCTCCTCTGACCCTTATTTCTGAAGGCATTATTGTCTCGCGAGATCTGATGCGATACTTTGGCTGTCGTGGACGGGCATTGTAATAATGTAAATGAGGGGCGCGTTCATTGGTGGCAGGAAGGAGGGGGGTTGACACCACAGGTAACACTTCAGCATATCTAACCCATATCTACTACTCCCGCTAGCATACAATAGCCACATTAGCAGTTAGCTGCTGTTTGTTACACACAGCAGAGTAATAAAAACACAGCCTTACCGTTTCAATTGCAGGCATTGTCTCTGATTGTTGGAATGGCCCCTTTTTCCAAACGGAGCTTCGATGCCAACTTCGCCTGATATTGTCCCAAATTTGTAAAGGATTCCGGCGTAAAAAAAATAGAACAAAAAATATTTCCATGTTGATTCTGGCAGTCAACAACAGAGCAACTCATGTGTGCACTACATTTCTGGCAGAAATGGTTTTAGCTGATTAAAATAAAAGGCTGACACGAGTATGTCTTCTTCATGCATCATTGCGTGAAAAACTTTCTGCATCTTTCACGGTGGAGTTCGTACTTCGAATCGGTGATGTGTCGGTCGCGAACGAACTGGCTCTAAGAGCTAACTCGAACGATGGGAGCCGGCTCGTCATTGGGAGACGTTTTTTTATTTTTTCATTCCCCCCCGCTTGTTTTGGTACATTTGGTAGACATCGTTTTGCATTAATTTAGGTAATAAATACACTTTAAGCAACAGAAAATCTGAGGAGCCGAAAGAGCCGGCTCTTTATGGTGAGCCAAGCCAAAAGAACTGGCTCTCCAAAAAGAGCTGGAATACCACCATCACTAGAATTCAGTAATGGCGGCGCTCGACTGAATATGAGGGAGAGAGGAGCGAGGGGAGAGAGGGAGGGTGGGCTTCCTGCAGCATAGGTAGGTCTGCGATGTCTATATACGGAATATCCTGCACCGACTTGATGTCAAGTCGGCCAGAAATTAAAATCACGTATTTGAGTGCTCGTGCACATGGGCTGGTTGACGAACCCAGGGGTAAACAAACGCTTCACTTTTAAATATCAGCTTCCCGGGCAGTGTATAATTGTTAGGCAATCATAACATAAATTTTTTCTCATGGAAAAGTGAAAATTACAGGTCATGATTCCTTTAATTAATAAGTAACACTGTGTATGTCCTTTACCTCATCAAATAAACATGAGTAATAAGTGACTTTTTTTTGCAGCTTCATACATTTGAAATTCTTTGTGAAAAATTAACGTTTTTAGAAAATCGTCCAGTTAAAGCTTATGATGTATGATTTTTTTATAGAGGCTAGTAAAGTCTTGAGAGAAGACATCAGAAGTGACCATTTAAATCACCATGTTAATTCAAACTGCTTGTACACCATGTATTTTATGCAATATGCCTGGTTGTAATCATGCTTTGTAATAGGTATTTGGCAGTTCCAAGACAGGCATGAGCAGGTGTAACCTTAATATCTTGATGAGTGGTCAGTTATGTTTGCAGTGACGGCTGGATTAGATATTAACTGTGGCCTAAATCAATTTGTGCTGACGGATTTGGAAAGTGATAATCCAAGGTGTGGCTTTTAAAAGCCCAGCTGAGGCCACCAGCTCCATTTGTAGCAAGGTCCATCTCCATCATAATCTCAAACAGCCAGAAGAAACACCACAGAGGGGCTGACAGCAACCGCAAGCCGCAACCATGAACGGCACAGAGGGACCCTTTTTTTATGTCCCTATGGTTAATACCACTGGTATTGTGCGGAGTCCTTATGAATACCCTCAGTACTACCTTGTCAACCCAGCAGCCTATGCTGCTCTGGGCGCCTACATGTTTTTCCTCATTCTCATCGGCTTCCCCATCAACTTCCTCACCCTCTATGTCACCCTTGAACACAAGAAGCTGCGAACCCCTCTAAACTACATCCTGCTCAACCTTGCCGTGGCTGACCTCTTTATGGTGTTCGGAGGATTCACCACAACGATGTACACCTCCATGCACGGCTACTTTGTCCTCGGACGCCTTGGCTGCAATCTAGAAGGATTCTTTGCTACCCTTGGTGGTGAGATCGGTCTTTGGTCACTGGTTGTT
>OY747709.1:36277399-36332399 GCA_963556495.2 Valencia hispanica
ATCGGCGATCGATTAATTGATCATTAAGAATTTCATCGATGACATTTTTCTTCCCGATCAATTAATGCATGTTCTGTTGCGTAGTGTGAGTTTTGAAGGAATGCAATTAATTTTGCTATGTGGCAGTAATTAAACACTTTACCACACGAGGGCGATGACTGAAAATAAAACCCACAGGGGGACTGTTTCTTGCAAGTTTCTGTGTATTTCAAAAGTAGCATTGTCATGAAGAGGTCGCAGCAAAGTGTGGCGAGGGACCACTTTGACTAAAAAAATAAACAAAAAAGTCTCGGTTCACTGCCAACACTGCGAAGCTGTGTATAATTACTTGAACGCACTTCCAACGCTGGTTAGAAGCGGAGCATCCTGCTCTTGGTCTCAACCTTGCATCAAGTTTTAAGCACGGAGGAGCCGAGATGCACAACAAACAGAGAAACTTAACTCACCGATTACTTTCTGAGGGAGGCTCCGCCACCCCTGGATTGAACCCCTACAGACTGGTGGAAAATGAATTAAACACGATTCCAGATGCTTGCCAAGTTAGCACAGAGGTATGTGTATCACATCGATGTCTGTCCCCTCATAGCAGGTGATCTCAGCGCTGTAGGTCAGACGCGAAACAGCCTGGACCGTCAGTCTGGTAACCAGGCTGCTTTCGCTTCTGACCCCAGTGCATGTTAACATGCTCATCTTTCTCAACAAAAATCAGTAGACTCGTGCTAAAGTTGTATATAAGTTACAGTTTCTTTTGTTTTTGTCTGTTTTACTCTGTTAATGAGCCTAATTCATTGTTAGGTACGCTGATCTCTCTCATCCTCTTTCTCGACTCTTTTTGCCAAATGTAACACAAAACTATCAGACCTATAAGTATTATTTTTGTTAAATTATTGTTTAACATGACTTTTTTTTATTTATTTTTTTGGAGAAGAAAAAATATATAAGCGTCAGTTGTGTTAATTAGTACCGTCTTTTAGCTGTCGGCTCCGCAGCTTATAGCGCAAATTTTCTTTGTGCAATTACCATGAATTAACTGCCACAAGAGGTGTCCCACTTGTAATGAAGATCTCAATGAAGAAACGTGCTATTTTTCTATTCTCACTGCATTTTAATATAGCCTATGAACAATGAATCTTAATATAAAAATATCAATGATTAATCGAAAATCGATCGTTAACTCTCCTGATGATCGAATGCCCATCCCTAATAGACACAAATAATAATCTTTTTTCAAATATGGAAAAAAATGTTAAAGGGGGGGATATTATGCTTCTTCCAGGCACATATTACCCTTCTATAGCTCACTCCAATAAAATTGTCACCTTAAGTCTTTTAAAAGTCCGTCATATATCCAAATCCACCTTGAAGGAAATTTACTTCCGTATTGGACGCCTTGATTTTCCCCTGTGCCTCTCTAAGACCCTCCTACTCTTTCTGACATTCCCCCTTCAGTTCATCACATACCGTGCATCATCGCAGCTTGCATGGAGTCGGAAAAAAAATCCCACAAAAGACGCGCAGCTGCAGCTGGTGTGTTATAATTACTGCACCTGGGACTCAGCCGGAGTTGTGTGAGGTGGGGAGCTCTGCAGGGGCGAGGCTCTCGGCTGAGTACGTAAGTTCGGAGGAGGGGATGGGTGGAAAAGGCGGGGATAGGTGGGAGCAGGCGTTTCAGCAACCCCGAGAACTACCAGCCGAGACCGACAGAGACTCAAAGATTACTCTAACATGAGTGAATGGGTCAGAGCAACAATTCAGGTATGTTTTAAATGAGGGAAAGACAGGTTCTCAGGATATCAAGCTTCAGAAATTCCATTTTGCATAATACCCCTCCTTTAAATGGCAATCTTCAAACGATCACTATGTGGAAAGGATCCAGGTTGAGCAGAAAATCAAAGACCTCAGAAAGTTAAGAACATATCCGTGTCTCTTTTGTAGTTTTTTTAGATGTGGGAAAGTGTGTACAGCCAGATTTGGCAAATCTTCCTCTGTGACATACTGAAATATACTGTGTGTAGAAATTGGTGCATTTTTTACTGAAAGAGCGAACATAAAATCAAAAAGCTTCTCGGATAAGCAGCTATGTAGAGAACTGAAATCCTTTTGATTTGTATGGAAAACTTTATTTGATAATAAAAATAGCATCCACAGACTCCTTTTGATAGCTACATATACATTGTAATCCATCTGAAGGAAAAGAAGCTGGATAAGTCCACATCTACTTTTACTTTGACTAATGTTATGTATAGCTTCATGGGTCAAATAAAGCTATGGACAATGTAGTATTTATATATGCATAGTTATATAAAAAAAAGATTGGCCCATATACATGTACTGCTTTTATCAACACAGAGACAGCATTATGTCTGGAGCACATTGCAAGAAATAATGCTTGAAGTACACGGACTGCATACAAGTGCTTTATAATACAAAGGCAGGCTAACCATAGAGAGATTCAAACCATTTAACAGCTGTTGATTGACCAAATACAGTCTCATTTTTAAAATGTCTTTACATACCTGACCCAGAGTAAATCAATATATTTACCATAAATCATCAGGTCCATTTCAGAGATATAAACACAATATCACATTCCTCACTGCAGAGGTTCTTCATAAATTTCTCTTTTGTGCAAGAAAAAGGCAACATTTCATTCCTTGACAAGTTCCTAGTAGTTACATTGGGGGGAGAGAAACTCTTTACAGGTGATGGCCAACCTCTTAAATGTGACTCCCTCTCTCTCTTCCTTTTTTGTTTGGTTTTGTATTTTTCTTGAATACAGTACCATAGTGACACCGGTGATGAAACAATGCATTTGTTGTGGTTCATTCAATATATATTTTTAGCTTTCAAACAAAACATAAAACAGAGAATAATCACACATAAACAAAAACAGAAAAGCAGCAGTCAGACTTCAGTGGTGTGACAGCATGGCTCAGAGTGGCAGAATTAGTTGTGATCTACCAGGGCTCTCATTACTACTACATTATTGTGCCAACAAATCTCATCAGCTCAATGTGTCAGGGCGCAGAGGGTGGACGATGTGTGTGATAAACATGAGGACGGGGCTACAAATAAGTGTAGGGATTAGTGTTTCTTTAGGCCTAACAAGGTTGATACACTACATACACATGCATCTTGCACAGGAATAATTGCTGATTATTTTTTGGCATTTCTGAACAATCGTACTTTCATGGCAGCTTCAGCTGGTAGTATGGCAAAAATGCTGATTTTTCTAAATCACTCAACAGGTTTTTTGAGAACTTTTGGGGAACCTATTTTGTCATGAACAGATTTGGCTGTAGTTTAAAGAGACTGCTTCAGTACAGAGAAGGGGAAAAGTTGAAAACACTTTGCTTTAAAGGAAATAGTATTAGACCCAAGCTACACTACTCCCGATATTTTTTATGGATTTATTTTTATTCCTTTGTTTTTGAAAACCACTGTCTGCATTCAGTAGTTCAACTTTTGAATGTTGTAATAACAATAGTGCACCAGCAGGTGGTAATATTACTGCCATTAATGACATCTTAATTTAAAAAGTTGAGATTCAGGCTAAAGCTAAAGACAACTTCAAAACAATTGTGGGTCATGTTTCCTTTGATTTTTTTACCCTTTGCTCCCAGTCCTCAGATCTTCAGCTGACATTGGAAGCTTAATGGGAGGAGGGTAAGGACAAATCGAGAGATGTGAAAAAGAGACCTGTCCTACTGTTGTTATGGTATTTAGCCCAGAAAGCGAGTGGGTAACAGCAACATGGGCCTTTCAGTCATCATTTTTGTTAATCACCAGATATCCAGTAAACAAATTTATACCACCATTTTAAAATCTTCCCTTTCTCTTACTAAAAACTCAACTCCAAGCTGAACTGCTCTGCATATATTAAACATCAATGGGAATGTATATTTCTACTGTAAGCTATAAGGGGACCTGTCCGGACAAAGCGAGACAGATACGAAAAACCTGTTAAAAAGGCTCTACAGATGCTGTGGTTTCTAGCACAGAAACCACTTTCAGGTATGAGAAAAACTTTGTTTTAGGGCATTGTTCCTTAATATTCTACAGTCATTAAGGTGGAAAGAAGGTTTTAACAGATCTCCACATTGGAAAGTGTTTTTATTTTATTTTCCCTCCATCAAAAACTCCGTTTGTGTATGGGTGTAGATAGGGCTTCAGTGTCTGAAAATCAGTTACCTAGAATATAGTGTGGGCTGTCAAACAACGATGCAACACAAGTTGAAGTACAGCATGCTTACACTTCTACCTCAGCCCTTAAAGGTTTAATGTTGCCCACTCAAGACATGAGTGGAATTCAAAATAAATAGAGCAAAATTTAAAAAATCATATATTATTACTATTCATAATTTAAGGCTTTAGTTTGAACATCCAATTTAAATGTAGAGCTTTGCTTCACTTCCACAGTTCATGTGAACCATCAGTATCTATAGTTTCAGAAATTCAGGAGGGAAAAGGACACCTAAAACAACTTTAAAAACAAGCTCAAGAATTAGGAATTACCACAAATGGAAGTATTATTCAAACCTTTCAAAGGGAACAAATATTTAAAGTCAGCAATGCCTACAAAAAAAGCAATATCACTGATTTCATATGCAGGCAGATACAATACCTTTACTACAGTACAACAACCTTTGTTATGCTCAAAATAACAAGAACAATGACAACACAACCAGTATAAACTGATAGAGGGATCACACACCTGCTGTTTTTATAAATCTCTCGATGGGACCACAAGTACTTTTGTCAATCAAATCAATTCATAAACACTTCAACCAAATAAAGAGTTAGTATTGTTACAAGTCCAATTCCAGTGTATGGTACGTAGTTTGCACGGACAGAGGAGAGAGCAGCAAGGGGAACCTCTGCTCCCTCTAGATACTGAGGTCTTTAGGGTTTTCTTTGTACACCCTTCTCTTGGGCTCAGGGATCTGGTTTGAGCTGTGGCCTCTGGCATTATTGTTGGGTCCTGTCTTGTTGTAGGTAGTGTTGTTGTGTGCAGCGTTGTTCTTCATCATGCTGTAGTAGTCCTTCAGTCTGGGTGCTGCTGCATAGTTCAGCTCATCCCGGCTGTAGTTGCTGTCAGGGGAAGAGTCCCGCTCTGATCTGCATCGCCTCTCCATTGTCCCGTTCATCCAGTGCCTCTCCTCCCTTCTCTCCAAGGAAGAGTCTCTCAGAAGGTTGCCATTCTTTGCAGCTTTCTCGTTCATGCGGCCTCTGGAGAGAGAATCCCTGCTGTTGTTGACATGCTCAGGAGTGGAGGCCTCGCTGAGTCGTCCGGCTATCTGGGACTCCTTGAGCAGCCTCCGTTCATAGAGTTTCCGCTCAGGGGTGACTGAGAGGAACCCTCCATCATCGTACTCGTTCTCAGGTGTGTGGTCTCGATGTGCACGCTCCGCCCTACGGTCCATGGATTTTGCCCGACGACGATCTGGAGACGAGTTACGCTTCCTGGTTGGTGAGCGATCAAGGGAACCACGACGGTGCAGACAAAACTTTCTGTCCAGAGTAGAACTGCTGCACAAGAGCTCTCGGCCCCGCAGTTTTTCAGCAGCAGCAGCCTTCTTTCCTGAAGTGTCCTTCCTCAGAGTTTTCAGGAGCTTGGAGATACCACTCTCCGATTCAGACTTCTTGACTTTGCGGCCTCGGCTCTTCTTGTTGCCGCCACTGCTGTCGTTGCTGTTATCGGGAGACAGCTGTTGGGGGGTACTTTGACTGTGACTGTTATTCCAGGTGTGATGTTGATGGGGGTTAAACTGCCGGCCATGGAAGTCCATCAGATCCGAGCCAGCCCAGTCCCTGTTCTTGTCCATACCTCGGCCACGCGCAGCCTCCTTCAGGCGTGATGGTTTGTGAAAGTCTGGTGGATAACTGGACTCCAATGAGGTGTGGTATCGGCTGTTGGGTGGCAACGTTCTCACTTCCGGAGAGTTTTGTGCCCCGGGTGGGGGAGGGTACCCGTCACTGCTGCCGTCTGCAGGAAAGGAAAAAGGAAAAGGATTTGCTGAATGCAAATAGATTTTACTTACATTTAGCATGTTTTGCACAGATGATTTTCCTGTGGATTATGCGATTTCTTGCACTGGCACAACAGAAGTCAATGCAGCAATGAATATCATGCAAAGATGTGTTGTTTTTTTTATATGTTGCATGTTTTCCCGAAAACAAGCAGCCTTTTCCAAACTGATGCGTTGGATTCAAATTAAAATCTTCACAAAAAACATAAAAATCTTCTCTGAGTTGAGTTTGCAGGTTTAAGCGGGTTACATCAGCAAAAGCAGGAGCAACACATCAGCAAGTGAAGGGCAGCGTTTATCAATGACACAGCAGGCACCTAGGAGGTCATTCAAAACAGTATGAAAAAGGTACATTAAAACAAACCAAACCCAAAAAAAAAAAATGTCCATTTGGCTGAATGTTTGCCAAATTACACTGGTTGCTATGGCAGCAGTATGTGATGAGTGGTGGCATTACGTTAGTTCCATTAAAAATAGGTTTTCCTTAGGTGGCAGAGGGGTAGGGTTTATATGAACTGACAGAAGCCACATAAGTACAGTTTAATTCAAGCGTGACGAGACATAAAGTATGTTTACAGTGTAAACACATCCGCACACAAACACAAAGTAGGATGCAGGTCAGGATGAGCTGGAAGGTTGTTTAAAACTCAAAGTGAGGAGAAGGGAGATGACAGGGAGAGTGAACTGGGACGGAGTTGTTGTTGTTTTCTTGGACTACAAACCGTTGTCTGATTTTGGCCCATTAGGTAGAAACAGGGCTCTCCCATCTTGTCATTCCTCAATGTACCAACAGCAAGATGAGGAGCCATCATCGCTGGAGAGAGGAGGAAGAGCCCAGCAACAAGAGACAATCAGAGAGAAGAAAGAAGGAGGCAAGAGAAGAAAAAAAAATAGAACAGACAGGAGGCTGTTTTACACTACATCCATTAAGAGGAGAAGGGAATTGGTATGAAAGACAAGAATATTCTTCACTTTAAGTTTTAAAAGGGTTTGAAAATTATCCTGTAGATATCCATGACAATAAACAACAGTAGTACCCCGCTCCAAAGAGTAGGAGCATTATTGAATCTACACATCATCTCAACTATATACAGACCAATATCTTAGTCCTTACTGAATAAAAACCACTGTACAAGTTTTTGTGTTTAACATAGTATTTTTGATACGGCATCTCTATGGTGTCACGTCTTGGCAATAACGTAAAGGTAAAAAGTTGTAAAGATCTTAAAATACATTCCTCTTTTAATGCTGAAGCAAAAATATTTTAGAAAGATTCAACATTCTCTAGAGTATATTTATTCAGTAATGAAAATTCAATGCTGTTGCCCTCATTGGCACCCAAACACTTATATAAAACCCCAGTAACTGAAGCCTTTTGCAATTTATACAGCTACTAACCTGAACATATAAATATCCATAGTAAGAGCAATAATTAAAAACAAAGTTGGACAAGGATCTAAAGTTTTTTGTTGCTTCAACACACTGGTGAAGATAGTAAGGGGCGTAAAAAATCTCTAAAGGTCTCTCTCAGAGAACTGAAGCAGAGAGTGGCTTCTTGGAAAAAGTATTTTCTGTCCTGCCATCACAAATTCAAAATGTAGTTTCCTAAACTCTGCTAAGGCTTTAACTAAATATGTGTGCTTTGGTCAGTTGGATTAAGACTTCAACACTTCAGGTGGGTATAGAAGGATAAGTTTGTGGAAAAGCACCCAATGACCTGGGAGAAAATGGCATGATGAACTCTTTGAAATACCAGGAGATCTTGATTGTACTATAAAAATGTGATGGTCTCTGTCAGAAAACTGAAAAATAGGTCAATACTGGATCTTTCAACATGATAATAATCCAGATAATATATAGCCAAATTGACACAGAAATGGCTTGGCAGAGACAAAACCCACCCTACTTCTTGGCCATCTCACTCTTCAAGTTAAACTCCTTTCAAAAACACGTGGGGTGAGCTGAAGGTAAGAGTGCATAACAGTTCTGGGCATATCTGTAGAAACTGTGCAAAAATATATGGCAAAAGATCCCTTTCTCTGAAGTAGTGCCAGTAAGTGTGGCACATATAAGTTCATGTAAAAATACATTTCTTTTTATTAGTACTTTTGCTCTCCTGAATAACTATATTCATTAAAAAAGTTGGATTTTGCTCATAGAACAAAACACGCTTTTATTATCATTAAATATGAAAATAGACAATAAACAATTTGATTCGTTTAAGGAAATAATGAAGTGTTGCTCAAAACATGTATTCTATTCCACTGAGTGTACAACAGCAAAAATAAAAATCACTGTTCTTTACAGAAAGAAGAGTAAAACAGCTGCTGTATGGTAACCTACCATATTCAGGTACAGATCCATCGCCTCTCTTTAAGACGAGCCGCGCCCTCCGACCTCCATTCTTGATCAGTTCAATGGCGCGTGAATGCTTCATGTTCTTAGTGGTCTCACCATTAATCTCCAGGATCTCATCTCCCACCTACAATAGAGGGGCTAAGTAACTGGGACAGTTGGCTGATAAAATAGCCTCATAAATAATGCGAAAAGAGGAAATTTAGCCTGACAAAATATTCTTAGGAGAGAATCAGAGGCAACTTGTGAGTTTCATACCCTCATCTTGCCATTTCTGACAGCAGCCCCATCCTCAGCTAGTCTCAGCACGTAAAGGTCCATGTTGTACTCCCGTCCTCCTCTTAGGCTGAAGCCAAATCCTTTACTGTCCCTCTCCAGGTCCACAGAATAGTACTCTGCATCCTGTGGTGTAAGAAAAAAATATATCTATACAAAAGAAAAACTAGGAAACAATGACTTATCCATGGTTCAGAGGGTACCAAGAGGTGAGTCCAAACTTCAGAACTAATCAAGCCATGTTCCACAAAAAAAACAACCTAAAATGTCAATGGCTGTACAATACAGTGGAATACATGAATAATTAATGCAGATGTGCATGTGAGCAGGGTACACATCACCAGGCAAGGGCAGCAAAAGGCCTACACATAAAAGTTTCCACACTCATCAAAAGTTTGCTTCAAACAGAAAGCTTTCTCTGTGAGAACGTAATTAGACTAGCCCAAAAAATGTGAGAAAAAAGTTCATAATGTGGAGATATCTGGTGTCTGCCACACATCATAACCTAATCTCGAAACCTGACAAAGCTGCTTTTTGGCTATATAATACACCGATTTCATATCTTTCTATCATTTCTTTGATAAATGCAAAAATGTATTGGTTCATCAGTCTAAGGCCTTGAATTGACTTACACACCATGCCATCACTATGCATTGCGGTAACAAAGTCACATATTTGATATTTTTCTGTGACGTTAGTTGTACCTGTGTGCCAAACTTCAGACTAGCAGCACTCACCTATCAGGAATTTTCTAACACAAATTAAATGCAAAACCTAAAATCTATATTTTAATGTGAGTCCAAAAAAATCAATACATTATAATTTATTTTATTTTGTTAGTAAATAATAAATAAATCAGGCGTATTTGGCAGAGCTACACTACAGCATACTACCTCGTGTGTGCGCAGTGTGTCATTTTTATAGAGCTGGTAAAAATGTGCTTTAACCAAATCAAAGTCTTTCCTTGTGGATCTTCAACTCATCCCACTGTTTAATTTGCATTTTCAATCTCCAATTTCTTCCTCCTTCCTCCCTATATTGGTCTGTTACACCCCCCCCCCCCACTTAGTAAAATATGATGTGGCTGAAAAGTTAAGTAAAAATATTACTCTTCTTTTTCAAAGTCCATTTTATTAGAGTACGGATAAACTGAACAATGCTGTTCATAAGAGACTGCTTTTTTCATGATGCAAATTCTCTAATTTAGATTTGTTTCATAATTTTTTTTATACTTAGAGTTTTATAAACTTCAATATAATTAATCCGTTTGTAAAAATAAAATAATGTAATGTAATAACAAAATAGCAGCTTCAGTGCTTTGTTATGAACCACCTTTGTGCTCAGTTTGAGCAGTGAAATGTTTTTTTAAAATGTTTTTAAAATATTTTCTAAAGTGTGTGAGTTCCCAGCAAAAAAACACAATTGACTCTACATTGAATATACTGACACTTACCTGTATTTGAGTTTGAGAAGGAGGTGGAGGAGGAGCTCCTTTTGACTTCAAATGATTCCTTTCAAAGGAAAAACAGAAAGATTTCAAAGTGGTGATATATTTTATGCCACAGTTAGTAATATTATTATTATATATTAAATTTGAAAATTAAAAATGCATCAGCACCTACCTTGACTCTGTGGTCTGAGGAGTGTGTGTGGTGGTGATCGTAGCTATTTTTTCTGCATTAGTCAGCAGAGAAGCATTGGAAGATTCTGAAAAGAGGAAGAAAAAGTAAAATGAAGTGGGTGGTTTTATTAAACACCTCAACCTGGAGCTGTGTTTCTAAAAGGCACTGTGGTAACAAAATGCCACCGTCCAAAAGAGTCCCCTGAATCACCCACAGGCAGTTCCATTCAACCTGATGCTAACTGTGGGTGATGCTGTCATCTGCCATTTGCTCACTGACAACACTGAACCCATTGCACGAAACGGAAAACAACAGCAAAAGCAAGAAAAGACTCTCTCTAAGCATCATTTTTTGTTTTCAGGATCTGTTTAAGAAATAAAATGCATTTTTTAAGCCAAGCGCCATATACACTAGTTACAGTTGAAAAGATACAGCTCTATCCATGTCAGCCTGATTCATTCTTCTTAGGCAGCTTACTCACTCTTCTCTCATCTCCAAAAAAACTGACTTCCTCGTTGCCCCACAGAGATCAAAATGTCTCTCTTGGACTGTGTTTCTAGAATATATATTCCCTTCATACTGATGGTGAGCATTGGGGTGTATGAGAGTGACTGTTACCATCACTTTTAGCTCTAATCTTGGGAAAATTAATTTTAAACATGTCAAACCATAGCACAACTCGGCTCTGCATCTGTTGAAAAGTGGCTAAGATGCCAACCAGTGTTTTTCTATCTGAACTTGGCCTACAATGACATTCAAAAGTATTCTCATCCCACAAACCTTTTTCATATATTGTCATGATGCAAACCCATTTGAGTGAATTTTGTTGGGATTTCATCTGATAGACCAACACAAAGTAGTGCATAATTGTTAAGTAAAAGGAAAACATTTTAATAATAGTGGCATTACACCACTAAATAAAATCTACTGTAAAAAGTTGGCTTCAGCTGTAATGTTTACTCAGTTTAAATTCAGCTGTTCTGTATTGGTTTTTTATAAACATTAGTGAACAAATAGCACCATGAAGAGCTAGAAAAAGTTTAAAGCAGAGATAGATTATAAAATAAAAAAAGGAAGAGCATTAAGGCTGCTGTCCGGAGTATTTGAGGGAGAGAGATATTTTTTTAATCCCACTACCAAGGCCCCTCCCAAAACACCCCACCGCCCCTATAATCAGAGAAGCACCAAGGAGGCCCGTGGAGCAGCTCTGAAACAGCTCCAGAGATCTACTACTTAGGTAGGAAAATCTGTAGAGAGGATAACTATTTGTTGCCCTTAAAAGATCTGGGTCTTCTGGAATAATGGCAAAAGAAAGCTATGGTTAGTGTGAAACCCTTTGAAAGTGCACATAGGAAATATGGGAAAGATGGTGCTTTAGTCAGATTAGACCAAAATTTAACATGAGGACGGTTGGAGATAAATAGACAAGAACTATTGTTTTTCAAAGAATAGTGGGCAAAATATTTGGTGTCTAAATGTGCAAAGCTAGTACTCCAAAAGACTTGTAGTTGTAATTGCAGTGAAAGGTGCTTCTACATTTATTGACTCAGATGGTCTATATACATACACAAAGAACATAAAATAAAGTACATTGAAGTCTGTAGTTGTAAACTGACAGAACACAAATATGTTCAGCAGGTATAAGATCTTCTGCAAGAAACTTACAAAACATGCAGCTTTGGGATATAAACTGCTTGTGCTGAGGTATTATGTTCTGTTTAATGGCGAAAGTTCGTGGACTTAACACCAACAGAACAAAGTGTTTTATCTGTTCAATCTATAAAGTGAAATGGCTAAAAAGCAGAGAAAGGGAGAATTGACTTTACTCCTACCTAGTGATTTTGTTTCTTACACAAGGCTTCACGCCCTGAAAGAAAGTTCTCTTGCCTGTGAAAAGCATCAGTGCCCTTTGCTTCCCACTACAACCATGAATAAGTCACATCATGATGCATTATGAAACATCCGTGTGAAGTTGAAAAATGAGAGCCTTACCATCGCCTGGAATGATCCTGAGTGAGACAGTGTTCCCAGCCTCCTTGATCAGGTTAACGATGTCCGAGTGTGACTTGTTCGTGATGGAGCAACCATTAACAGCCAGAATCCGGTCCCCAACTTTCAGCTTCCCGCAGCGGTCCGCCGGGCTGCCCTCTATGATGCGGCCTATTTTGTGGGGCATCGCCACACAAGAATTTCCAGCTTTTTGTATTAGGTGTGTTTGTGTTTCATTTTTTTATGTTAAAAACAGTGTGTGTTGTAGATTTTTTTGAAAATTGAGATGATAATTTGTGTTGATTTGCATTTAATGGAAGTGGGAAAGTAGGAGAAAACACAATGAAAGAAAGAAATAGGAGGATAGATTAATAATTCAGATCACCAAGACCCAAATTTACCCACTAAAGTCAAAAACTATTGGAGTTTACATACAAATTACTAATTTTACTGCGTAAATAAGAAGTCAAGTTAAAACTGATGCACTCTGATAAAAACGCAAAGGATTTCATCTTGTTATACAGCTTGACATGTTAAAGAGCTGTGAGGTTGGTGTATCATTGGATCAATGAGTGTTCAGTCTTTACTAAATCTGATACCTGAGCTGCGGGACCTTGGCTAAGACAATGATAAGAATTTAAAAAGAAAGTTCTAGATTTTTTTAAGCGGGCTTCTATTAAAATGATAAACAATTATTATCTTTCCCACCATAGATAACTCTCCTGGACTTCTATTATTTAGGACCAACTCTGATCTCACAAACATCAAGTTTATCCAAACACCTTGTTCTGTGCCTTTAAACTATTGTCCTTTTTGCATTGGGGGGTAATTTACAAAAATATCTGATAATCATTTACACAGAAAATGGAACCAGGAGGTGGTGCACCACCAACGATTTTCCTGCACTAAACTTGTACCCATAACAGGATATGTAAAATTTTACAGATCAGAGCAATTGTTTGATATGAAAGAAAAGCCATGTTAAAAGGAAACATTACAGAAGTGTAGTTGTACTCTGCGTTACTTTTATATCAGATGGTTCTTTTTGCTGCATATTATTTACAAATTCTGTTCACAGTATACAGTATGTTTCCAACAGGAATATAATTAGTAGCCCACCGCCTCCAACCTTACTTTTCTGTGTAGATAATTATCAACTTTTTTTAAGTTTAAAGGTTCATATAATAGCATATGGACAAAATGAGTTCTACCTGTTTAGGGCCTGATTTATCAAAGGTTTGCACTTTTTAAAACATGTGCAAACCTCACAGCCGGTGCAAAAACATGCAGCAGGTGATTTACTAAGCAGGTGCAGGGAGGAATGCTCCTGTTAAACCCACAGCAAGATGCGTGCAATTCATTTAGCGCTTTTGCCCTAGATGAATATGCAATGTTGAAGTTTCTGTCAAAATGGGCAAAACATTGGGGGGAGAACATGCAAATAAGTAGCCATTCTGCACACAGTGTGATTAATCAAACATTAAACTGCGCAGGCTGTTTTGGCGCCTATTTTTACCGTCTCTGAAAGACATGTCTAAAATTTGAGCCACCACGATTTAACATAGGTTTATTACTAACAAACAAAAAATATAATTCACACACATTCTAACCTAATAGTAACTAAACACTCTAAGTCCTCATTTGAATACTGCTCTTTGCGCCTGTCATGATTTACGCACACAATCTTAGTAGATCACCCGCTAACTGGGAACACGCACTTTGTGGCATTTTTTTGGGAATATTGAGAAATCAGGCTCAAAGTCTTTTAACTTTATAAATAAAAGCCCATATAAAAAATCTGTAACCCATATCAGAGTAGAAACTTCTGCGTCTGAAAAGTATTATCACCACTGCTGATAGCAAATCAGGTATAATTTTAGGTTTAAGAAATAGCAGGTAGTTATGTTCTATAAGTGGTTGGTAACAATGGATTTTTCCATTGCTAACAACATTGTCAACCTAAAGCAGAACAATTACCACTGAAAAATAGCCAGTTCACAATAACATGTTCTTTGTGATTTAAAACCATAAACAGCAGGTTAATATAAAATTATATTATATTTATCTCCATTCTCCATCCTTAGAACCGGAATTGATGACACAATTAAATAAGCTGGTATGGACAATCAGCGTTCGTTTTAACTGATCATCCACACAAACTTTGATATATGAAGGTCCAGCTATTATTATTTTATCCAATTGAATGTGCAAAAGTGGATATTTCCACATGTGTTATTCTGTATTTTGCTCCTCAGCACACTAGTTTTTTTCTTCAAAGAATGATGGTCTCAAAGTTGTAAACAACACTTTGGGTTATAGATAGAAGGTGGACACTAAAAGTAGATGCCAAGAAAGTTATATACTGCAGATATGATAGAAACTGCTTACAACCTTTTAACAGAACCTCACTTCAAATATTCAGAACAAACCTTTTTAGCACACTGGGACACTAGTCATGTAGTCACCAAAAACATGACAGGGTATTGTTGAAGCAGAATAACAGAGTTTAGCACTGCTAGCGTCAGCCAAGCAAAAATCCCTGATATCTCCAGTTGTCCCTCTCCTCCTGTTTCACTTTCTCCATCTCTCTTACTTCTTCCATTCCAGAATCTATACAGTGTCATTATTAATTACATAACCTTTCTTCACATTCACCCCTCCTCTGACTTGATTGAAAATGCACTTGTATGTTGTCACTTTGTCTAAACAATGAGTTAAAAGGGACATTACAGGGCTTGACAAGGATTTAACACCCAATCTGGTAAGCACAACACCATTTATGGGTCACGAAACGAGGGGATAAGAGGGGGGATGGGGATTAATGGACTTCAGGAAAAAAAAATTCAACCACTTCAGGCGACTGGATCATATGAAACTGCTTTGTTTTTTAGAGAGCTGAAAGACATGCAGAAATCCTGAAGGAACACTCAGACCAATGCCACTTTTTAAAAGAAAATTCCTGATTTCAGCCTGTGTCCCATATGGTTACAATCCATTAGAGAAGCAGTTACAGGGCGTTACAGCAGCAGCCTTGATAAAGGTGGAGTGAAGAAACTAAACACAGGGAGGAAGCAGGAAAAGGAGAAACCTTCTAAGGCTTCAAGAAGCCCAGACAAGGTCGTTTGCTAGCACTGTCATTGTTAATGACACATTAATTCTTAAATTGCATTCTGGAAAGCAACACCATTAGCCCCTGGGATCAGTGGAACATCCTCAGGACACTTAGTGTGGCTAGAGTATCGTCCACTCTTGTCTTTCACCTATGACACATCGCATTACATCATCGTAACAGCAAAATACACAAGGGTCCTTGATATGACATCTGTGTTCATCACTCAGAGCAATATACCGAATTTGTTCAAGGGCAGCTTCTGCAATATCTGCTCAAAGCCTGACTGACTTTACTGCATGCATGTCTGCTGTGTTGCATAAAAGTTGAAGATTGCGATCAGTGGTGCTGAGAACAAGCTGGATCTAGTGGTGAGGGCCAGAATGAAAAACATTTCATTGTTTGTATCGGTGAGAGAGTTGCAGATATTGCTAAATGTGCTAATTCTGACTTAAAGGAATATTCCAGGATTGTTGAATGAAGTTCTGTTAAAATGTAAAAAGAATTTGATATCTTATACATAGGAACTAGTTGGTTTGGCATCTTCTTTGTTATAAAATAACATTAATTGGTCCTGGAGGCTAAAGCTACCAGCCAGTCTGAGAGAGAACAATGCTGAAGGATTCCACCATCCTAAATCAACTCCAATCTCAACAACCACATAGTGAGTTCAAGCGAATGCAGTTTTATTAACATATAAACAACTATGTTTGCATTGGAATTTTTTTACACTGAGGCTGATTATCATTTACACAGGAAATGGTGGTAAGAGGCGGTGATAATAGGTCAATAAAAGATTATGTTAAACTGGCATTTGGTTTTAGTAGTTTAAACCACATGTGCCAAACAAAGATTGACAATAGAAAACGACAGAAATATAGTGGTTTAGGATATTTTTATGTAAGCATGCAGTAAAGAAAAAAAAACTATTTTAGTGATTAAAAAAATCAATCAATTAAATTATGTTGTTTGAACAGGAGACAACACGGTTTACTCAATCCTGGATCACCTACCGAATGTGGTGCCAGCATCAGGCCGGGAGACGGACGACACAATGACGAAACCGAATCCTTCGTTTTCTCCCCGTTGGATCTCCACGTCATAAGGCTGCAGGGAGGCTGGCACCACAGCGCTTCCGCTGCCGCCTCCACCACCACTGCCTATGCCGCTGGTAGATCCACTACCCGAGCTGACTGTGTTCAGTGAGTTCTGGCTCCCCTGAGGGGTCCGCTTGCCTTCTGTTAGGCTGGGCGCCTGGGTGCTGCTGTGGTGTGAAGAGGCTGGCGACGGGGGAACATCACCTTCTCCCTTTGACACTGCGGATAAAGAGGGTGAGAACACAGTGGTTAAATAAATGAGCTAAGAAGCAAATGGCAACAATATGTTTACATAATACGCATGTGACCGAGCATGACACACAGACACATGTACATGTTTAACGAGAAACTCTCATCACCTCCGTATCCGGGGGTCTTGCGTCTGACCGTGAGGTTGACGTGACCCTGTTTGGCAGCCTGCTGCATCAGCTGAACCACCAGCTGGTGGGACTTGCCCACTACGGCTGTGCCGTCCACACAGATGAGCTCATCACCAGACCGCAGGCGGCCATCTTCATCTGCGGCCCCGTACTTCACTATATGCCCGATGTAGATCTGGAAAAGGACAGAAATGTCATAACTCTCACTGTGTTTCATTGAAGAGGCTTTCAACAGCTAAATAAGAGTTGTAAATCTGCTGTTCTTAAATTAATAGAAAAGAGGCAATGTAGCTGAATTACTTGTATTGTAGTGTATTTGTGAGTGACAGGAGGAAACAAAGAGAGTCTATGAAGTTTGCTAGGTCAATGGATAAACCTTTGTTGCTACGGAGATTAGAAGCAGGTATAACAACAACACAGGCAAAAATGCTGTAGTCCCACAAGTAGACATTGAAACTTTATACCACTTTACTTTACCCAATTGCAAGCTTCCTGTCATTCTTCTACTTGCTTTCCCTTTCAAGAGAAATATATGATGCACAACAGCACAAGGATCGGAGGATACGGCCTTTGCTTCTTCTAACAAGCTGTCTCTAAGGTTCTCTAGAGAGCAACAGCTCCAGATAGGGAGTGGGAGTAATTTGTTAAGACTTTGTGCTATTCTGGTGTAAAGGCAGACGGAAGTAAAAAGACAGGGGGGAAGAAAAACTAATGAAGCAAACAGCCTCAAACTGAGGAGGATTCAGAGAATAATTGTTACTGTATGTAACTATATATTTTCACCATTATTTTTTAAAATTTTAATTATTTACAACAATGAGATTTAAAGGTGAAGAGATACTTACAGGTTCTCCGGGCTCATTTCCTCCCAAAATGCGGAAGCCAAAGCCTGTATCCTTTCGCCAAAGGAATATGTCTTGCTCTTGGCAATCTGGGACTGGAACACACAAGAAAATCAGTGAGATGTCTTTTTATTGATCCATTACAAACCTACAAGTTACTCTGTGTTTACGAACCACAACAGATGCATGCTAATTACAAAACCTGTGCTCTATTGTTCAATGTGTCTGGTTCCTGAGCAAAGGCATTGACTGGGAAACATCCAAGATAAGGTTGTGTTCTTTCTTTGTTTTACTGTCTTGTAGAAAGCACACCAGACCCGGTGTGTTTGTGTTTAGTCAATTAATTCCTGGAGGAAGCTGTTGGACGAGCTTCCTCTAACTCTCTCTAATCTTAGTTTTTCTTTCCCATAGAAAGTACACCTGGTTAAGAGCTTCTGTAGGTTTGCTCTGGCTACTTCCTGTATTCTCAGTCCCTTGTTTTTTCTTCCAAATAAAAGCGAGGGACTATCCCAGTAACATTTTACTTATTGGCATTGAATGATAAACAGTTTGTTTGAATTGTATCGTTTGTATTTCAACTGAATTGGACTGAATCTGAATCCCTCTTATAGATCACTCCACTATGAGCAAAACAAATCATACTGGAGTGAACAGAAGGAAAATTCAATTGAAAAAATATGAAAATGAAGAAACATCTGCCTTGTCCATCTGTCTAAATAGTCTGCTAGCGTCGCTATAGCATTAAATTTAGGAGTTTTTATTGAACTTCTTTATCTGCTTCATGAGATGCATGAAGAGGGGCAAGAATCAAATAATAAGGGTAACAGAAATATTTGTAGTTTTGAAAAGGAACATTTTACTCATTTGTTTGGCAGCTCTAAGAGACGGTACAGAGTAGCAGCTGCCATTGTAAAATATTTTTTTAATAAATAAAAAAATTCCACCTCTTGCTTTTGCACTTTTAATGCACATTCTACCTCACTGATTTAAAATCTAATGTGTGAAGTACAAGCCTGCTTCACACCATGAAGTATATTCACACAGGGTTTTCCTGTGTGTGGAAACGTGACTAAATTTAAATTGTGATTGGTATGATTTTAAACTTAGAAGTGAAATTCAGTACCGCTGTGTGAGTCAACACAAGTATTTGTCAAAACAAAAGATCGAGTCTATTAAATTCCGGAGGTAAAACTGGGTTGATGAAAAAAAAATAAAAAAATTAGTTATGTGTTGTTTCATGTTCTTTATGCAATTGGTGTCCATAGTCTAAAAAATGTATTCCCTGTGACTATGAATACTTCTTCGCCCTGGGATCTCATGCTGCACCTTTGCCAACCCCCCAAACAATCTCTAAATCTGACACTGGTCCTGTTACTGAGGATATCATTAGTATAAAAGATAAAGGTACTTGCAAAATTAAGCAAATCATCTGCAAGGTATACAGCCCATGCAGTAATGTCGTTATAGTTGAAATGGAGCCTAATTAAGCAGAATGATTTAACTGGTCCTCTTGCGCAACTCACATTTTTTTTAATTGGTTTTTATAGAACACACGAACACACAAGTCTCAATATCAACAAGATAAGAACAATAACAAATAAAAAATACAAATAACTTTTCATGACAGTTGTTCAGATAAGAAAGTAAACATTTGCTTATTTTGGGTGTCCAATGGTAAGATGTCTATTCTTTTGTCTCTCTATATGTGATTGTCCTATAGGTTTCAAATAGTTAGACTATGAACTCCGCTCTCTTTATATTTATACGATTTCTCCATCTGTTCCATGTTTTGTCAAATTTATCACTTTGAAGTCTGTTTTGTGAGGTTATTTTTTTCCATTATATAAATCGAATATATTATATCTTCCCACTCAGTTATACTTGGGGGTCTTGGGTTCAACCATTTTTTGGTGATAGCCGTCTTGGCTAACAAACTTAATATCCCAAAGGCGAGCTTACTACTTCCCTCTATCTTCAATTTATGAGTTGAGCCAAAAAAATATTTCTTCCCAGCCCGGGTTTCTTTGAATAGATAGAATTTTCTCAATTTCTTGTTTTATATTAGTCCAGAATGTCTTAAGGATAGGGCAAGACCATAATATGTGGTAATGATTTGGTTCCTGTGTATTGCGTCCTCCCCAGCAGTTGAAATTTTTTGTATATCTACAGCTCTGCTTTGGAGTTATGAAAACTCTGCACAATGTTTTCCATCCAAAGCTTCTCCAACCAATTGAGTTTGTGGTTTTCCATTGTATATTACAAATATGATTCAATTCTTCCTCATTTATCTGTTCCTTTGATTCTTCTTCCCATTTGTTTTTAATATACAGAGTATTATACCCTTGTAGTTGCATGTTCCAACAGGTCACATCCATACATGCTATGTACTTATCATTTAAGTGCATAACATCTTCTGATCCAAAGCGGTGGTACTGTCAATAGACCCTGTGCATGAGAAAATGCTAACTTCCAGGTATTAGACCAGAAGTTAGTACGGTGGTTTCCTGTTAGCGCTCTACATATCGACATGCTAATGGCGTTCATGAAAAAGAAAGTTATCTCAGTTAAAAATATCACAAAATTTCAACGTAGTGAAGGTGGAGGAGGTAGTTGTTACTGTTGTGTACTGCTTCAAATCAATTTAACAGTTTGTTGAGCTTCCATCGCTCTTATTGTGATAGTCTACACAGTGGATGGAATCAAATAAGGAAAATTTCCACCGACAACTGATAAAGTTAATCATATTAACTCAAAGCCAACAGTCAAAAATAATATACTCACGTCATTTATACGCACGCATACACACACCCTGGCTTAAGTTTGTGCTAGTTAGCATAAATGCGTGGTGTGTACAAGAGTACCTTCCTGCAGTTACAATGGCCGAAAAGGGCGCCGCCATAGATCAAATTCACGTCGGATATCCCTAGCGAAAACCGCCGTAAAACAAAAATAAGAAGTCCCAAATCCCTATATTGCTTATTCGGCATCAATACCGGTCAGTTCTTCTGAGAGAGGGAGAAAACGGTAAGAAAAAATAGTCTTTAATTATAATCCCATGAGTGTGTTGTTATATGTAGGATGTAATTCGTGCTATTTAAAAATGCGATGCGTCGAAGAACTAGAGTAACATGTCTTATGAAGGTTGTTTTTCTTGTTGTCTAGGCTGCTCTTCCTGCTAGAAAGAATGCTAATGGATTTTGGTACGCTAATGTATTTGGCGAAATGCCATATGACTTTGGCAAAGTTATACAGACTTCGCCAACAGACCCCCCACCACCACCACCCGCGCACACAAGCACACACACACACACACAGAGGCATACGCACGCACAGACAATCATATATATTGTAAGAGCATATTTTACTCTTACATAATGTTTGTGTAGGTCCTATTGAGTGTGTGCACAGTGACCCCCCCCCTTTCCTTCCCCAACCACAGAAGCGTAATATTTACATTTGTGTTTATAACGTTGATATTAAAGTTATATCCATAAAAAGTTAACTTTACAACTTAGTGATTAGTGTAGGCTTCTAACTTCTGAGTTTCAAGTAGCCTATAAACTTGTGGAGTTAATTAACTCGTCAGTTATACCATTACGATAAACATGTAACTTAAAAAACAATCCATAGAATTGTGGGCTTTCATTTTTTTAAATTTTGTTTTGTTTAACTAACTTCCGGTTGAGACTTCCGGTATGGATTGGATATATGGCGGCAGCCTTGTTGGCCATTGTAACTGCAGTTGGGTCTGTCTCTGTGTTTACTCACCTTCGTAATCATGCACATACTGGGAAATATAAAATTTGAAGCCCTTTTCGCGCTTGCTTTGTGGAGCAGATGAAAAGGCATTGAGAATGCGATGAACATTGTCCACTGAAATTTTCTGTAAATTTCCAAGGCATCTTGAGAGGTAAAGTTCGCTGCAGGCTCCATCAATTTTGACAGCGCTGTGGCGAACACAGGAAATGCCGATACAATCGAAAGCTTTTCAACCGGAAGTAGCATGTGCTAACGTGCACAGGGTGTATTTCTTTATGATTTTGTATTATTATTTATTTGATCATTGTTATTTAATTTTTATGTTTATGTATTTCTTAATGTTTATGTATTTCCTAATGTATGTCCATTTTGACTTTTCACTTGTAATTTGCAAACAAATCATTGTATGCATTATGTGTTTGACCCCCAAACAAAACTGAAAACAGTCAAAACATACCAAACTTCACCCCTTACCTGCTCATTGCTCAGTCTATTAATGTTGTTGTTTGTTATTGGTTGTTTCTATCATCTTTTGAATGTAGTATTTGCACAGTGATGTTTAGGATTGATTGTAATGAAATCAAGTTTTGCAATAATATAAAGGTCACACAAGCTCATACTCCCAGACCTGAAATCTAAAAATTTACCCAATGCAGGCATACTATTAGTTTGTACAACACAAATCTGATTCATGCAGATTCATTTGTCTTTCTTCCTTTTACTGCATCTCCTCTGCTTTACATCTTACTCAAACATGCGCAGAGTCCCACACGTTCACATCTTGCTACAGAGGAAGCAGACTGTGGAGGAGGACGCAGGCAGTTTGGTGTCAGTCTGTTCAACCCGCAGGGCCAGTATGCACAAGAGGCATAGGGCCTTTTTTAATGCACTGCCTGCTGTCAGCACGGCTGCCTTGCGAGGCTGGCAGTGAACCCGTTTGCTTCAGCCTCTCACTTCCATCTACAGTGTGGTTAGTTCCAATCAAAAAGCCACCACTAGGTTTGTAATTAACCCTCAGTTAATATGTGAGGAGTACTGATCAAAGCTCAGTGTAAATAGCTTAAAGAGACAGCAGCTGGACTTTCTCTTGGCTTATTTAAGATATGCCATCTCTTATCCGTTTCTGACTGACCGCCCATGGGTCAGACTTGAAGCAGCTTCTTGGTTGAGAAATGAATTGTCTTCCAGACCAAGAAGTTAGAACAAGAAAACTGTTTACCACTCATCTTACTTCTGCCCAACACCAGAGACTTTCTGTAGATTTTGGGGAAAATAGCAAGGACTTGATATAGAGGACGATGTGGAACCAGACTGCAGAAAGGATGCAGTTCTTTTTAACATTATGTTGAAAGACTCAAGTCAGTCAACTTGCTTTCAAGTTAGTCTTAACACCATATTCATGTTACCTGTATCAATATTATATATCTTTCCAAAGCCTGTGGAATGCATGCAAATTAAGAGCGACGACAATAACACAGCTATTACTACCTGTTCACATTTCCTGTTTCAAAACCATACCTCAAACTCTTCCTATGGTTTAGTCATTTTCACTGTCATCAATCAATCATTCAATCAATCAATCAATAAAAATCAGTGTATTTAGTAACAGAACAATGACTGGACTTTAGAGGTGGGTTTGCTATTGTACTTTCAAACAGTGATTAAGATGTTTTGCTCACAAGCAATAAACTTTACAATATGGCAGAATTAAAACAATTCTGTAAAGAAGGCCCAAAATATATATATCTAGTTATCCCCACTGGCCATTGCATTCATTCCCTAAACTCGCAGGTTGCTCAACCTTCTATACTATAACACTGGAACTCCCTCCCAGTCAGTAAAGTCTCGTTTGAGAGATCAAAAAGAAATAAAGCTGCTTTCTCTTTCAGCAGTTAGGATTCACCTGTCCATCACACTCTCCCTCCACTGAAACAATGTTTTTCAAGTGTGTGCTTGGATGCACAAATACATCTGCTGACGAATTCAAGCAGTGTTTGCTGGGATGTGGTGGTATGAATAGCATGAAAATGGAGACAGAAAATCTGGGGCTGTTAGCCATTCTGTTTCCCTCTTTCTTGTTTCATTGTGTTTCCACTTGCTCCCCCACTGAATCAAAAAAGGGACTATGGCCTCTTCAGAGGTTATCAAACATATACACCAATCATCTGCAGCTTAAAGCAACCCTCTCAAGACCCAGTTAATATTTAATTAGCAGCAGTCCTAGTTTCTTCTTGCTGACATTCTTATTAAGCAACACTGCAACATGCAGCTGGTGCAAACCAGCCCATCAGGCCAAGAACAGTAATTCGATAAGCCAACAGCAAAGTTGCCATTCACATCATCCCACTCTGATTACATAATGGCTTCTTGTTGTTACATGAAGCTGGATTTCAGAGCTTATAGCATTGCGTACTTTTCTGACATATCACCCTCAGAGGGTGAAGGTCTGAATGATTTAGATCACATAGACTCTCCTTCTCATCACATTTACAGTGTTTCCCTATGAATATTGCAGGAATAAACCATGGACCAGATAGGATATGAAGGAGTTTCAAAGATGCAATCTAAGGTATCAGTAGAGGGTTTTTTAGCTTGCCATCTAACTAAACTTTTCGATACAGGAAACATTATTTTTGGCCTCTTCTGAAGGCATTATTGAGGTTTATCTTTCCACTTGATGTGCATCCAACGTTTGCATTCATGACCTTTTCTTTAATTGATTTGTACGCCAGAGTTAAAAGAGGATGGTGGTGATGGTGGGCTTATACATGGCATATTAAAACACACTGCCACCCTTCTGATCAGCTTATTCCCAAGGACACCTATCTCTGGATGCGGCTTTGGTCACAGAATTTGCTGTGATGTTGAGTAAATTCTTAAAGCAAGCACAGAAAAGCACAAATATCCCACACACCTTGGCCTTAGATCTTTCAGATTCCTTTATTGTGGGTTTTGACTCAAAATCCTACGCTTAGAAGGTAAAACAATGTGCTATTGCTTTTGACGATGAACCTTCATGAAAATGTCTCAAACAGACCAAAGAAATCTACTCACGTCGACTTTCATACATGCTCCTAGACTGGGCCCAAATCTTGAAGGGGTCTGGCTTCTTCTGGAGGGTGAGAGTGCCATCTGCAGGGTCCTGGGGGGGCAAGATCGGCAGAGGCTGTGTAGGAGCTGCAGGAGTGGGGACCACTGCCTCACTGGGCATGGCAGAGGGTGGGTGGCTGGGAGAGTCGGTGTGGGCACTGCGATGGCTGCACACACTGTGCTGGGAGCTGTTCTGACTGTCCTTTCTCTCCAACTGGTGCTGGGTGGATGGGAAATAAAGAGAGGTCTTTGAGTATAAAAGGACAAGGTGATTGGGAGGTGGGTGTGGGTATGAACTTATGGGCATAAGATGAAGAGATAGGGGAGAAAGAGGAGAGGAAAGTAATAAATGAATTGACGACAGGAGTGAAAATAGAGGACAGAGAGGGAAGAAAACCATTCAAGGTCATCTTTTGCAGATATTGCTGTAGAACATTTCTCACTATAATTGTCTACTTAGGTAAAAGAAGGAATGACATGGTTTCCATGGATGCAGGACAAAGACAGGCAGAAATAAAGTGAAAACGATGTTGCTTTTTTATGAATTTCATTACACTTTATTGAAGATTTCCTTTTTCTTCCATTTCCAGTACAGAAATGCAACCTAGGTAAAAAAGATTAACTAAAAGTCACTGCCATGTTTTTTAAAAGCTTTTTACAAGCTCCTCCTTTTTTCATGTGGTTATCTTCCACAGTTAATAATGTTAATATTTGTTGACCCGGCCTAAAAAAAAACACTTTCCAGTCATATAACAATGAGTCCTACTCAGAAAACGTGATTACAACAGTGAAATGGGGCAACACTGACAACTGAATCACTCTTTATTTATTGAAACTAATAAGATGGGGCTTGAAATGGTAGAGAAGTCATTCCACTCATCACACTTTATGAGATGAGGGGTCAAATTCCAATAATGCTTCATAATGAGGACAACAGCTACACAAAATTGACTTCTCACTCAATCACAGGAGATTTGATAATGAGCTGGAATAGCACAGTCTCTCCTGCATATGGGAGTTTACTGCAAGAATTTACTCAGATTCTGGACTGAAGGCAAAGAGGATGTTCTTGGCAAAAAGAAAGTCACATGCAGTGTTACATTTCACTGACATAGCACAGGGGAGGAATCTGGCTTTTTCTTAGATTAACACTAATCTGGAGTGACACTCAGCCATGGCCACTGTTGGTCGCACTCGCCCCCCAAACAGAGTCCACCTCCCCTTCTCAGACTGCCACACCATGTGACCTGGAAAGGTAACTTCCATGTTCCTGATGGATACCAAACTAATCCTAATCCTAATATCCAATCAGGTTAGGGGAAAGCTTTGAATATCAATTGAGGGATGAAGTTTTTTTTTCAGTCTCAGTTGGTCAGAAATGAACTTCTCCCTGACCTTTATGGACAAATTTGTTGGCACCCCTAATAATAATCTGATACTGAAAAAAACAAAAAACAAAATTTATTTGAGTCCATTAATTTAGTGGGGGGTATTACATGTTTAAACATTGTTGTCCGGTGACACAGTTATTGGTATCCCTCCAGTTGACCCCCTTTTTGCAATTTAGCTGCTTTTAACCTTCTTCCATAACATTTCAGAAGGATGGAGCATACAAAAAGAATCATCCTTAAGCATTCCTGTTTGCACAGTCTCTTTAGATCATCTGGAGTTCTCTTCAGCTCAGCCAACAGGTTTTCTAATGGATTTAGGTCTTAGGACAGGGATAGACTTGAATGAAGGTTGATTTTGAGACTGGTTGAACCATATCAACATTGATTTGATCATATGTTTTGGTTCATAGCGGTGCTAATAGACCCACTGAGCACTCATGTTTCAGTTTAACAATAAAGTCCACCAAATACATTTTAATAATGCCATGATATTTGAAAGAAGTCATAACACTGTGCACTTTAAAAACGTTCCCAGGGCGTTTGGGAGAGAAACCGCCACCATACTTCACAGTGGGCATCAGATGGTCTTCAACATTTTTATTGGTTGTCCCAATAGTCCCAGCTGTTTAGCAAGCTCCACACGTTGACGTTTGTGATAGTAGGAGAGAAAATACCTACTTGTGGCATCACTCCCAAATCAGTTGGTTTCTAGTTCTCATCTGATGGTTGCTAGGTATTACTGGTTACTCCAAGATACCACTCTGGCCTGCAGTTTTCCAACAATGAGTTTTTACAATTTCTAACCTCTTTTACCATCCTAGTCAATGTGTGGTGTCAAAATAAATAAGGCCCCCTCATCCAGCCTAGTGGCCAGTGGCTAAGATAAATTGGCCTTTGTGCTATGTCATATTTTTATCCCAGGAAAAAAAGAAATTCATGGAATACTAATTAACTCAGAGAAACTCTGATTAGCTTCAACAGTATTAATTGCAAAAATGATTTAATTATTACTATTATTTTAAAGAGGCAACTAATTGTGCTACCACTTATTTTGTAAAAAAAAAAATGTTTCTTGGTGGCCACATGGGAATGAAGCAAATGTACTCCAATTAACAGTGAAGTCTGTCCAAATTTCAAATGTAAGATCATGCTACTGCAATAAAAGGTAAAGGCTTGTTAAACTTTTTTATCCTGGTTGCCAACAAATCTGTCCACACCTGTAAATAGGATAGTAAAAGTAGTTGAGGTCAGTTTAAAGAAATACTTACATATATTTAAGCTTGTATTGATCTTTCAATACAAGCTGATCTGTCAAAGCAGGACATTGTTTCTCCTCTTTCTCTCTGTGAGTGTTCCTTTTGTACCTGTGGGTGATTTGGGTGACTCACAGCTGTGTTTCCCTTTCTTACTGTCTTCCCATTTTCTCACTATATTTTCTTGATTCCTCTTTCTCTGAGCTGTGGCTGTCTACCCTCCTCAACAGCTGGTCACAGTTACACTACTCTGCCCAGGCTACGCTACGCTCAATCAATCCCAGAGTGGCAGCATGTCAAGAAGGGAGGGATGTTGAGAGAAAGTAAAGGGGATATACAAAAAAAAGAGAAATGACAGAAACAAGATCGGCGATTAAAAAAAACACACAGAGCTTGCACAAAGAGCGGGAGGCTGATAATAAAGTAGAAGCTAAGATTTCTGAAGCTTATGATCTCAGTCACATCTCAAAAGTCTGCACCTTCTGTTCTTAAAATAGCACTTGTTTCAGTGAGGAGCGTGCAGTGATATGCACACAAAGAGAAGAGTTGAAGACAGAGTACTCACCACCAGCTTTGGGCTTCTTTTGGCTGGCACCACGCCTGCAAAACATCGACAGAAAGACAGGGAGAGCATTAATGACCTGCAGGGCTCTTCCTCCGTCTCTTCTGGTCAGATCCTCCTTAGGACAAATGGATGAACCTTCAGGTTTGTGCTACAGAGCAGAAGGCAACTGGCCTGCTCTTTCTCCACGTTCTGCCTCCTCTTCTCTCTCTTACTGAGCAACACACTGCACTGGGCTGCTTGCTGATCTAAGTGATCTCCTCCCCCTTTTTCTGTATTCTTCTCCAGTCAGTGCTCTCAGCTATGCTAATAGAGGAGTGTTACTGATCTGATTGCGTTAGATAGACTGACCAATGCAACAGCAGCAGCTACAGGTGTCTCTCACGCCACTCCTTCAGGTAAAATCTCAACTACCACAACTCTTACCTTCATTGAACATACCACATAAAAGGGAAAACCTCTCTGTGTGCATCTTCTGAGTGACTCCACAGCTGCTTCCTCATCTCCTAACTTCACTGCTTTGCTCAGGGCTTACATTGAGAAGCTGATCTTCTCCTGCTGCCCCTATTTCCCCACTACTCCCACCCCCTTCGCTTCTACTGTGCACCATGCCTTGCTGCACCTTTATCTCTCTCTCCATCTCATTCCTACAACATACTGTAAAAAGTAACCAAGAAGATCAATCTCATTTGTACCAATAAAATATTAATGCCCACAGCCAGATGTCAGGGGAGATGACAAACAGCATATCATCGCAGGGAATAATACACATGCCATTTAACCTTTCTAAACATCTCTCATTATTTACAATAAAGCTTCTTTTACCTCAAATATTAGGTCTACTGAGACCAAGCCTGGCTGTTTAACCTACACGGGGCTCTTTCATCTTTTTCCAAGCCAACTCTACTTCAAGCTTTTTTTCTCAGTACAGAACATGAGACAAAAATAGACAAATGAATGCATGAACGACAAAACGGGATTGGGACGAGAGCTTGCCGTTTCCAAGGTGATCCAGTAGTTCTGTTTTGTTGAGCAGAAGGTATAAATAGAACTAAATTTTAATATTAACTGTAGACCTTTCATATCTTGCATCCTGCTTTGTCTTCATGTTTGCTATAAAGAGGCAGTTGCAGATTTTCTTTCCCCCAGGATGTACAGTGAGTGTAGAGGGAATCTTGCATTGACATTACCCCACATCATGCAAACATCCATCCCAGGCTCCTTCTGCTGCATTGGCAAAAAAATCATTAAATGTTAAAACTCTGTGTTGCTGCAAAGCCCCTCTTCACTCGATTCATAATTTATTGCCTTTTTCTGTTGCATGTTCTCTTCATCTCTCAGATTATGGGGCGCCTCTTACTGGACCAAATGGATCATCTCGCCAACCGAGCAGAGTATATTATATCCAATATTGGAATTTGGGCAATTTGTGGTGCGCAAATGCATGTCTGTCAATGTTTCATCAGATGCGGACGTTAGAGACTCAATTGACAATAGAGGCGCATGGCTTGGGCCCCGCCCACCAAAACTCGGTCGTTCTCTGCTAATGCTAAAAGAAGGGCCTCCTAGTAGGGTCTGCAATTCTACAACAAGGCTGAGCTACGGCAAATGATCCTTTGATACAGTATTAAGGTACTTAGAGTGTGACTAAAAAGGGCCCAAACGTCACGGGGAATTTCATGCCAGGGGCACTTTAAGGGCAAATATCACATTTTAGAGGAAGACAACCTAAGGATTCCAGCAGTCTGAAACTCTAATAAGCTGAATGGATGTATAGCTGCTAAATGGAATAAGAAAAAGATGAAGAGGGCACTTTTGAAAGTACTTCTCCACTAGGGTTATAAAACAGTCAGAATCATGGAAACACAGGATGAAACAGCTTGAGCAGGAAGCCAACAGAGAGACCACTGAGGTGACTAAGGATGTTGTTTGTGAACATAAAGTTCATAAGGTGAGAAAAAGCTTTCTTTAGCAGCAGTTTCATCTTCTGCCTTTTATCCTTTTCCACAGATAACCTTATTAAACAAATCCAAAACAACTTGCAACAAATGCTCTTCCAGCATGCTAATCTACAATAACTAGCTATAGCAGCATAGCTTTTTTTCTGTGACCAAGCTAAACAAGACAAATGGAGAGAACATCTGACTGCAGATCCTGTCTCAGTATTTTAACTTTCCTCCAATGCTAAGCTATGAGTTTAGCACTCATGCTCGAATCAAACATTTCAGATGTTATGTATCAACTCTTCAGCATCTTTCAGCTGCATTCTCGGTTCCTTTAAGTTTTCCTTTTTCCTTTTAATTATTTCACATATTTCTCAATTTTGGACATGAAAAACAACTATTGCAAACCACAATCTAGAACACATTGAAAAAGAAAAAGCTGTAACATTGAAGCAACCTCTGGAAAAACACGCACGTTACCACCAAACTCAGAATAATTGGTATAAAAGGATGAGGAAAATTAATTTCAGAAGGCTATGACCATACAGTCAAAGAATGACTAGGCTAAATGGGAAATAAGGTCTGAAGGGCTAGTGTCAAATAACCCCAATACAGTAAATTACGTCAGGCAGAAATGTTGATTTAAATCTTCTGATGGGTAAATTCACAACATTAGAATAAATTGGATGCCCAGCTGTGGAGGAACGTCAAGTCGACCAGCAGTGTTTAGCCACAAGTGTGGAAGCAACAGTCCTGTGTTACTCTAAGCTTCACACAGCCAGAAAAAACCCTGATTGTTATGGCAATTTCTGTGGCATCTCTTTAAAAGTACTTTAAATGGTAGGAACTGTAGAAAAGAAAATGTTTGCAGTTTAGGAACTGTAAAGTTTTAAAACTTTGCTATGCCTTGATACAGATAAACCAGGCCAATGCCTACTTATGTGTGGACAGGAACATTTATTGTGGATATGTGTTTCACATGTATTTCTAGGCCTATTTCTTTTTGTAGAGATAACGGTTTGGCTATTTTAAATAACAGAATTGTCAACATTTGTTACAACTATCCCTGCTACAATCTAACACAACAGCAGCAACCAGTGCTGCGATTATTGACCCAGCAGGACATTCAAATATAGTTTTTATTAAAACTCCCCATGAGTTTTGTTCCCTATCTTTCCCCCCAAAATTAAGATGATATTCCACATTGACATAACTGGCTGTGTTTCTAAAATTCCACATTGCAGAAGAGGCACTGGGATTCTTAGACATGACTTATATCCAATAATGTTGAAGAAGGCAGAGCAGGCTCCTGCTTTAGCGGCTGCATTTACTGTCAGTCAAACTGCACACATAAGGGTCGAATGCAGGTTAAGCTGTTACCATTTTAGTAGTCTAGTGACAGTACCCTTGACAATTATTGGCACTCATTGTACAGATGTGCAACAAGACTTAACATAAATATCCATTATAGAGAATTGCGACCGTAAGATCTCACTACTTGCTTCAGTTCTCTTACCCTGAAGTTTGGAAAGTATATCTTGCTTTATGTTACATGTCTAGGTGTTTAAATCTTTTATGGCCATGCAGGTAGATATGTAGATATTTTCCAGACTAATGAGAATTACACATCTGGCTTACAATAATAAAATGTCCTATTTTGAAGAGATGCTACGTACATGTCACATCATGTTTTTATTATTCATCCATACCTCCTCTGTTGCCCAAGAAAAAATTAAGTGTTGATTATTATGGACTGGTTAGACGTTTCTGGACACTGATGAACTTTGAAAAATATTTTAAAAATCATTTGCAAGACTATGCTACAGAAATAAAAGACAATAGCTTTCTTGCATGTATACAAGGGTGGGGGATGTGAAAGGTGTAGATGAAACTGTTCTTTGGAAATGCACGTAAAAAAAATTGCAAATGAATAAATAAGAATAAAATCAGCATCAACATGAAAGGCCCCACACAAAACAGCATGTAATAGTAATATTTTAGTGGAACACTGTGGAACCTACCACAGAGTAAGGAGGATAACTGGCATTTAATAGTATTTTTGCAGCCTAAGATAGTAAATCAAAATACCAACAAGCATATGTGGAAGCTCAACCTGTGAAGTTAGCCCACTCTATGATTACCTTGTGTGTTGCCATATAGATTGTTCAGAGAACAATTATGTGTGGATGTGTGTGGGGCTTTTTAAATAGGAGAAAACTACCAAAATATCTGCATTCATGTTGACTCTTCAACTCTCCTCTTGGTGTGCATTGACTGAAAAGTTTATTCGTTAAGTAGTACAGGGGTCTGTCTAAAACATAAATGAATTATAAGACATTTATCTTTAACATAACATTATTACTAGCATTCAATTGTATTATCGGTGCTGAGTTGAGTGAGGGTTATTCTTATTGTGGTTTTCCCAGAAGTTACTTCCCATCTATCAATTAATGTCAGAAAAATATGAGATATGACAAAATGAGAGAGCATGTCAATCAAATCATGTTTGTTTGTTTGTTTTTACTCATGAGCAGCAACAACGTTATGAATTCAGGCCAAGTCACATATAGATGTTGAGTGGGCACAAATGATGTATGTATGTTTATCATTCTTTCACCCGGGAAGAAAAGCTCAAGCTTTTCACAGTAAATCTTCGGGAGTTTGAGTGGACCTCTACTTTTCAAAGCTGCTGAGGCTGTGGCCTTGGTGATTCTATGCTGAGCCCACACGGATTAAGCAAATAGTCCTTTCTCCAGGTTTTTTATCAGTTTTGTTAGAGAAAACAAAAATTGAGTAATGCTTCGGTTTGTTAAAAAACGCCCGTCAACCTTTGTCCTTGATCTCTGTAAAAGATTGTTGCAGTATGCTACTGTCCTTTTTCTTCATCTGTTCTAAATTATTTGGTCTTGTTAAGTTGTCGTAATAGTTAATTCTTCTACATTCATTTCCTTTTGATTTTATTCATCTTCATTCTGTCTTTTCATTTTCTCTCCTCTTTTTCTCCTTTTCTCTGAGGACATAATCACTCTGCAAGATTGTCATAGCAACAACGACTGAAAGACAAGATGGAGGAGTCATAGCTGGCCTGCCCTCCTTTACAGGGATGCATCTCTGTGGAGAGAGCACTCGATGTAATCTTTAATTTTGTGGGTGATAAACTTTTTTTAATAAAAAGAAATTACTCATAGTTGTATTATTATGTGAATTAGAATTTAAATGTAGCTTTTGTTGCAGATTTCCATTATCTGTAGTTAAATAATTTCTAAATAGATATTTGTTAATATAACAAATGAGTTTCAGTAGATCAGACCTTTGATAATTGTTTTACCCTTCAAAAGAAAACAGACCTGAGGCCTCAATTATAAAACATTGTGCAGATTCCTTACTAAAACCATACTAAAGCTCAGCAAATAATGTTTACTTACACAAAGATAAAATCTTTAGTGTGCATAGCTGCATGCAATTTCTGCTTTATAAATGACATTCTCCCTAGAAATGTGCCCAGGTGATTTTTGGATCATATCCTGCCTCCTACACTCCCACATTCTACCATAAATGGTCAACGCAAAGTGCCTAATCAGTATTCAGCATAAACTTAAACCGGCTGATATGGGATGTTTCATCATGGGTAACCATGGCAACTGAGAGTCGGAGACAGCGCAATTCCACTGAGACTGAAATCCAGCTGTTTGTGGGTGATGTGGAGGCACAAATTTTTTTTTCAATCAATCAATCAACCAATCAATCAATTGATGTTTATCTATATAGAGATTTACATAGATAAAAGATAACCAAAGTGCTTCACAGTAAAACACAAAAATAAAGTTAGCAATAAGCAAATGGATAAGACAACAAGAGGGCAAAATGGCTTTTTTGAATTGCAAAAGATGCAGAACCCTGACTTAGGGGGTATCTCAACACCCCAAAGGTGAAAAAAAGTAATTGAGGCCTGCTGTACACTGAGACAAAACGGGTATAGTTTCAAAAATTAAAGTCTATAAAAACGGCACCACAATAAATAAAATTTCTGTCCACAAGGATTCACACAAACCGACTAAAAATACTGCAGTAAATATGCTGGGCACACTGGTGGCGCTGTGACACTGCCAAAGAAACACAGAAAAGAACACAGCATGATCAGTCAACCCGGTGGCAAACACGACAAATCTAGCTTCAAAGGAGACCTTTATTCAAGAGCATCTGGTGTCTGTGTTTCTCTGGATCTATTTTTTGCCGCTGGTGATAAAGGAGGGACATAAAATCGTATTCTAGGATCCATAATAAGGTCAGCATTTGCTTTATTAGGACAGCAACACTGTACATGGCCATGTTTGCTTACTTTATCACAGAGTCGTGCATGCGCATTACATCTAGGAATGGGACGGTGACGTCATCCACTCAGAATAAATGCTGGAGAGCTCATAATCACAGAGACAACTGAGCCGGCTTTGTGAGATTTCTCCACTCTGGGACCCGGTTTCAAACATGATTGTTTATGGTGTCCTGAAATGCTTCTTGTGGATGAGACACCTATTCGATGAAATATCTTTGCTGTTACACCTGGTTTCATCTGTGTAGACAGGGCCTGAGTGAGGAACTGCAGGTCCACTCAATAGAATATGTGTCTGTGATGCAACAGTGACCAGTTGTCCAGATTTGTAGGGGCCTGTACAACACTTTTGCCCCCCACAATTTGATTTGGTTTTCAAAACATAACTGCATGACAGACGTTTACTAACGTTTGACATACATCCAATGACTGTGTGGACAGCACTAAAGGCTCTCATCTTAGCGTTTACTTAATGGTGAGGCAAATGTTAATTTGTCACTGTCCTCCCTGCCTTTGGTTATGCCTACTAGGCAATTTGGAGAAGCTGACTACTTACTAAATAGGTGTGGTTTCATGAACTGGATGTTAAATGTATCTTTCGGTAGAGCTAAAAGGACTCTAGGGTCAAAAAAATCTGACTTTGCGTACTTCTGGTCCTCATGAGTTATAAAATGAAAGAAAATATCTGTTAGTGTATGATTGTAGTTTGGTGAGTTTAGGTGGCTGGGTGGGTGGTGGTTGTTGTTGGAAGAGGAGCTTGCCAGTGATAAAGGCATTTTTAAATAATCAGTATAAGAGTCTGTACCTAAACCCATCCCCAGATCCTATTGTCTGTGATTTTAAGTCAGCTCCACCCCGAGCCAGCCATGACGGCACATTTTGCAGAGTCTATTTTCATGCGCATGGCTTGCTAAACTAGTTAGTGCACAATTTTAGTTATTCTTCAAATCTGGATGTTTGCCAATGATTTTAATGCTTTTCACCCTTTACATACACAGCAAAGGAGGGACAGCAGATGAATGAATGTCACTGTTGATTTCAACTACAACCACAACATTAAAATAGATTGTGAGCATTATTTACTGCACTTTTAAAGCAGTTGAGTTTTCCAGCATAATTTTTTATTTTATTGTAGTATCAGATTCAGATTTAGTATTGATAGATGCCTGTTGTGAACTGACCCAGATCAATATCAGGTACAAAAATTCTGATTCAGACATCCATTGAATGCAGTTATTGTACAGGAACCCCATTAGCAGCCAGCCGAAACTGTTCTACACTATAAAATTAGCTTTTTATCCCACCGATGTTTTTAAAATCAAAGTTACCCAGAAATAATTCCAAAACACTGAGGCATCCCTGTTTCATTACCATCACAACAAGATGTTCTATAACAGTTCTTTATTTTTCTAAACTCATGCGTCACTCTGAACTGCACTTCCTAACTCGATACACATACAGTGTATCGAGTTAGGAAGTGCAGTTCAGAGTGACGCTGTCAAAGTGACAGGACAAACGGAAATGTGTTACAGAAGATGTTTACTAATCTCCTGTGCCGATCTGTCAAAACAGAACACTTGATTTGAACCTTTGACAAAAATTCTTTAAATAAGGTGAGGTTCAGGTTTTAAACATCTCCTCACTCAATAAACTTATAGTAGCATCTGTAATTCATATTTTTATAGATGGCTGTCACCTAAAAAAAAACTAAACCAAAAGAACTTGTACTTTTTACCCCATCTTAAAAGTTGAGTCTGCTTACTCTGAGTCAGACAGCAGAGGACGATGAATTGCTGATAAACAGATTAGGGCTTTTTCTTCTCTTGAGGAAGCCTACCTTATTCCTCCTCCTCCTGCTATCTGTCTCCTGTACATCTCTGAAACTAATCCTCTCACACACGCTACATTCAGTGAACTTCCCGCTCTGCTCAGCAAATCTCTCCCTCTCTCTTCTCTAATCCTCGACCTCCACTCTCTCAAAACATGATCCCTGCCTCTCTTTTTTCCCATGCACTTCGCTTATAATGTTCTTTTTAGCTATAGTTCATGAACATACAACTTCTCACCGATGTATCCTTAAACATAAAGCCAAACAGAAATCTAATTGGCATAAGCTTTACTATAAGACAGTTGCAATAAATACAGTAACAGTTTTCATAGCTGTTACTTACAATTTAGATTTCTACTTCTGGGCAGTTAATTGTTACTATATGTCTAAAGCTGCTCTCACAGTTTGTTATCTCATCATGCATGCTAGTGTATCTAAAAAGTATAATTTATGTGGGTCTAAGCAGGAATTTTGTATAACATCAAGTCCTGTCACGTCTTTATATAATGTGTGTCACTTTGGATGTGCCCTCATTCCAGTGTGTATACATGCAGATGAAAGGTGTAAAATGTAATGAGCGGCTGTGTCAGGACCACAACTGCTAAGTCTCCAGTATGGAAAGTACCTACTGGCTGCTCAAAAAGGCGGTAAAAGTAATCGTCACCTAATTTGCATCCCTCGCATTTTGCATATAATTGATACAGATGTTGTAGGAGACAAAAAAGTGAGTACAATTGACCCCAAATATATTTAAAACTACGGGTTTACTTTTGATTCTTTTAGTTTAGTTTTTAATCTTATGGAGCCTACAAACTCAGCAATTTATACAACTAATTTGCAGACTGGAAGCAGAGTGGTGAACATCTTCAATTTATTTATTTAAGAGGGACATTGCGATCCAACATAGTGCCAAACGAGTTCCAATTGATGCAACTTATTAAAGGGTATAGCTAGTGCTTATTCTTCAGCTCTGACTGCATCTGGGAGGCAGAGCAGAGACTGTGAGCCAGACCTTCTACTCCCACATCAGTGTCTGACCTAACAAATTCACTTCTGGAAGAATGGTCACCTGCAATGGTTTATTTAAAACTTGAAATACATTTTTCAAATAAATTATTATATATTATATATCCTAATAAAAAAGACATTTAATATTCCTAGTTTTTAATTATTTGAAGTATTTTTAATATTTTACCTCATGCTTGTGTGCTGAAGATATTATACATTTATTTTCTCTCTCCACTTTAAAATTCTAAATCTGAAATTTCTCTGAGGTGCTTACACTGAGCTAGCCCCTCTTAGCTGTTTTGCAGTCTGCAGCTTAATCAGTCAGATGTTTGGGTTTATTTAGTGAGACACAGCTTCAAGTTAAATAATTTCATAATGTACACCATAACTTGTTTTATCATATACCAGCTCTCCTATGGTCTTTTTAATATCTACAGTCTCAGATCAACTCCGCCCAACAGCAGAGTCTCAACAGCAACATTGTTCCCCATCAGATAAAAAAATAAGCTACTTTTTCTTTGCATGGTCCCCATCTGGTGACATTAATATCTTATGTTGCGGTTCCCTATTAGATTCTTAATGAATATTGGTTGTTGTTATTCAGTATGGTATACTATAAGTTATGTTTTTGTAAGGTGCTTTATAGTTTTGCTTTATGTGCCCCTTTTTAACTCTAAGCACCTGCCCCTCTAAAGGTCTCTGCACGGCCCTGAACTCTTGTGACTTCTGGAGCCTCCTACCCATTTATTCTCTCATTTATTCCCTCTCTTTGTGCTTTGCCCTCAGAGCTTGGTTCTGTACTATCCGTCTTCTTCCCCATTCACACACACACACCCACACACTGAAGTTCATAATGATGCTGACATTTAACACAATACAGCAGTTATTCCAGCAGCCGTGCACAAGGTCAACTCATTAGATCACATAATTGATGTGGGGTGGATATCCCAAGCTGCTGTCAATACACCAATCACGTGGTTAGAAATTTAACCTAAAAGTATCTGGACACCAGTGAGGAACCTTAAATGCTTGTGTCTGTTTGGACACTTTATACATTAGCTGATACTTTGTTCTTTGACATCTTGAAGATATAAGCATCCATACTGATTTAACAGGCAAGAAGTTTAGTTTGTAGAAACTATAAGCATCTGTTACAAGCCTGAAATAAACCCCTTTAGCTTAAATAAAGCTGCAGCATGATGCTGCCACCACCTTCTTTTATTGTGTTCTCGTTGAATGTGCTGTGAGTTTAGGTACATATAGATTTGCTGTTGTGCCATGCTCTATCCATTTTTGGAGGATGATCTGAACAATGCTTATGAAATATTCCAAGGTTGGGATATTGCTTTATAACCTAACCTCCCCTTCATCCCCAAAATGTATGCTATATTTCTTGACCTTCATGATGCGGTTTGTGTGAGAGGTGAAAATGCTTTTGAACAACTGGAATCATTAATGTGGAAAAGACTATCTGAATGTATGCACAATGAAGACAGACCTTGATCCGCTCTGATTAGGTGTGGAAACACATGAAACATCTCCAACTATCACAGGGGCAATTTAGGATGACAAACATTTACCAGTTATCCACGAGCCTCTAACCTAATGTGAAGCCATTTTCTCCCCCTCATTCATCCATCTTGACTTTACCCATCCTCCTACTCTTTCTCACACTCCTCTGTACCCCTATTCTCATCTCTTCCAGCTACCTCTCTACCTCTCCTCGTTCTATCCTATCCAGTCTGAGCATTTTCATCCTGCAGCCCACTCTCTTTCTCTCTTTTCTCCATTTCATTATATCACTCTCTACTTGCCAACTTTTCAGACTGTTGTCTATTCAGCAGAATGAAGCATTTTCACATGTGCACTTCATCCTGCAGCCTTTCATGCCAAAACTTAATTTCCTTCACACATTCATCATCCTCATACACTGAGATGTTATACGTACCTCTTTGCACCAACATGGTGACTTCACTGCCTCTCGGACATTTGCTAAGAAGATCCACCACCTGGTTGTGGCTCATATTCTGGACATTTCTTTTGTTGACCTCCATCAGAATGTCTCCCTCTTTCAGGCCACGGCACCGTGGATAGTCCACTATCTGTTTGACCCTCTGCCCACCTCCTGTCAGGCTGTCAGCAATAGTGAACCCAAACCCTTTGTCTCCCTTCTCCATGTGGATGGTGATCAGCTCTGGCTGGGTAGCGATGGCTGAGGCCAGGGTGACCACATCGCTGGAGTAGCCATGTGAACCATTGGATGCTACCTCGGCTGAGGGGCTGTGTGGCCGTGGCTCTCGCATACCATTGATGGGTCCGACCTGGTGGGTGGGTGCGTCAAAAGTCTCTTGTCCATTGACAATGATCGGCTCCTTGTCCAAGATTGCCACAGAAGTCACTAGGCTGGTGTTGGGGTCATCTGGGTCAAATGGCAGCGGATAGCCGCGGCATAAGGATAGGTCCACCATTGAGCCGATAGGGATGGACTGGAAAATCTTCACCACCTGTGCATGAGTGTAGCCCAGCACAATGGTGTCATTCACACTGACAATCACATCCCCTGCAAAAATGAAGATAGCATCTTCAGCAATGTGTCTCACACAGTAAAACCTCATGTTACACAGTTTGTTATATCTCTTACTAGTTCACTGTCATATTGCAGTAACATTTTAAACACAAGTTGTTCACAAACACTTCAGTGTGTTTCTGAATGAAAACAGTGCCCCCTGTGGATGAAGGCTGTGTACTACACCTGTCTCCATTTTTCCATCCACAGCTGCAGGCCCATCCAGCACCAGACTTTTGATCTGCAGGAACTCATCGGGCTCGTCACCGCCAACTACTGTGAAGCCAAATCCACGGCGACTTTTCTTTAGCTTGGTGTTTATGAAGGTTCCTTTCAGCTCTGCAGGGTTTCTGGTGAAGAAAGGTTTCCCCCCTGGAGAGAGTGCAGCAAACGTCAACTCATAAACTCTGGGTAATCACAATTACACACTCAACAAATTTATGTGCCTTTTTTACTTTTCATCCATAACACGAGGAACACAAAGCACCTTACAAAAGATTAAAACAAGAGAAAAAAACAACGACATTAAAGAAAAGGAAGTTAAACAAGGCTAAACATAGAGAGAAAAACAGAAATGTGCAGAAATGTTTAACAGTGATGTTGATTTAAAGGTTGAGGAAAAGCTAATGGTAGACATACAGTAATACACACAGACCCAGATAGAAATGCTGAAAATAAGATAACAAATTAGGAAAAAAAGCATAAATATGAATGAGAACAAAAATCAACAAAATCAAAAAAGTATATATACTGTAATTAATTAGAAATGTCATTTTTTTTTCTTTAAAAAGTTTATCAATCATAGCAATAAAACAAAATAAGCATAGGAAATAAAATGCTTTGAAAACAGTTTAAATAAAGATATTATATAAAGTGTTATATTGTGTCAAGTTTTACCTGATGGTTTCTGATACATGAGCTGCCTAGATAGATTTATTGGATACTACCATAGACCATAAGTTACAAATACAAGGACCAATAGGTTTTCTAAAAACATTAGCAGTTTTAAAAATAGCTTCTATCACACATATATTAGTAAAAATCAAGTAGTTACAATGAAATATCTACAAGTTTACTAACTAGTAAAGACTTACTTTTAACTCCAACTGGGCCAGGAGGTAGAGCTGGTGGGATTTGTGGGTCCCTGTAGGTCTCCAGGTGGCTTGGAGCATAGCTTGCCAATGGAGCAGCAGCTGATGAGTGCTCCTCAATCCACTCTGCACAAACATTGATCATCCCCGCTTTAATCTCCACATACTTACCATACATGTACTGGATTTATTTATATGTAACATGAACACACATAAACAACACACATTAAACACAGAGCTTAAAGCAAACTCTGCACATTTCCAATAAAGTAGAATATTATTGAAAAGTTCCTTTATTCAAGTCATTAATTCGAAAAGTGAAACTCCTTTAGATTAATCACACACAAATCTATATTGAGTGTTTAATTTAAATGTAGTGTCTCTCAATACTTTCTAAATAACAAATTAAACTTAGAATATTACATAAGACAAATAAAGAAGGATTTTTAATACAGAAATTTTATGTTTTGGCCTACACAGTCATTGAGAAGACTGCAGTCATTGACACCCTCCAAAAGGAGAATAAGCCACAAAGAGCACTGCTAAAAAAGCTGACAGTTCAGTTTGAGTGCTTCATCAAATGATATTATTAGAAAAGTTAGAAGGAAAAGATGTGGTAGACAAAGGTGCACAAGCAACCGGGACAGATTCCGGTTTCAGAAAATTGTGAAGCAAGGACACTTTAAGAGTTTGTGGGAGCTTTAAAAGGCATGACCTGCGGCCAAAGTTGGCATCAGGAGCTATCACACACAAACAGATCCAGGAGAGAGGCTACAATATTGTAACCCATGTGATAACGCGCTGATGAACACAGTCAATGTCAGGAGTGTCTTACCTGGGCTGGGAGTGATAAAGGGTTAAAAGACAGGCCTGTTGCTCAGAGGTCCAAAGTCCTATTTTCAAATTAATGTAAATGTTGCATTTCATTTGGAAATCAAAACCTCTCAGTTTTGAGTAAGAGTGGAAGTTTCAACAGTCAGTGATGTTTTGGGGAACCTTGTTATCTGTTGGTGTTGGCACAATGTGCTTGATTAAGTCAGAGGTCAGCACAGCTGTTAACAGGACATTTTAGAGCACTTCATGCTTCCTTCTGCTGACAAGCTTTAAGAACATCCTGATTTCCTTTTCCAGCAGGACTTGCTACCTGCCAACTCTTACAAAAGGACCAATACAGGTCTAATGTCCGTAGTGTCATATGTAGTATTATCCATAAGTAGATAAGGGACACAAGAATCAACAATGCAGACAGGCTGAATGCTGCTGTTAAAGCAACCTAGGATTCTTTAACACCTCAGCAGAGCCACTGGCTAGCCACCTGCAGCCCCATTGATATTGTAATTCATGCAAAAGGAGACCTGACCGGGGATTGAATGCATTACCTGTACAGTTGTGGCCAAAAGTTTTGAGAATGACACAAATATTAGTTATCACAAAGTTTGCTGCAAAACTACTTTTAGATCTTTGTTTCAGTTGTTTCTGTGATGTACTTAAATATAATCACAAGCACTTTATACGTTTCAAAGGCTTTTATTGACAATTACATGACATTTATACAAAGTGTCCGTATTTGCAGTGTTGGCCCTTCTTTTTCATGACCTCTCCAATACGACTGGTCATGCTCTCAATCAACTTCTGGGCCAAATCCTGACTGATAGCAACCCATTCTTTCATAATCACTTCTTGGAGTTTGTCAGAATTAGTGGGTTTTTGTTTGTCCACCTGCCTCTTGAGGACTGACGACAACTTCTCAATGGGATTAAGATCTGGGGAGTTTCCAGGCTATGAACCCAAACTTTCAACGTTTTGGTCCCCGAGCCACTTAGTTATCACTTTTGCCTTATGGCACGGTGCTTCATCGTGCTGGAAAATGCATTGTTCTTCACCAAACTGTTGTTGGATTGTTGGAAGTAGTTGCTTTTGGCAATGATGGCTGCACGCGTTTCTTTGCAGGTCACCATGGTTAACAATGGAAGGACAATGATTTCAAGCATCCCCCTCCTTTTAACATGTCAATCTGCCATTCTAACCCAATCAGCCTGACATAATGATCTCCAGCCTTGTGCTCGTCAACATTCTCACCTGAGTTAAAAAACTTAAGCAGCAACTTTTCCAATTTCCAATATTTATGTAATTCTCAAAACTTTTGGCCACGACTGTACAGTACATGGACATACTTTCCAGTAAACTGGCATTTCTGTATTAAAAATCTAATTTTGGCTCTTAAGCAATTAAACCTAAATACTAAAATAAGAGACCATTTATAAGATAGTCTAATTATGCATCTGTATGTTGTGCACATATTAAAACTATAAGTACGAGAGGCATTCAGTTTAACCTTTCATTTGACAATCTTAGAACAACAGCGATAGTAAGTAAATACCCCCCACCCCCCCAGGTTTTTAATGATGTGAAACTACAATGATCAAATACGGAATGGTATTTATGACTAAAAACCACGTAAATTAAAACCTGAACTTTAAAGACAACACCAGGACTTGGGCCAGCTTAATTTTGGTAAAACCACGCCTGACAAAATTTGGAATACCTTCGTTTCTTTTCCGACTCCACATTTGGAGATGATATGTGAAAATCAGGACACTCAGAAAAAATTAATTCTGGCCGAACCCCTGGCAAACACCAGACGTGACACTGACGGACATGAAGAAAGAAAGAAATGGGCAGGAAACGAACCTCGGATATACCGCTCACCTTCTGGAGGCTGCGGCGGTTGCTGCTGTTCTAGTATTTTTTGACGCCGCGCCTCCACAACTGGGTTTTCATACTGGGTCTTCCTGTTTATATGGCTTTGAAAGACAAATATAGGATAAACAGAGAAATCACAGTGACATTAGATATTATTGTCCCTATAATGTCAAAAAAGAAAACCCTTCACCAATGCATTTTTATGTAAAAGAATTAACTGATTTGTAAGAGGGTTTTAAAAGTGCATGAACTCCGTTTGTCTTAGTGCAGTGATGTGTCCATGAGCTGATTAACTTACTCTACATAATACACTCCGTACACCGGGTCATCTATTCTCTCCCATCCTGGAGGCAGCTCTGCAATACAGAGAGCACACAGCGTTAAACACAAACACTCCTATTTCAGTCATTAGCACAGGTAAGAGACAAACTGGATTGCAATGATCATTATTTGTCTTTTTTTCTGCTTAAGCATAGTTTATCGGAACATGCTATTTTGACAAAGTTGGACTGATTCAAAATATGCCCTAAAACAACACCAACTCTACCACCGTTTTACTACTGTATTTTATGAGATCATAGCAAGAACAGAGTGGATGCCAACAACTCTAACAACTTTTAATCGGTCCTTTCAATTTTTTTACTTTTATTACTTTAGTAAAAGTACACTAAATTTAAAGAACAACCATTGTGCTTTATATGGCCACATTAATTACTTTCATTATAACCAACATTTAAAAAAATGGAAATAGAACTAAGATACGCTCTTTTAAACATGTATAAACCTAAAATTTGGTTAACACTTTTTTTGGGCAATAACGTGTGTTTCCCAATACACACTAAACACAGAGCTTTCAGCCTCATCTGACTGAGTTCACATCCATCTGAGATGTGTATAAAAAAAGTATATGCTTCTCATGGTTTCGAGTCAAGAGGGTTGTTGTTTTTATATATTTATATAAAAACGATGCATTTGGCATTGGATTAGGGTTAAGGAGTAAGATATATTAGAAGTAAGTGTATCAAAAACGATCTGTTTGGCATTATGGAGCTAAGGAGGTAAAGATCGTTTTATGTTATGTGTTGAATAGTAGCTGAAAACCTTTTGCAGCAGTTTGTAGATCAAATCTTAAATTACATACATCACCTGTGGTGAGCACAACATATTCAAAATGTTCATACCTTCTAAAAAATGTATGTCCACTTCTTTAATGTACCCTCTCTAAGCTAAGATATAATACCCCTGTTTTATGGTAATCTTAAAAGAAGTGAATATGAAAACTTGTTTACTTTTGGAATTGGCAAATATAAGGATGTACAAATGTTTTAAAAGAAACCGCAAACATTTATTCAACTAATGTAGTATCCAACAACTATTTGGAGAAGGAACTGGGATTTGTTTTTGAGGAAGACTAACAGTTTATGAGCTCTGGACCTCACAGGAAAGCATTGGTCAAAAAGCCCACTCATTTCAAGAGTTTCGGAAAATAAGTTTTTATGTGAAAATAAATCATGCATGTACTCATAATTGGGCATAAATGTCATATTAATTAAAGTCTTTAATCGTTTTTTTGAATCTTTTCTTTCCCAAGGGTCGATGGTTTTAAACCACTACTGCCGTGCTTAAAAATAAAAGATTTGGCTGCACAAATGTTAAAATCATTGTGAATATTTCCAATCCACACAGGGTCAGAATTATAAACATACATTTACATAATTCTTTTAATAAGGGGTGCAGAAGGTTCAAGAATGTTGTTTAAGATGCTAAGGCCAAGGCTTTTCAACTTGTTAGTCATTCTTTAAACCAACTGATGCTCAACAGGAAAGTCCAGAGATCTAAGTTAAGATAGAAGGATGACAGCAATAGATTTACAAAATCTGGGAAATCTTTTACTTCTAACAGAACAACAATTTATATAATCAGATTTTATATACAAGTTATTCAGCTGAGCCATTGCTTAGTCAAGGTTTCGGAAAAGACATAAACTGTTCCCTCAGATGAAAAGAGATTTAGATGTTCAGGAAAAAAATCTATCAACCACCAAGACTCCGATCTGACATGTACTGGAAACTGCTGGACCACCAGTGTCACTGTTCAAAGTGAAGGGATTTTAACATGAAAATGGACCAAAAGGGAGCTGACAAATAAAAAAAGCCATTAAGCCTCCTAAATTAACACCTTCATGCATGACATACAATTGTTGCCTTCTATAGAAAGGTTTTATGCTAAGATGAAATGAAGGTTTAGCTATAAGAACGATAGCTTTAAGAACAACAGTCAAGCATGGTGGTGACAGTATAATGCTGAGGACTTGTTTTACTGCCAGTGTTTGCTGGTACTTTGCATGGATGGAGTAATGAAGGAGGTGGATTACAGTCATGGTCAAAATAAAGTGTATTGCCTTTAATTTATATAGTTAACATATTTTGTGTAGTTCATTCTTTAAAAAAGTTACATAATAAATAAATAAATTGTGATAGTTTCAATAAAACAGAAAAAATTTAAATAAAAAATATTTTATGTCCATATAAATAAATATTTATATTGTTCTCAGTATTTATTTTTAACATTTCTTACTTCTCTTATTATAGGATATAATGAAGTAACTGAAATAGTCTCTATGGCTCATCAAATAGAGGCTGTGTATTGTGATAGGCAAGGCTGATAAAGAAAATAAATTCACAATATGCTGTGACACAAGACTGTGAAATAGTAATATATATTTGAATAAATTAAAAAATGCTCTAATAAATTATTTAAACAATTTATTATTAAATCTGTATTTTTTAAATTAATGACACATTTGAAAAATTATATTTACAGTGAGTAATTCACTTAATACCTTTATTGCCAATTTTATTTAAATTACATCATATGTACATATTTGTTCAAAGGCTTTTCATGTATTGAATTGTGGCACTTTTGTCACTGAGAAAATGAAGAGCTGAGAAATTATAGAAGAGCATCCTTAATTGTTGATGTGGCATTTTTGGACTATGTTTAAAGGCTGAGTCATGAACCAGAAGCTGGTTAATAGCTTAAAAAAAACATTCTATTGGGATCCAATTTCCTATGGGACAAAAAGCTAAATATTAGTGGGGATGTATGTCCATATTTGAGTTAACTAATTAAAACTAATTCTTGATTTTTTTTTCTATTACAAGAGTTGTGTTTTACTATTCTACCCAAAATAATGGTTTGTTCAAATCAGTCATCAAAAGGCTAAGAGTAATATGACATTCATTCAAATGTTAATCATATCTACACTTCTGACCTTGACTGTGCAACTTCTTCAAAGGTCAACTCATTCACTGTTTTTTTTTTATCTGACTTTCACTTTAGAGCACATTGTCCCGACCAGCTGTTAAAGTGTATCACTCGTTCATGGAGCATACTCACATATCTATTGTGTCTGTGACCACAGCAGGTGAATCAAAACAATACATATAACTTAGCACAAAAAATAAGGAAATCTGTGTTTGGTTGACTTTTCCTTGGTTGTAACCATGCTTCTTGGTAGTAAATCACTTACTTATAAAGTATATTCAATTCCTTCAAATTGTGTCACAATTATGAGTTAAAATACATTTGTGAGTCAAGTAGCAGGTTGGAGTTAGGGTTGTGCCCTTGAAAAAAACTTGTGTGATGGTGTGGGGTGGCATCTCTCAAAACAAGACCCGACATCATTGAAAATCTAAATGCAGAAATATATTGAGATGAGATTCTGCAACCAGTGGCAATCACCTGTCTCTACTCTTAGTGGCTGAACTATATTCTTTAAGATGCCAATGGCTGCCCCTACAGATTAGGGTGCATCAGACAGCACCGCTAGATTTTGTGAAATCTGACTGAGAATGCTGTTCGTGCCCGAATAACCAACACAACCACACTGGGTGACTTGTGACTTCTTACATCTGGTCTAGCATTCTGTTTAGCTGTGATACTTTCTGGAGGGAGGCATCAGCTGATATACTGGTGCCATCAACTAAACCTTCTACATCAGTTTCTTTTTGTATTTTTGCTCTGTCGTCTCGAACCCCCAGACAGGTTCTGCTGGAGGTTTCTTCCTGTTAAAGTGGAGTTTTGCTTTCCACTGTTGCTTCATGCTTTCTCATTATGAGTGATACATGCTCATCCCGGAGGAGTGAACGTTGAAAGCCAATGACTCACTGCAATCTGCTGGGTTTCCTTAGATAGAAAACTTTTTTATTATTCTTCAATTTGAATAGTAAACTGAACTTCATACACGGTTTGATAACTAGGATCAATTTTAATGTATGTTTGTATGTATGACTGGACTGAAATTAAAAACATTTTGTAAAGTGCTTTGAGATTACATGTATTATGAATTGGCAGTATATAAATAAACTGAACGGAACTGGCGACCTGTCATAGAGACATACAGGACAAACAACCATGCAAGGGCAATTTAGAGAAACCAATCCACAATTGGGAGGAAGCCGGAGTACCCAGAGAGAACCCATGCATGCACAGGGAGAACATGCAACCTCCATGCAGAAAGACCCCAGGCCGGGATTCGAACCCAGGAGCTTCTTGCTGCAAGGCAACAGTGCTACGAACTGCATCACTGTGCAGCCCATCTTTTAAATTAATAAACTGTTAAATCGTCAATGCGCTTCATTACTTCAAGCATCAATATTTCAAATCCAAAACCCAATAAAAACAGAGTCAATAACAGAATAAGAAGAGAGAAATCATCATTTTTCATCCTCAACAGTGCTGCACAACCCACAAATACATTTTCCTTACAAATGACTTAAACAGCCTTTTTGTTTAAATAATATTTATTGCCAGGAAACATTTTTAGAACAAATAAATAATCAAACACAAATTTCCTTAATTTTTCAGTTTATAAGTCATAACAATGCTTTAAAGCACAAACGTTCCTAAGGAAATAGCAGTACAACAAAGACACTCAAAACCTAAGGCTCTTGATGATTGTTTTTTTCTTTCTATTGCATCTGCCTGAATGATGAAAAAGCTATTTTGCTCAGCAATATGTTACAATTTTAAACAAAATCATAAAACCGTACCTATATCACTTTCCAGGTCTTCTGTATGTATCCCTTCTTCTCCAATATTGAAAGCAGGATGAAACATAGATGAAAAAATGAAGAATAGAAAAAAGGATGGATGTCAGGAAAAAAATTGGTTAGGGATGGAGGAATCAAGAGCAAATAAGGAATGAAGTGACAATCCAGAGAAAGAAAAACAGGGGAAAAGGAGACTCTTAGAAACGGGTTAACCTAGAATATTACAGGAGCCTTTTGGCAACCTAAAGAAGTGCAGTGTTTGCTTTTAGTTTCACCACTTGATGGTGCAGTTTCACAACTTGGCAAATAAATAAAGTGTTATTTGGATTTCATAAAGCACTTCTTTATCATTATAAAGCAATATGTCAGCTCAAATGACGTGAGAAATCTGTGACACATTCCAAACATATGAAATGTTCCAAAACAAACCAAATCAAAGCTCTGAAAACACTAGTAGAAATCAACAATGGCATCACTCAAAACAAAAGAGGAAACCTACGTCTGAGAGCCCATACTGTTTCTAAACCACTACAGAGAACTGTGCATGTACAATGTAACACTAAATGATGTTTGGAGGCTTACCATCATCATCACACTCTTCCAGAGGCCGGGGGGCTTTGTCTCTACACCGGGGATCCAACCAGGATGTGGTCTTTGTGTTGTGGCTGTGAGGAAATAAACAACACAACACAATAATTCAGCAGCAAGCAGTCAATCTTTCATATCAAAGCACAGCAGGGGCACCTGAACACATCAATAAGAATTAGACAAAAAAGAAAATATGTCAGCAAGTTTGCAAAGGACAGACGCCGTCTGCTGCAAACACAGAAGAATGTAGGGACACAGGCAAGGTAACCATAAACAACCTGACTTTTGTCTCTACTGCTAGGTGAAAACAAATTGTAATTTAGTGATAGCAGAAATGAACATACAAGCTCTGAAAACACACAGCCATGTCCTGGTGGAGAGTCTTTGCCGTGCTGCAGAGGACAGAGAGGCGGAGGTAGTCAGGTAATCAGGATGTGATCTCCTTTTGAGATCGGGACATGCAGGGATTAACAGGAGAGCGGTTGCACCCAGGGGGCTGGGCAGGCCAACAGACCAAATCATTGTAAAAGACAGGTCAATAAGCCAACAAAAGGAGCAACAGTGGAAATAAAACAGAGTACACAAACACGTACAGCAGAGGCCAAAGAAAGAAAACTTACTCAGGCACTGCCAAGGCTGCGCTCATTAGACACAACTTTTAAACCATGCACAATGTGGATACATACTCTATGAAGTACAGTTCCCCGTTCTCGGTGTAGGCCATCTCCCAGTTTTCGGGTAGTGGTCCCAGAGGGTCCTCTGGAGAGACCTGGGGCTCTGCAAGCGTCTGCTGCCCACTCTCTGCAGTGGAAGTGGCTGCATTGTTAAGACCACAGGGTATAGCATTATCACGCACTGGGTACGGCCGGAGGATGCCACTGCGGCTCTCGTCCTGGTCGTTAGGGTTACCTGTGCACAACAAAGGAGAGGGGAAGAGACTACGCACTAAGGATCCTGGATGACACAATAAGCACAACATGGAACAAGAGAAACAGGAGAAAAACAATCACAGTTTGTCTTATGCATGCAAGATGGAGAAAACAAACATGCTCACTAATTTCATGCAACTTCAATCACCCCTAACTCCCAGTACTTTCCCTTCCCCCAGTTTACCTCTAGCTCACTGCTAGTGTAAGAAGAGGGGTAACAGGATATGCTTATTCCTACAGCAACAGTCCCTATCTCAATTTGACCCCCACCCATTTGACCTCTCTCGCAGTAAGTGTTTTTCTGTTTAGGCTAGGCCAACCCCCCATTACCATTTCATTTCCCCCTTCTGGCTAGATAAACTCCAACACTTCCCCAGGCCTTTCACTGGCTGATCAAATGCAAATTATCCACACAGGCAGCCTGGCAGGGGGATGAAGTGAGTGAAAAGATTCAAAGCATCAAAGTAGAAAGAAAATAAAAGCAGACGTCCTTCACACTGCAAACAGGTCAAAGACAAGCATGGGAAATACAGTCCTGTGTTTATACCCCTTGGTCTTTTTCATAATTTTTCACATTACAACCACAAGTTTCAATGTGTGATACTGGGATTTTATGCAATATACTAACAGCAAAGTAGACCATAATTATGAAGTGAACAAATAATATATATTTTTTTAAACATCTAAAGACCTAGGAAGTTTTTTTAAAATCACAATTACAGCAGCAAAAACCTTTAGCTTTCCCACAGATTACTTGCTGGTTTTAGGTTTTAACTTTGACTAGGCCATTCTAGCACATGGGTATGCTTTGATCTAAACCATTCTAATGTATCTCTAGTTGTATGTTTAGAATTGTTTTCCTGCGGCAAAGTGAACCTCCACATGATCACAAGTGTTCTGGAGCCTTTAACAGGTTTTCTTTACTTAAAGTATTGCCCTGCATGTACTTCCATGTCCCGTCTCAGCCCTCATTCCTCCAACCCCGCCCCACAGAAAGGTTTGTGGTTGTAATATCACAAAATGCAAAAAAAGCTAAATACTTTCGAAAAGCATTGTTTTTTAGGCTTAACTTTTAAATTGTTGGTATGTTTCAACTTGTAAAATATGAAAGAAAATTAAACTCTTCTGTTGCCAGGTGCAGGAGTACAACATATTTCTGAATAACATCACAATAAATAATGATGTGAGTGCTGTGATGTGCAATAAATTCAAATCCACCACAACCCTCCTCACAGGCAGATGGCAGTGTTAGGAAGAAAAGAATCTCCAACACAAAAACATGATGTAACTGCCAGACACCAATAATCTTACAACAGAGGAGAAAATCATACACATACGAACATCAGCTCTGTCCTTCTGCACTCCTCAAGGTGTACTTCCATGTGTAGTCAAAGGACATTACAAAAGAGTTGTTTAGGAAACTCGGCACAGATGGAAAACAGTAGACATGCAGAGCCCGAAAGAGCTGAAGAATCATGCACTTTGACAAACACAGAGAGGCAGGAGGGGTGCAGCGATACCCTCACCTGTAAAACTGTTGTTCATTTCCGTGGCCTGGTCGTCATCGTCGTCGTCAGCAGGCACTACTTTTTGCATGTCATTGTAGGACTTGGTGCGCTTCGGGGTGGACGGATGGGAGCCCACATCACTGAGAGTCACTGTCCCAATGATGGGCTGCCTTGGAGGCTTTGGGGTCCCATAATAGTTACCTAGGCAACAAGGAGGACATTAGCATGCTTGAGAGAAGGAGCAGGAGAGGGAAAGGGATGAAGAGAAAGAGTCAGGGATAAAGACAGGCAGTGCAGGGGGGACAAAGAAAAAGCAGACAGAGGATCTGCACATATTCTTAAGTGGAAAGTAAAAGACACGAAGCTGGATCGCATTGTGACTACAAAACCTGGAAATAAGCAGCTGATGGGAAACCTAGAGTGTTCCTGTTTGGGTCTGTGTTATGTAAACTCTGAAAGCATCGTGGCTCAACTCAATATTTGGCCCGTTCAAGCTGAAACTATATATAAATCAGAAATACATTAAGTTATTGTTGTCTTGCACATTTTACATATGATCAGACAGCCCCGCCTCCCTTTGCAGGGGCACCCATGTACATACATACATGGTTGTGCCTTCATGCATGCACCCATGTGTGAACTGATTGTGCAAACTTCAAATAGGAAACCTTGCCAATTTATGATTTCTTTACTTGAGTCTGCATGTTTCAGACACCATAGTTTTTTATAAATCTGTTTAAGGAATGAGATTATGGTTGTGTAGGACAGAGATATTTACAAGTAATTTTTCCTAAGTCCAAGTCATATCACTAAATATCTTGTAATCCAACTTCTCCATTACATATTTGGACACTTGGTTGGACAGTCGCTCTACCTATTACCCACAACTGATTTAGATCTTTCTGACTAAGATCCTTAAGGTCAGGAAGAGTGGTATGGACAATAAGATGGTGGAATAAACTGAGAGAAGTAAAGAACATGTGCATTATTATAGTTGATATTATCGTCACAATTGTCAGCACTATTATTGCATGGGAATGTTTTCCTTAAAAAGATACTCCTATTCATTACAGCTCCATTTGTTTGAGCAACAAAGTTGCATCCAGATTTGTGATAATTGTTGCTGAACCCAAAACCTTTATACAAATACAATGTTTTAAGTTAGTGCCTATCACCACCTTTTGGTTTATGGTTCTAAACTCTTAATACTTAAACTCTCTTTGACTGTCCGTTAATATTAATATATATAAGGTAATACAGTGGATTTTAAAAATTTACACACTCCTATCAAAATGTTAGGTTTTTGTGTTATATAAATTGTGACCATCATAAATCAGTCCAAAACTCTCTCCATTTTAAACTGACATTTATCCTGTACAATTAAACTAAAAAAACAGACAAATCTGTTAGAACAAGAAATAGGGGAAAACCTGAGAAATTCACAGATGTACGCACACCTTTTATTTTGATTGCAGATGACCCTAACCCTATGGGGCCATAGACAGTTGTATGATTGACCAGCAATGTACTAAAACAGCTTCAAGAGGCTGTCATAGAAAAAAATCACAGAATTGCTCAATATCCCCTCAGAAATCATGCATATTACACTATACAGTCGTGGCCAAAAGTTTTGATAATTACCTAAATATTAGAAATTGGAAAAGTTGCTGCTTAAGTTTTTATAATAGCAATTTGCATATACTCCAGAATGTTATGAACAGTGATCAGATGAATTGCATAGTCCTTCTTTGCAATGAAAATTCCACTGCATTTCATTGCTGTCATTAAAGGACCTGCTGAGATTTCAGTAATTGTCTTGTTAACTCAGGTGAGATTGTTGAGATCATTATGTCAGGCTGATTGGGTTAGAATGGCAGACTTGACATGTTAAAAGGAGGGTGATGCTTGAAATCATTGTTCTTCCATTGTTAACCATGGTGACCTGCAAAGAATCGCGTGCAGCCATCATTGCGTTGCATAAAAATGGCTTCACAGGCAAGGATATTGTGGCTACTAAAATTGCACCTAAATCAACAATTTATAGGATTATCAAGAATTTCAAGGAAAGAGGTTCAATTCTTGTTAAGAAGGCTTCAGGGCGTCCAAGAAAGTGAGGCAGTGAGGCGAAGACTTTTGGAAGATGGCCTGGTGTCAAGAAGGGCAGCAAAGACACCACTTCTCCAAAAAAAACCTCAGGGACAGATTGATCTTCTGCAGAAAGTATGGTTAATGGACTGCTGAGGACTGGGGCAAAGTCATAAAAGGCTTGTCCGGAGAAGAAAAGGTGAGCACTTCCATCAGTCCGGTGTCATGCCAACAGTAAAGCATCCTGAGACCATTCATGTGTGGGGTTGCTTCTCATCCAAGGGAGTGGGCTCACTTACAATTTTGCCCAAAAACACAGCCATGAATAAAGAATGGTATCAAAACACCCTCCAACAGCAACTTCTTCCAACAATCCAACAACAGTTTGGTGAAGAACATCGCATTTTCCAGCACGATGGAGCACCGTGCCATAAGGCAAAAGTGATAACTAAGTGGCTCGGAGACCAAAACGTTGAAATTTTGGGTCCATGGCATGGAAACTCCCCAGATCTTAATCCCATTGAGAAGTTGTGGTCAGTCCTCAAGAGGCGAGTGGACAAACAAAAACCCACTAATTCTGACAAACTACAAGAAGTGATTATGAAAGAATGGGTTGCTATCAGTCAGGATTTGGCCTAGAAGTTGATTGCGAGCATGCCCAGTCGAATTGCTGAGGTCCTGAAAAAGAAGGGCCAACACTGCAAATACTGACTCTGCATATATTTCATATAATTGTCAATAAAAGCCTTTGAAACCTATAAAGTGCTTGTAATTATATTTCAGTACATCACAGAAACAACTGAAACACAGATCTAAAAGTAGTTCTGCAGCAAACTTTGTGAAAACTAATAATTGTGTCATTCTCAAAACTTTTGGCCACAAATGTACATATAGATTGATGATCTGTCTGTCTATGAAGGGATATGATACATGAAATGAGCTAGATCAGAAGTAATAATTCTTTTAAAGTTTAGCATGTTTGCTATAAAGTTCTTCACCATTAAAATGTATTGTTAGTATAAATCATCCATATCATACATACATAAATTACATACATACATACATACACACATTTCACTTTTTCCATTGTAAACATATTTATCAATCCTAAAAGTGTGTAATTATGGAGTGAATGAAAACCATTGACCAAATTAATAAAGAGAACTACATTTAGTGTTATTTACAAATATAACAATGCTGTGGCTCAAGCATTTCCCTGTGATTTTTAAGAACTCAAACTTTATTTGCAAAACAAAGAATTTTTCACATTGTATAAAAGTAAAATGTTCCTGTAAAAATGCTTTACAAAATATGTCAAATAAAGACATCTGCAAACAAAATGATGAGTGCTTAATTTTATTTCCCAACTATGTCCCAGACTCCACTGAATTACAGTACATGACTGTCAGTGTTTTAGTGTTTAGCTCTCATGTTTCTGCAGCCGTTTACATTACTTGCTTTTCCCCCCCGAAGGAATACCTAAATCAGCACAAATAACTTGTTTCGTCTCCATATTTCTGATGCGACTCTTCAGCTGTCATCACTGTGTGCTGACAAAACTTATAAAAACGTTCTTCTGATTCATAAACATAGCAGAAGGTTTAAGGCTAGCA
>OY747709.1:36337399-36387399 GCA_963556495.2 Valencia hispanica
GGAGAAGAAAAGGTGAGCGCTACCATCAGTCCTGTGTCATGCCAACAGTAAAGCATCCTGAGACCATTCATGTGTGGGGTTGCTTCTCATCCAAGGGAGTGGGCTCACTTACAGTTTTGTCCAAAAACACAGCCATGAATAAAGAATGGTACTAAAACACCCTCCAACAACAACTTCTTCCAACAATCCAACAACAGCTTGGTGAAGAACAATGCATTTTCCAGCACGATGGAGCACCGTGCCATAAGGCAAAAGTGATAACTAAGTGGCTCGGGGACCAAAACGTTGAAATTTTGGGCCATGGCCTGGAAACTCCCCAGATCTTAATCCCATTGAGAAGTTGTGGTCAGTCCTCAAGAGGTGGGTGGACAAACAAAAACCCACTAATTCTGACAAACTCCAAGAAGTGATTATGAAAGAATGGGTTGCTATCAGTCAGGATTTGGCCCAGAAGTTGATTGAGAGCATGCCAAGTCAAATTGCAGAGTTGGTGAAAAAGGGCCAACACTGTAAATACTGACTCTTTGCATAAATGTCATGTAATTGTCAATAAAAGCCTTTGAAACATATAAAGTGCTAGTAATTATATTTCAGTATATCACAGAAACAACTGAAACAAAGATCTAAAAATAGTTTTGCAGCAAACTTTGTGAAAACTAATATTTGCGTCATTCTCAAAACTTTTGGCCACAACTGTAGAGCTACTACATATAAGTTTGACATTAATGAATCAATGATGAGACGTTGGCTTTAATGGGCAAAAAGAAGATGAAAAGGAAGATAGCAACCAATGACTTTTCTGGTAGGTTAAAGTATGTTTTATTTCCTAACCAGGCATGTTATTGTCATGTTGGTCTTGTGTTGATGCCGTGCTGCTGATTTTCAGGCAGAGTTTTAAAAAAAGAAGAAGCAAAATCTTCCATATACCGTCTTTCTGTTTAAATATCTCATGATACAATATGAAACCCTGCAGCTTATATTCAAGTGTGGTCTATATATGTACAAAATGCATTGTCTTTTAACTTTAGCTGGTGCGGCTTATATTCAGGTATGCTCAGTAATCCAAAAATTACAGTATTTCAATTAAATATCAACTTTAATTCTTAAAGACATGCAGGAGTTTGAAAAATTTTTTTAACTGAGTTCCTGGCTTGATGACAATGTTAAATAATATTTTTCATTAAAAAATGTGCTTTAGTTTTAGTTTAGTTTTCTCCAAATGACCACAAATGCAACATAATCACCCAAAAATAGTATTACTATCAAAATTATTTTAACACATTCATCTTCCCTTGTGGCTTCCATAATGGAGAAAACAGGGTTAGGGTTATGTAATGAAATGCACTTCATAATATAAACCACAGGATGTCTGGTAATATGTTAATATATGGATGTGAACTAATATCTTTGTATAGTATTTTTCACTGTGAGGCTGTTGTGATTCTGTCTATGTTATTATTTAAATGACTGATGGGCAGATTTTTTTTAACATTTAAACAAAAGAATATAGCATATCCTGTAGGACTGGAAATTTTTTTGTACCATATATAAACAGAAAAAAATGAATTTGTAGAAAAATATAATTTTCTTTTTTCAAGTGCAACAAATACTGTGAGGGTCAAACTCAAACAAGGATTGCATTATTAATTTTTTTATTGAGTTTATTTGATAGGGACAGATACACAATTACATAGACAACAGCCCCATGCGTGCATCCTGGTGCTTATAGGGTGAGCTAATTTGCAGCACTTGTCCCTAGATGGGCTTTTATAATAGAATCTAAAGTACTACAATAAACAGAGTAAAAATGCAATACAGTAATTGTAGCAACATAATAAAATGCACAGAATACATCAGACTAGAACCTGACAGTTAATACATTAAACATATTACAGTTCTGTTTCTGACACAGCCATATTTTGATTTGTTTTTTAAAATCATTTAATCTGGTCACAGATTTTAGGTGAACCGGAAGTGAGCTCCAAAGTCCAGTACCTCTCACAGATAGAGTATTTTGAGCAAAAGAGGTTTTACAGAAAGGAACCTTACAGTCTCCCTCTGAGACTGCTCTGTTGAGTCTGCTATAGCCCTGTAGTTTATTTATACAATCACTTAGTGGTTTAGGTGCAAGACCCCTAAGACATTTAAAAATCAGTTTTAAAAGATTTAAATTAATTAAATTTGCTAAACCTAAAATGCTTAACATAGCTAAAATATTACAAAGATGAAATCTAATTAGCTTTTAATGTACAACTTTCAAAGCCCATTTGTAAAGAGTTTCTAGTGGTTTGGTGAGTTTTTGACCAGACCGTAGCTCCGTACAACAGATTTGACAGAATCATAGAATTTAAGGACATTTCTGCACACTCATTTTTTTATTATTATAAAACAACTTATGTTTGATCTGACAGTTTTGCAGAATTTTTTAACATGACTTTTAAAATTCTACTGAGAATCTAAAATTATTCCTAAGTCTTTTTCTTCTGATACTTGTTCAATAGAATCCCCTTTAATTTGAACTTGCAAAGGCTCTAATGAAGTTGTCCTGATGGAAAAGCAAATATACTTTGTTTTCTTAGTATTATTGACCAAAATCAATGTAGATTTTTTTCCCTCTCATTGAGCACCTCTAAATTATTCTAAATTATCCTCTTGAACCTTGGATTAAAAACAGTTCACACAAGAGTCTTTCACACAATAAAGCTTTTTTGACATATCATGCTAAGTAAATCTTCATTAGTACAGACAGAATAACTGCATAGTGCAGCATGAGATTAAGTGATTTATCATTAAGCCATTGCTGTAATATTTGCTTTGAAATAAAATTCCATAGAATTGACATAAATGTGCAGTATATATTGTCTTTCTATGTTTCAATGCCCATAGCACTGTATTTTTACACGTGCAAAACATCCGCGGCAGATTATGCTACAGTATCAGATGTGTTGAAAGCCGCACAATAGCGTAACAGGAGTTTAAAAATGTTTGCCTGATCATGGTCTTATAGGAGAAGTCAGAGAATCAACTAAGCAATAAGGCTCTTTTCAAGTTCAAGTTAAAGCACTCTCACCATATAGGTCAATAACATATTATCCTTACAATTGCACTGCAGCAGAAAACAGTACATTCAGATTATAATCTTATATTTTATATTTCTCACCATCTTTACTGATTTTAATTCTAAAGAGATATACAATACATCTTTTCATATTTGAATGTTTACCTTAGTCTTTCCAGTATGCCAGCTCACACTTCATCCCTGAAGTTATATCCAACCCACAAAGCACCATATAATGAGCAAACTAAGTCCTGCTCCGTCCTACACCTGTAGTGCTAATAAAGAAACAAATATTCTGTCTGTGTTCTTAAAATTATACAAAAGATAAACTGGCAATAGATAAATTGAGAAATTCCTCAGACTGAGCAGACACAAATCCCTCACAAGAAGAAAATGACATGATAAATCATCCAACAGTCAGTTTACAGAAGCTGCACACAAGCTAAGCACTGCTTTGTATTCACCTCAGCAGAGAGAGATGAGATGAAAGTGAAGGTGTCTGGGAGTTTGAATCATAGGAATGGGAGGTCCCCTGATAGAAGACAATGTTTTTGAAGCTCAGTGTGCTTTACAAAGACTGTCTTCTGTTATTGCAGCCATTTTCACCACAATGTCTCAAAGAGGCTAACTAATGCAAGTGTGCCACTAGTAGAAGCTATTGGATACATTTTTACATCCTCATCATCACATGATAAATATGTATTTCCCTAGAAGTTACAATAAAATTGTATGACACATTTAGTACCACACTGTTTGTCATGCCAAATAATTATGTTGCATCTTAAATCAAACAGTAAAATTATAAGTCTATCTTTGACAAGAGCTCATAAAAGTTACAGGATGCTGTACAAAAAAATAAGAAAAAGTTCAATACAAATCTTTTTAAAAACAAAAAGAAAGGGGAACTTCAGGTATTCAACCATTGTGTGAAGTATTGTATCAATTCCCAGGAATTTGTTAAATTGCCAGCTGAAGCTTAGCCCCCTCTATTTATGATAATGGTGTCGGGTCACTGTTGGGAAGACTAAAACTAGTTAACCTAGAAGCTGTTTCCCTTTAAAAAACCCATGTAGAATAGACTATATATATATACACACATATATATACACACACACACTATATATATATATATATATATATATATATATATATATATATATATATATATATATATATATATATATATATATATATATATATATATATATATATATGTACATTACTGAGCAAAAGTTTTAGCCCGATGGAAACAAATGCTGTAAACAAAGAATGCTTTCAGAAATATAGTGATTGTAAAAAAAAAAAATCAATTTACAAAATGCAAAGTAAACAAACAAATGAAAAGTCTAAATCAAGTCAATATTTGGTGTTACTACCTTTTGGCTTCAAACCAGCATAACTTCTTCTAGGTACACTTGCAATAAGTCAGGGAATGTATGATCAACTAATTATACCAAACAGGTGCTAATTATCATCAATGCCACACATAGGTTGAAACGCAGTTATTACCTGAAACAGAAACAGCTGTGTTGGAGACTTAAAACTGGGTGAGGAAAAGCCAAACTCTGCTACCAAGGTGAGGTTGTGGAAGAAAGTTTTATGTCATGGCAAGATTGAGCACAGCAACAAGACACAAGGTAGTGTTACTGCATCAGCAAGGTCTCTCCCAGACAAAGAATTCAAAGCAGACTGGGGTTTCAAGATGTGCTGTTCAAGCTCTTTTGAAAAGCACAAAGAAATGGGCAATGTTGAGGATGGTAGACACAGGGGTCAGCCAAGGAAACTGCAGATGAAAGACAAGTCAACTTATTACCCTTCGAAATCGGAAGATGTCCAGCATTGCCATCAGCTCAGAACTGGCAGAAACCGGTGAGACCCTGGTGCAACCATCTACTGTTAGGAGAAGTATGGCCAGAAGTGGTCTTCATGGAAGAGTTGCAGCCAAAAACCTATTCCTCTGATGTGGAAACAAGGCCACGCGACTCAAGTTTGCAAGAAAACATAGGAACTGGGTTGCAGAAAAATGGAAGCAGGTGCTCTAGACTGATGAGTCAAAAGTTTAAATATTTAGCTGTAGCAGAAGGCAATACATTTGTTTTTGTCGAAGGGCTGGAGAGCAGTATTGAGTTGCTATAGGCAACAGTGAAGCATGGTGGAGATTCCTTCAACATTTGGGGCTGAATTTCTGCAAATGGAGTTGGAGATTTGATCAGGATTAATCAATCAATCAATAAAATATTATATGTAGAGCCCTTTTCATGATAAAATCAGCACAAAGTGCTTTACATGATAAAAACAGAAAAAGAAAAAACATATATAGCTAAATTAATCTTACACAATCAGTTAAACTCTTAGCACACATAAGACACATACACACCCTGTACCCCGCCCCTTCACTGCAAAAACACTGCTCAATCCGTTCCTATCTCTTTAAAAGAACATACAATAAAAATAAACATCTAGGATGAGACCACTGTGAGAAAACAATATTTGGGAGATCCATCCACACTGGAAGCCACCCATACAGCCCAGAAGAGTCACCACAGGGACCGCCACGATCAGGGCAGGCAGGTATCCACAACCCAGCCATATGGCTGCAGTGCAGAGCCACCACGACAAAAGTGATTCCAATTGCAGCGACATCCACGGCTAAACTGGCAGGGCTCCCAGCAAGAAGGATCCCCATGAAGGAAACACTGGAGTTAGTCTGTATAAAACAATTCGTAAAAGAATTCAGTAACGCATAATAATAATCAAAATAATCAAAATGTACAAATAAACAGATAAATGATAATAAAATATTATATTAATTGAAAATATAAGTAAGTGAAATAAAGGATAAGGATAGAAGATAAGATAGAAGATAAGGAATAAAAAATACATTAAAGAACTCACATAAAAGCCAAGTCAAAGGTAGGTCTATAGCTTCTTTTTAAAAACATCTGCAGTTTCTGCGGCCCTGAGGTTCTCCGGCAGGCTGTTCCACAGACGAGGGCAGTAGTGGCAGAATGAGGTATCGCCATATGTCTACGTTCTGATTTGTGGAAAAACTAAAAGACCAGTACCAGAAGACCTCAGGGAGCGTGAGGGGTCATACTTTAAAAGAAGGTTGAATAAGATGGGCCAAGCCCATTAAGACATTTATAAACTAAAAAAAGAAACTGAAAACCAATCTTAAAATGCACAGGGAGCCAACACAATGACTATAAAACTGGTGTAATGTGTTTCCGTCCCCTGGTCCTCGTCAGCACACGTACAGCTGAGTTCTGAAGTAGTTGTTGGCTTGAAATACTCTTTTTGGGAAGACCAGAGAGCAGCACATTACAATAATCTATACTACTGAAAATAAGAGCGTGCATCAACACCTCTGTGCTGGCACGAGAGAAATGGGCGGACTCTGGCAATTTCTTTAAGATTAAAAAATCCTATTTTGGTCGTATTTTTTATATGAGGAATAAAATTGAGCTCAAAGTCAAAAAGGACATCCAGATTTCTTACACAATGAGAAGGTTTAAAATTTTGCAGTTCTTGTAAAATAATCTCTCTCTTGTCATCAGGACCAATGATTAAAACTTCAGTTTTGTGCTGGTTGAGCTGTAAAGAGTTATCTGTCATTCATGAATTGATATCTAAAATACAATTCAAAAGTATATTTACTGGCTCAACGTTATCAGGAGATATGGCAATGTAAAGCTGTGTATCATCATCATAGCTGTGGAAATCAATGCCGTGCCTCCTTATGACATCCCCAAGTGGTGGCATGCAGAGATTGAAAACTATTGGGCCTAAAATGAATCCTTGGGGAACCCCACACTGAATGTCATGGGATCCTGAGGAGTGAGTATCCATACTTACAATTTTTTTTCCATCTGTGAGATAGGAGTAAAACCATTTTTAAACAGTACCTGAGAGACCCATCAGACTTTTTAGTCTGTGCAATAAAATGTGGTGGTTAACTGTATCAAAAGCTGTGCTTAGATCCAGTATTACCAGAAGGGAGTTTTTCCGTGAATCCAAGCTGCACCTGAGGTCATTAACAGTCTTTAACATAACTGTCTTGGTACAGTGGTTTGTCCTTAAACCAGATTTATATTTTGTCTGACAGGTAGAGATTTCCTGGTGATAACATTTCTGAGATTGTTCATGTTAATAGTCCTGTTTGGGTGGTGACTCCTGATGGCTGCATGCGGTGCCTTGGGGGGGTTGCACTGGCGGACATGGGTTACTGGCCTGGTGGCCGTGCTGCGCCTGGGTAGTGTCTGGGGTGGGCCTGGGGATTCGGGGCTCGGGGGCGCCGCGGGGGGGGGGCTGGGTGTTGAGCGAACTCAACCTGGGTGTCTAGTGTCTTTTGTGTTTTGAGAGTAGAGCGAATGTCAGGGTGGGTTTAGTTCCCCTTCTGGGATGGGGCTTGGGGGACTGCCTTGGGGTCCGTGGGGCTTTGTGGTGCTGTGGCCGTGGGCCCCAGGTCGAACGTACCATGGCCTCCCTCCCCTGGTGGATCCCGGTGAACAGCGGTGCCTATTGGGATCAGTGGGGGAGCTGGCTCCCTGGGAAGACATTTTGTCTCCCAGTCCTTCCCTCCCCATCCCTGGACACGTCTGTCCACCCGCTCCATCACTTTACCACTCATATAGGGTCTTTGGGCATGGGCACATCACTGGGGTGCGAGGAGGGGCTTCCCTCTTCGCTATCCCGTGGTGTCCTGGGTCCCAATTTTAATATACAACTTAGACACTCCCACTTATAACATTCTCACACAACACATATGTAGGGACTTTGGGGTGGGCACACTTTTCGGCATCCAGAGAGGAAGCGGTACAATCAGCTTCACCTCTGGTGCCGGTGCCCACTGTTAAACCATATATAGACACTGAGGGCTCGGGGTGGGGGTTGGGGGATGTGTGGCTGCCTTCCCCACATCCCACCCCTCTGTTTTAAATGCACATTAAAATAACATGCATCAACACCATACTCGAGCGGGAGGATGGAGGCTAGGGGTCTTTTCACACCCCTGTTCGCTACGGGCCATCAGGGGTTGGGGTCCGGAGGAGGACAGGCGGTCTGGTCGGGGTCCTGGGCTGTCGGGCTGCTTTGCCACTGTGGGGCCCTTGGCGATCTGCTTGTCTCCGTCCTAGAAGGTAGGGGGTCCACCTCCCGGGTCCGGGGGCTGGTGGCTCTACTGGGGCATCGGTACCTGGACCTGGGAGCATAAAGTGTGCATGGGGTGTGTGAGTGAGGGTACAGCGTCATTTTTTGGGGTGTCTTGGTGAGTCAGTGAGAATGTATGGGTTTAAGAGGGAGGGAACGTATGACTGTGTCTGTATGTCTTTGTCTGCCTGTCAGGTTGGATCTTGGTCTGCCTCCTAGCCTGGCGCACCTCAGGCCTTACACTTAATGGAGGGCCTATTTCCCCTCCGTCACTCCCCGCTGGTGACGGGGGCCCCTGCCTGCCGGTGCATCGCAGGTCAATCCGGTTCGGACCTGGTGCGTGCCTGGCCGGGCCTGGGGGGGCCGGTGTGTCGGTCGGCCGATGCGCTGGGCCGGTATCTTCCTTTGGTTGGTTGGGGCACCTCTTTTAGAGGTGCCAGGTTTGGGATTGTTGGGTGGTGCCTGCTCGGTGGCTCGGCGGGATGCGGATCCGGCGTCTCTGCTCGTTTGATCACCTGTTCTGTGCGCACCGTGCGTGGCCGGTTCATTGGCGGGTTGGACCGGCCCTGGCCCTTGTTGGATGCATGGTCTCGGTGCCCTGCATTGCGCGGGATCAGGACCCGGGAGCTGGTACAACTTGGCGTCCAGATGCTGGCTGAGCCCGGCCTGGGGATGCTGTCCGTCCCCTGCGGCTATCGGTGGGGCGCTGGGATGTTGGCGGTGGGGATTGGCCAAGGGCGGAGGCTGCGCGTGGCAGCCGGCGGCCAGCCGCGGCCCCTGCAGTGCCGGGGGCCCCTCGTCGGCCGGTCCCTTGTCGGTTCCCTGCTGGGGGGTGGGGTACCCCTGGGCCCCGGCTCCCCCGGTCCGTTGACCGCCTCCGCCTGGGGCTCTGGCGGTCCTTTGGACGTCTTTGCTCCAGTCTCCTTCATGTCTGCATCGATTCCTGGGAGACGGATTGATGTCTGCTCACACCAACTATCGAACACTCTTATGGAGAAACCTTATATGCACCAGCATGCTAACACACACACATAGATGTGGGGTCTCTGGTGTTTAAGGAAATATTCTTGGGCTGAGGTTATCATTACTAGAGCTTGATTAATCGGTACCATGAGTTTTTCTGTGACATTGTTGTTGTATTTTTATATCTATTTTTGTGTGATGTGGTTGTGTAATTCTTAGTTCACAATGTTTGGTTGGTTTTGTCGATGTTCCTTTTTTGTGTTTTGTTTTGTTTTTCCCCCTCTCTCTGCCGTCCTGTGGGTATGGAGGGAGACTTCAATGTCTTCCTGTGTTTTCTTTGTTCCCCTCCCTTTCTTGTATTTTCAACTCACCCGCTCTCTTGACTTTTTGTTTCATACCCCTCTTCTTCATCTTCCTCCTTAATTTTCCGTCTCCGTGTCCATAACATCAGGAAATAAAAACCCCAACAATTCATAATAAAGATTTTTCACACATATATCAAGTGGAGTACTATAGCAAAAGCTGTACTGCTCAGCTTGTGAAAGTAAATCTGTTGGGCTTCTACTTGGTACTCAGACACCAATTCTGAGCTCCACACTGCCAAACAGGACACATAAAAAAAAAAAAAAATAGTCCTGTTTGAAGAATGCTTGTGACTGTGGTTGGTAAAGATGACTGGGATGCAATTTATTTTTTGGGAACTTAAATTGGGCAAAGGTATAGATGGTATACTGTGGATTGTGGCCATTAAACTGTCTACAGAATGACTGGGATCATGTCCCAGTCATTTGGATGAGAAATTGTGAATAGCATAAAATATGTTATTTGTTACGATCTGACTGCCCAACCTGTTAGAATGAATGGCATCCTCCTTGAGTAGAGAGCATCAGTTCCAAAATAGGTTAAAATGACCAATGAAAATTGCAATAAAAGTTGGACACACAGTTTGAAGCCAAGTGTTGAGACCTAGGGTGTCGCTGAAATGGTTTACTGTATGCATTTTTTAAATGGAGTAAGAGGTCCAGAGACAACAATATTCTTTCCAGAGTTTTTAAGAGCAGTTAAAGACTTCTAAAATCAGACTTTCAAATCTCAGAGGTACCATCAGCAATATAATTACATCCAACCTGCACTACAAGAGTTTTGATGTCAGGATAATCAGTGAGTACAGAAGGAAGTAGAGTTAGTATGTCTCTAACCGGCACACACACACACACACACACAGGCACACACTCGCACATGATTTTCAAGGCCAGAGAGGTCAAACGCATGGGAATATTTTAAGTTTGCCCATGTCAAACAGAGGTTTGAATGGCCTGCACAGTTTTGGTTTCAAACCACAGCAGAACAGCTGCCATGTATGATGAGCAGTAGAAGAGATGACACCCTGTGACAACTCATGAGTCATAAAAAAAGAAACAAGGCCGCATTTTTATAAGCTGTCGAATGCACTTCAAATATAGAGACTTCTAACTTTCTTTCTGCAGAATTTTACTTTGAATAAGTGTTGAACATTTCAATGCACCCTTGATTAATTAATTAATTAATTAGGTGTCAGCCTGGCTTAATGTGTAGACTTTGTGCAACCGACCAATGCCATTTCCACACGTAGCTGGGTTTCTCACAAAATGAAGATATTTTTCTACGATTTTGCCTGTCATCCACACGAAAACGCTGATTTAGGGCACCAAAAACGATTCTTTCTATAAACTCCGGCCAAAGTAAAGATTTGTGTTTTCTCTGTTTTAAGTGTTTGCTTGTAGACAGAAATAACCGGAGTTTTAGGCTCCACAACGTCACTGTCCACGACAACAATGCTCCAACATCACTTGTGCGACCTGTGTTTTATTTTTTTCCCCGGCTAAGTGTGTACATGGCCTGAATTTACATCATCATGTTTAAATCACATCTATTTGTGTAGGTAATAATATCTAAATGGACCAGATTTAAAAGAGGCAAATTAATAAATAATACATACAGTTTATAAATACAGATAATTTAATTTACATTGATTCTACAATCTCCATTATTACAATTTGAATAGGTTTGATAAGAACAGATTAATTCCTTTTGGAGACACACTGATGACTGAGTTGAGGATAATTTTTATTTACTTTCAAGTCATTCTCAATATATATTTCCCCTTTTTCATTTCGTAAACTGGATTATTATTTTCTAGGAATAAATAATCAAATTATTAAATGCATATTTTATATTCTACTTCTAAAAGGTTTAAACCCTAAAACGTTTATGCAGTTGTAGCTTTGTGAATTGAAACACCTCAAGACCTAAACTTTCGCACATTTTCTTTTATCCACAAGCAAATCACACACAGCTGACCAGTTTTTGCCTATCAGTAAATAAACATAATTGCAATGCTGAATGTTAAACTACAAAATAAAAGACCATAACTTTGTCGAGCTTTTGAAAAAAAATCCCCTTACCCTTTTTTTTTTAAGCAAAATATTATTTTGCTAGACTCAAACAATTCATCAAGTGATGGAGAGACTGTAGTCCCAGCTGAATGAAAGACAGTCAAAAACCAGAAAGAGCATCAATTGTTTCAGAGTACAACAGTAACAGTGGGGTCAGGCACATCTCATTGCTATCATTGTGGTGAGTCGATAAAGAAACAATGACAGGCCACAACCAGGTCTCGCTCTGATGTACTAATTTACTGTGACAGTCATCAATGGGTGTTTTGTTCATTCAGCTTGAGAACTGTCTGTGTCTTGATGTTTACAACTTATAACACAAACACACTTAATCTGTGGTTGTGCGTGAGCATATGCCCTTTTGTGAGCAGATTCTAGCATCAGCATGAGCAATGTTGCAATTTATACAGCTGCCACCAATGCACACCACAATACAGTCCTCATTTTAGCAATAAATGCTACTGTTTGTAGGCCACCTTGTTCACACACACCTTTGTAGCTCTGCTCACTGATTTTCTATGGGATTGAAATTCAAATCATAGACTTTGCTGTCATTAAAACATTTGAATGAATTTGGGCACTTTACTTAGGGTAATTGTTTAATATGGAAGTGTATCAATATGTATCTCATGATGACATCTATTTTGTAAAGTGCATCAGTCCTTCCTGCAGGTAAATATCCCCATATAACATGATGATCCACCCTATATTTCGCAGCTGAGAAGGTGTTCTCCAGGCTTGCAAGTTTGCCCTTACTTCCTTCAAATTTAAAACTGGTCATTAAGCCCACGCTTTGTACCTTTGCAGACTGTAATCTGGCTTTTTATGTCGTTTTTTTAACTAACAGCTTCTTCCTCTCTGAGTGGCATTTAGGCCAATGTCATTACAGGACTTGTTTTACTGTGGCTGATTGCACTACTGTACCAGCTTCAGTCAGGTTTTTCACAAGGTCTACTTCTTTTGTTCTGGGGTTGATTCACACATTTCATTCCAAAACATTTTCATCTCTGAGACACTCCTCCCTGAACTGTATGATGATTGGACACTCCCATAATGTTTATATTTACTTATTGTGTGAACAGAAGGGACCTTTAGGCATCTGAAAATTGATCCCAAGAATGAAGAAGACATATGGAGGTCCACAATTCTCTTGTTTGATTTTTTGGGGATTTTTCCATGATGTCACACAAGGAAGCAGTGTGGTTTAGGTGTTGCCTTAGGATAGATCCACAGATGCACCTTTTTTAACCCACTAAGAGGTAAATTAACCATTATCATTAGCCTATAAAAACTAGGGCATCATCATCGGGGCTTCTCAAATGGTTAAAAGAAATGTAAACTATATAAACTGTATGTAAACTTATGACTTTGAGGACTGTAATAAAAAAAACCTCATTACATTTAGCAAATAGAAATAATTTTGGTAAACCTGACTGACCTGAAACAGAAAAAGGTTGAGTTTAATTTAATTTAAGATATAGATAATAAAACAGTTATATGTCTCTTCACACAGTAAAAGTAAACATCTGTTTTCAGGTGCGTCTGACTTTTCTTTTGCACTATTAAAGGTTTGATACAGGTATAATAAAGAATAAAACTGATGCTTGCAGTTCAACTAAAACATCTCAGTAACTACGACTGAAAATATCAAAAATTAAATAACTTCAACAAACCTGAAAAGCCCAGACTTTAAAAATATATTAGAACGCCACATCTTATTTGACAGTTTTCTTATATTTCTATAGTATTTATTTAATCTTCCCTGAATACTTGCAAACTAAATCATTGCAGGGAAATGTGACCAGCCCATCTGCATACCTCAAATAAGCTTCTGAAAAGCTGATTTTGCATTTACCAAGTCAAGCAGCCATTATTGATAAAAATGGGGTTAGTAATGCCAGGTTAGTTGTGATGCTCATGTAGATCTTTCTACTAAACTAGATGGATGCTAAACAACTTTAGAAGCTCTCTGGAAACACAACACCTTGCAATATGGAGATTAAGATCAAGACGGTCCATGTCAGGCTTCCAGAACTTCTACAGCAGTCACACAGACATACTAATCTCACTTAAGCCATCACAGAGATTTTCTGTTGAGTGATGATCTGACCATTGGTCTTAAATGCTATAAGTTTTTAAGGCTACACATCACAAATGATCAGAAGACGCAGTATCCCAGGCTATTTATTCTACACAAGTCCTATTTTGTGTTATTTCATTAAAGAGCAACCCACCCCCAAATCAAAATTTTTTGCTGATAAACTGTATAAATGAGTGTCTAATAGTGCTGTCTACATGTCTGGTCATTATTTTTGGTATTTTAGAACATTTTAGAGATAAATAAAATAAAATTTCTACCAAAAACCCTCAGTGTTGCACCTTCTTCAGGTTAAAACTCTACACTGCACTTGAACTTGAATCGGACATTGTTATTCGGTCTGCGGTGAGGGCTGACGTCAACCATCCTGCTGCTGTGGGGTATAAAGGAAGCCGGGTCTCGGCCACGGCTCCTCCACAGAACCTCCCTCGCTTTCCTCTGGTGAAGGAGGTGGAGAGAAATCCATCCACCTCAGAAAACTCGCTCTGAGACAAAGGAGCTCTTTCTCTCTGTTGCTCTTTCACAGTCTGTATGTGCCACTGCAGTAGCGTTGCTGTCAACATTTCATTTACAGTGCAGACCCCCCCCAGCCCTCTCCCCCGAGCGTTCAACTTTTGATGATTATGATTACCTTGGAGGTGTTGAGGGGATCCGTTTCGTTGGCCTCAGGATCGGGTCTCTGCTTTTTGCAGATGACGTGGTCCCGTTGGCTTGATCGGAACGTGATCTACAGCTTTCGCTGGAGCGGTTCGCACCAGAGTGTGAAGCGGCTGGGATGAGAATCAGCACCTCGAAATCCGAGGCCATGGTCTTGAGCCGGAAAAGGCCGGGGTGCCTTCTCCGGGTCGGGGATGAGGTCCTTCCCCAAGTGGAGGAGTTCAAGTATCTGGGGGTCTTGTTCACGAATGAGGGAAAAATGGAGTGGGAGATCGATAGACGGATTGGTAGGGCATCTGCAGTGATGCGGGTGCTGTACCGGTCTGTCGTGGTGAAGAGAGAGCTGAGCTGAAAGGCGAAGCTCTCAATTTACCGGTCAATCTACGTTCCTACCCTTATCTATGGTCACGAACTCTGGGTGGTGACTGAAAGAACGAGATCACGGATACAAGCGGCTGAAATGAGCTTCCTCCGTAGAGTGTCTGGGCTCTCCCTTAGAGACAGGGTGAGAAGCTCAGTCATCCAGAGGGGGCTCAGAGTAGAGCCGCTGCTCCTCCACATCGAGAGGAGTCAGTTGAGGTGGCTCGGGCATCTGGTCAGGATGCCTCCTGGACGCCTCCCTGGTGAGGTGCTTCAGGCACGTCCCACCGGGAGGAGGCCCAGGGGAAGGCCCAGGACACGCTGGAGCGACTATGTTTCTCGGCTGGCCTGGGAGCGCCTTGGGATTCCTCCCGAGGAGCTGGAACAAGTGGCTGGGGAGAGGGAAGTCTGGGTGTCCTTGCTTAAGCTGCTGCCGCGACCCGACCCCGGATAAGCGGAAGAAGATGGATGGATGGATGGATGGATGGATGATAAAACCCAAATTCAGTTTATCAGAAAACCAGACATAAGATCAATAAAACCAGAATTTAATAAATAAATGATATGTAATGGACATACATTCACACTGAAAATAGCTGATTTGACAGTTGTCTAGCAGCCAGTCACTGACAATCACAATGAAGGTAAGCCACAAAAGCTCAATGTTAAAAAAAGTTCACTCTGCTGTACGGAAGGTTCAGAGAAAGGAAAACATGATGGGGGAGCCTTGAGAGAAACCCATTTATACCTTATGGGAGATTCACAAGACATGGACTGTGGAAGGAATCAGAGCTTCAAGAGACAGCGCACATGAGCTACAACTATCGGATCCTTTGGGATAAGCCACTTCTGAAAAAGAGACAATGCCAGAAATGTCTTAACCAGGTTAAGGAGATAAAGGACTGGACCTCTGCTCAGTCATATAAAGTATTTTCAGATTAAAGGACATTTAATAATTTATTTGGAAATCAAACTCTCAAGTCTGGAAGAAGAGTGGACAGCCGCAGAAAATAACTAGGCTACTTCATGCTTCCCTCTGATAAAAAGCTTTAAAGAGATGCAGATTCTATTTTCCAGAAGGACATGGAAAAAGCCCAAACTGCCAAAAATACAAACACCTAGTTTATAGACCATGGTATCATTGTGTTTGAATGGCCTGGAAATTCACCAGACAAAGATGAGAGACATTAGACCCAACAATGCAGATGAGCTGAAGGCCATTTATAAAGCAACTTAGGTGTTCATTACACCTCAGCATAGCCACAAGTAATGAGTGCATCTATTGTACATGAATATACATTAGTTGGACAAAATGTAAGTACTAAAAACCTTTTTTTCATTTGTCATGCAATAGTCTAATCATTTGAAAAACTAAATGTTGGGTTTTAATTAGCTATAAGTGATGAGTATAAAAAAGAACAGAAATAATGGTGGTGAGCTGTTCCATTTAGGACCATAAACCACCGTTTATTTAGAGGTCAATGAAAAGAGCTTTCATTGCTGGAGTTATAAGTAAAGTATATTTGAGTTTGAAGTCCAGTATGTTTGGTGAAAGTAAATGGTGAATCTTGAATCTGTGCCGAAAACACCAGGGTTGCATCTGTTGGCAGGAAGAACAATCAAGTCCACATCCACTAATAGTTACCATGTGTGAAAACAGTCTGTGGTACAGTCAGGATGAGGCACGCCAATGATGGCATCATGACAATCTTTTTTAACAAATTTTCAAAGCAAAAAAAGCAGTTTTCTGCACCATCTGTCTTTGTCAATACAGTCTGATCTCAGCACACATGTAAACCTTGTTGCAAGACAGCTGAGGCTGTCAGACACATGGGAGTTTTCAGGTCTAATACAAATGCAGAGGCAAAAAAAAGTAAAGGTAGCTATGTAACACAGGAATCAGGGGTATCTGATGGATACGGTGACTTTATATCAGAGCAGAGTAGTAAATTTTGGAAGCAGCACCAATGGGTTACAGTTTTTGTAACATCCACTACTCCAAAGTGAAACAACATTTCTAACCAAGATAAGTTACTGACCGCACATTGTGCACTACAACAGTAGTTTCCAACCTTGTCTTTTTTGTGTTACTTTGCAGTTCATTTAGTCTTTTGTATTGCATTTCAGTTCATGTAATCATTATTTTTTATAACAGTCAAAAAGACAACTAGAACTTGATGCATATTTATGGACAGTTATCTGTGGGGTTTTTATTCACACTTAGCAAGGATGGCAAAGGACATTAGATTAAAAATAACAAGCTTAACACTAAAACATTTTCAAAATATTATCTTGATTGTGCCCAGGAGTCTGTACAGAGTTTAAAAGGTTAACATAATGCCTGGAAATTGGCCAGTAGATTATCGAGGCATTATGTAAAAGCAGGGACTATTGTTGAAGAAGAATGGGATACCTGACCATTACCTGAGCTGTTTCCCTTGTCAAGGAAAATCTGCTGAAAACCATTAAACCCTTGTAATCAAATATTTTAAATATAGCCTGCAGAAGCTGAACTTGTACCATGTGTTTTGATTTTTAAAACAAATATCAAAATTCTCGAAAGAAACTGGAAAAGGACAGAATTCATCACTGATTAATTTGAGACGACTTAGTGTAATATTTGCTTGTGTGCTTTCATAAACACACAAATTTCAACCAATAACCGAAAGAAAAGAGAAATTATTTAAAAACGGGATCAGAAATAAATGATAGAACATGATGGTGAGGTACACAAACATAATGACATCAAATTAAAGCCTAAATTTGTTCTGTTAAAGTTAAATAATGTTAAATAAAGCTTCCAAGTTATTAGCAAATTACAAGTTCATTTGCAGTTTAGAAAATGTTGGAGCCTTTGTGGAGAAAGAGGCTTGTGTGTTGTTGCCCCAAACTGAAAGCTTAGTACCGGGAAAGATGAAGCTTCTGTCTCAGCATCCCAGCAAGGTTCATTTCAGCTAAACTATTCAACAGACAAAGGGCTCTTTGATAGAAAGCAGCCAGTGTTTAAACCAAAAAAGGCCCTGAAGTAGAAATACACATGAAAGTCTAAAGGTTTTTTCATCATTTAAACAAAAAGAGCTGAAAGCACAAGATCTCTACACATTTTTCAAGTCAAAATCTGATCACTTTAGCCAGATTTTAAAATATAAACATTAGACTGCACTCTGAATTTTATGGCAAATACTTTTAGATCGTCTGGGTTTAAATATGGAACCTTTTAAAACTGGATGGATAGACGGATGGATGGAATGAGACATTTTTTCAACTTTGTGTGTTCTGGGTGTTCCGCACCTCTCTCTCACTGACTGCAAGAGATGGGCACCAGTTCTCCTGTGGCGATTTAAAGGATCACGTTTGTATAGAAAATGGATGGAAGAATACATAATCTCTAAAAAAAATTATTATGCATTACATTTAAACAGTTTATTTTCACCAAGTACTTTTTACTCATACTTGAGTAAGAATATCAATGTTTCATTTTAGCTCAGGTCTAGGTCCCAAAAAACCTATAACCATAACGAAATACTGTAGATTTTTTTAGTATTGTAATAGTCAATATGTCATTTTTTTTTACAAAGTGGAAATAATTGTTCCTATTTAATTTTTCATAAGAGCACATTGATCTTGCCATAACCTTATTTTAATTATCTGCATAAATACAGTACAGTAAGGATCTAATACAGAACAAGCCTAGACACAATTGCTATTATTTTACAAGGTTTACAGCATAGTGCTGCTTAGACTTCTATGGCCAAACTAAGTCCATTATGTTACAATACTGATAATACTGTGCAAAGGGGCCATAGAAGAAATTAGCGTTTTGAGTACAGTTCATGATGAAGATGCAATCCTTGTAATTTCTTGGATGTTGAAGGAAAATTATCAAGAAAATCACTTGTCCTGTATCTATGACATACAAATAATATGCATTTCCGTCTTTTATCCACATCTCCTCTTAGGAGCACTTTGGTTTTCAATGAAATGCATGAATATACATATCATTCATCCTGTCCCTTTTGCAGAAAAGAAGACTCAAAGTATAGTGTTTCCACCCCCATGCTTTACAGTGGGTATGTTGTTCTTGGGATGCAACTCCGCATTCTTCCCCCTCCAAACACGGCGAGTGGCGTTTAAAAAAAATAGTTTTTTGGTCTCATCTGACCACATGACATTCTCCCAATCTTCCTTTGGATCATCCAGATGGTCTCTGGCAAACTTTAGACTGGCTCTCTTCAGGTCATTGACCAGTTCCTCTCATGTAGTTCTGAGCTGTTTCTTCACTGTTCTCTAGATTATGTGTGCCCCACAAGGTGAGATCTTGCATGTATGCCCAAGATCGAGGCAGATTATCAGTGATCCATTTTCTAATAATTGCTCCAACTGTTGAATTCTACTCACCAAGCTGCTTTCCTATTGTAGATTGGCTCATCCCAGTCTTGTGCAAGTGTACAATTTTGTCCCTGGTGTCCTTGGACAGCTCTCTAGTCTTGGCCATGGTGAAGGTTGGAGTCTGACTGTTTGAAGGCGTGGACAGGTGTCTTTTAAACAGATAGCAAGTTCAAACAGATGCCATTAATACAGGTAACTAATGGAGGATAGAAGACTTTCTTAAAGAAGTAACAGGTCTGTAAGGGCCAAAGTTCTTGCTTGTTCGTAGGTGTTAAATACTTATTTTCTGGACCATTATACAAATAAATTCCTTAAAATCATACAATTTGATTTCCTGGATTTTTTTTTACATTACTTCTTTCACAGTTGAAGTATATCTATGATAAAAATTGCAGACTTCTCTTATCTTTTTAAGTGGGACAACTTGCAGAATCGGTGGCTGCCAAATACTTTTTTGCCCCACCGTATTTCACATAAACTGACCACCATTGTTGTACCATTTTGTCCCATATAGTAAGGAAGTAATTTAATATATTTGACATATTCAAGGACTTACAGCAGGCAAATACAGGAGATAGCTTTGAGGTGTGGTGAGGTGTACACCAGAAAACAGATGTTTCCCACGCATGATTGAGTTTAAAGCCCAAACACATCAACAAGAATTCGTTCCCAGAGGGATGGAAGGAGAGGACATACTGGGCTGATGTGACAGGGAGCATCTGCCAAATGGTGGAACATCATAAAAAGGAGATGGAGGGAATGAAAGAGGATGAAGACAGGACAGACATACGACAGAAAAAAACCCAATCACTTAATGGGCAGCACACACTTTCTACCACTGCTTAATGAAGAAGAAAAAAAACAGAGAAGCAAAACATGCAAACGGCCCTATTGGCTGCTTGCATGGCACACTTTTCTGCTTCTCATCTTATCATGTTAGTATGGGAATCAAATCTCTTTGACAGAAAAAATAAGTCGGGAGATGTCTACATGTTTGCGTGAGTGCGGTATTGATCTGAGCACTGCTAAAAGGATCAAGGGTTTCAAGCGAGCCTGGCTTTGCCTTTGTCACGTCATCAACATTGTCTTTACAGTATGTCCATGTGTCTTTACAACTACACTGTGTAAAGCTCTGCAAAAATAGAAACGCTAAAGCATGTAGTCAAAATGAGGTCAGCAAACAGACTGACAAATCTGCAGCACTTTGAGAGAGAAAGTGCTGTATTTAGTAAACTCCTCCTGCTTTTCTGTTTGACATTATTACAGCAAATTAATCATATTTTCTACACTGACAAATATACTGATGACAGTATAACTTAGAAAAACTAAAGCTGCTTCCAGCTATGGTCCCAGTCTCCAGTCCTTTGCAACCTTTAACAGGTTTTCTTCCACGATTGAAATCCAGCCATCTTCCTATCAACTCCGATCAGCTTCCGAGTCTCTCCTGAAGAAAAGCCCATCTGCACACCATGAGGCCACCAGCACAATGTTTCATATTGGGGATGGTATATTCAACCTGACATGTAGTGTTAGTTTTCCAACACACAAAGCATGTAGGCCAAAAGGTTTTATGTATGTATGATTGAATTGAAATGACTTTTCTTTTAAAGTGCCTTGAGATGTGTTGTGAATTGGCGCTATATAAACAAACTAAATTTGAACTTCAGTTTTGATCTTACTGTATCTGACCAGAGCATCATCTTCCACATTTGCCGTCTCCTCAATATAAATGTATAGTAAACTTATGAACATTAATGTTATCAAACAATTGGGGAGGGGGGAGTGTTTTGGGAGGGTCCTTGGTACGTCAGATAAAAAAAATCTCCCTCAAATACTCCAGACTGCAGCTTTAAGGGAGAACTGAGCCCCCAAATTGATTAGCAGCTGTAAATATGGAATTGGCAGGTGCTAGAGTCAGATAGGGTGACCATAATGATACAAAGTAATCATAGTGTTATCATCCATCCTATCATCCATCCATCCATCCATCTATCCCCTTTTATCTTTGCAGGGTCTGGTGCCCATCTCCAGCGGTCATTAGGCAAGAGACGGGATACACCCTGGACAGGTCGCCAGTCTATTACAGGGAAACATAGAGACACACAAGACAAACAACCATGCACACACTCATACCTAAGGGTAATTTAGAGTATTCAGTTGCCCTAAAAGTCATGTTTTTGGACTGTGGAAGGAAGCCCGAGTACCCAGAAGGGACACACACATACATTGGGAGAACACGTAAACTCTGTGCAAAAAGACCCCAGGCTGGGATTTAGGACCTTCTTGCTATGCTACCAACTCTGCCTCCGTGCAACCCATCATTAAACCCATTCTTGTAAAAACAATATTCATCCACAAATTCAGTGATTTTTAAATATGAATGAGATTCACATCTGAGAAGGTTTTCAAGTTAAGCATAAAAAGAGTTTTAAGCTACTCTAGACTCCACTGTATGAAGCTGTTTGTTGAAATACCTCCATGTTATAGTGGAAGTGTTACTGCTTCCTTATCGTCCCTTTGGTCCTCTGCCCTAAATTTAGCCAGTTAGTATGGAATTTACAGTAAACACACATGGTTTTAGGTATGCACATCACAAAATCAACAGTGAGGGAGATAAATACAAAAAAGCAGAAGTGTAAACACACATACAGCATACTGTAGTCTGTTGGGAGTGTGAACTATAAATAAAGGGTTAGTACGGACAGTTTCTGTCCTCACTGGAAGTTCATAAAAAGCTTCAGAGGCATGGGACCTGTGTCCCTCAAGTAGCCTGTTTGAGTGCCTGGTATGACATACATCCTACCTCCTAATACTGGGCCACTCACATACTGTGACTGAACATATACCATAAACTGCAGGAACATCAGAACAGCGCTAAGATATTAATTACATACCTTGAAGTTGCATACAGAATGAAATAGGATCCCTATGGAGTAACTGAGGATGTGAATCTTGACAGTTAAAAGCTTCAGCTCAGAAAACTTTAAAGCTAAATATCCAGCTAAACATTTTTTCCTGGGAAAATAAATAAGTTTGCAAGTGATAAACTAAGAGGATCATATAAGATTAAGACTCCCAACATAAAACTAAATGATGTGTAGATAAAATATACTTCTAGTACAGATATTAGAAGAGAAATGATATTTCCGCATTAAATGCACTGTTGCACCTTCATCTGTAAGTTTACACAAGCTCATCGGGTTTAAACTGAAGGATGAGCAGTTATCTTGAGAGCATGACTAAATATCTTATTAGTGATGAACACTGTTAGTTTGCATTGTCTGACCTAACACAGATAAGCCAAACATATTCACATGCATCACGAGACGATTTAAAGGGGGGTATTATGCAAAATGGACTTTCTGAAGCTTAATATCCTGAGAACCTGACTTTCGCTCATTAAAAACATGTCTGAAGTGTAGCTCTGACCCATTCACTCATGTTAGAGTAATCTTTGAGTCTCTGCTGGTAGTTCTCGGGGTTGCTGAAACGCCTGCTCCCACCTTTTCCACCCATCTCCTCCTCCGACCTTACGTACTCAGCCGAGAGCCTCGCCCCTGCAGAGGTTCCCTACCCCTCCCCACCTCACACAACTCCGGCTGAGTCCCAGGTGCAGTAGGCTAATTATAACATACCAGCTGCAGCTGCGCGTCTTTTGTGGGATTTTTTTTCCGACTCCGTGCATGCTGCGATGATGCACGGTATGTGACGAACTGAAGGGGGAGTGTCAGAAAGAGTAGGCGGGTCTTAGAGAGGCACAGGCGAAAATCAAGGCGTCCAATACGGAAGTAAATTTCTTTAAGGTGGTTTGGATATATGACATACTTTTAAAAGACTTAATGTGACAATTTTATTGGAGTGTGCTATAGAAGGGTAATATGTGCCTGGAAGAAGCACAATACCCCCCCTTTAAGATGTTCTGATGCTGAAATAAAATCTGAAGAATGTTCTATCTTTACAATGAACACTTTTTGTGTAACACATCACTCATTCGTCCTCTGTACTGTAGCCAAGTCAACAAGCATTTTTTATACTAAAAGTCTGCATTCATATTTTGCAATAACAATTAAACTAGTTTATGGAATTTGTAGGAATGAACACAATGTTTTGCCACTATTTTATTGAACTTTTTATGCAAAGTCTCTTTCAACTTATATCAGAGTTTGGGCACCCTAAGATAATCTTCTATTTTACTTTCCTCTCGTGTCTACGTCTCTTCAGACTAAAAAGAAGAGGAACAGGAGAGAAGAAAATGAGTAAGGCATACAGGCAACAGGCATTTAACAAGATCCTAACCTCACAGCTGACATGTTAAAACACTGCAAATTAAATTTCATCCATATAAATTAGCTTGACCAAAACGACCAGGAAGTAAACATCCAAGCAAGTTCAATTTAATTCACAGTCTAATAGCGTCATAAAAATGTATTGCAAAAACAAACAAAAAACAGCACTATATCTCAGTGTAGCACCTCCATCCACAGTAAAGGGTAAATACTAAAAGGCTGAACAAGTATGACTCTTCTGAAATGAAAGGTCTTGAAGAAAGGTCTATCTTTTAAAAAACAACATGGCAGCAAGGCTGAATTCAATTTAACTTCATTTTAAGTTTATTTATATAACGCCGATTCACAACAGATGTCATCTCAAGGCACTTTACACGAAAGTCATTTCAATACAAACATTCCAATCAGTTTAAAGTTTTAGCTAGCTTTCTATTTAAGGAATCCCAGCAGATCGCATCGAGTCATTGACTGGCAGTTGTGCCCTGTTCATGCAGACTCCAACCACAGCAATCCCTCATACTGAGCAAGCATGTAGCGACAGTGGAGAGGAAAAACCCCACATTAACAGGAAGAAACCTCCAGCAGAACCTGGCTCAGTACAAGCGGCCATCTGCCACGACTGTCTCTGGGTTTGAGAAGACATAGTAGAGACACAGAAAGAACAAAATAACTAATGTAAGAGTATTTTCTATATTAAAGAATGTAAAAAGTTGATAACATGACACGGGGGATGCTCAGTTACTTGGATGCCCCCCGTCTAACAGGGCATTGCAGCTGAGCAGGATACCAGACCAGGTGTAGTTTCTATAGCTTATGTGTGGAGTAAGTAAAATGTGAGAGATGAAACCAAAGTGGAAATGTTTGACCGCAAGGCAAAGTACATTCGTTCAAAATTAAACATAGAATATCAACTAAAGCCTCCAACAAACCATCACGCATGATGGTTGATGATTGTAGATTCATTATTGGGACTTGCTTCACAGTCACATGACGTTGGCACCCTGCAGAAATTTAGTAAACCATGAACTCCTTTGTATTTAAAGTATTCTTAAATCAAAAGCAAAATCACCTGTCAACAGACAAAGTTTGTATGATTAAGCCAAACAAGAATAAATAAATAAAATTCAAATCTCAACATAAGGGAAATACTGCAATAGGAAAATAAAAACAAATGTCCAAAACCTACAAATTGCAAAACTTAATGAATTGAAGGGTAAAATATATCCACAGCCATTTGAAAAATGTATTGTCATACAGAAGATTGTTTTAAATGTTGCTCACCATTAATATTAAATACAATAACTGAAAATCAGTGTTGATTTTTATCTCTTTACTTCCCCTGCAGCCCTTCTATGTTTTGGCCCTGTTTAAATTTAAATTTACATTTTTTTATAACCTCAGTATTTAGGTTTTTATATTTGTTCCAACACAACCTAAGAAGAGTATTTCAGGCTAAGGGTGATAATTATCTACTGACTGTGCAACCTCTGTTTTCATCTCCAGGTCATTTAAGTTTGTAGAAACTAAAGGTATTGTAGCCTTAATACCTCTACAGTGACACTCAGATACCCTGCTGCTTCATTCACGTTAGATATTTGCATGTTGCTATCCAAAATTCAAAGAACTAGGAATAATCATGGAATGTAAATAATTATACCCCACAAAATATCCCCACTGCCTCAACCTCTCAATTGACTAAGTGAAGACTAAAGCCTAGTTTATACTTCTCCCTCAGCAAGTTTCCCCTTACACGCACGTGTATTGATGGAGACATTTTCCTTTTATACTTAATCTTCGTTGTTGCGTAGCAATTCCCCACCATGACAGCAGGGGGTGTAGACCTTTTCTGGCGGGTCTGCCTACCACTGCAGTGACATCTTTGGTTGATGACAGTTTATTTAATTCAGCTTGTAAACGCATTACCACTTTAGGAGCAATGGCCGACAGAGAGTGAGTTTGGATTAAGCTGGAAAGTGCACCTAAAAACACAAGTAAACACACAAACACAGTGGTCTATTTTGTTGTTCTCTATACTTCCTGGTGTTCAAAATCGCCCACAAGACCATATTAGATAAACTGGCCTTACAATATAAAGCATCTAGTGCCCAAAAGCTGCATTGACTACTAATTACAATAACTATACCGCACCATTCTAGTGAAATGATGCGTTTGACGGACAGTAAAATAATTGGGCTCTACTCCGTCCGTCCTTGCATGCCTGTCCGAGAGAGCTTTTGTCTCGATGGATGTTAGCCTGTACATTTCTTACACACAAAATGTTAGATTTCAAGTGTTTTATGTTCCTTTTGATCATTATGGCTTAGAGCAAACGACCAAAGAGTCATTTTTAGAGAAAATTAAAATACTACATATGAGCAATAAAACGGCTTTTTAATGAAGAAATGTTATGCTATGGCTTGTCACTTTGACTGACAACCTCCAAGACAGGGTAAGACACAAAAAGTATTTGCTAAAGAAGCTGGCCTTTAATGACATGCTGCATCTGTGAATTTTAATGGAAAGTTGAGTAGAAGGAAAAAGTGTAGTACAAAAACAGAGGATCTGGAATATAGACAACCATGGCCTTTATCGGTTTGTGCAGCAAAGCCCATTCAGGAGTTTGACTGAGATTCATAAGATGTGATGTGTGTAGAGCTGTCATTTCAGCACAGACTACTCTGGTGAGACCAGAGTAGTCTGTGGGGATTTATATAATACATGTATAAATATTTGCTTATATCCCACCCAATACAGCAATAAAGTAAAAGAAACGTTCCATTTTGTTCTATCTTAATTATGGCCACTAGAAAAGATTATGTTACAACATCTCAAATGTTTCACATGCTATTATTTTATCTTTTCTCTTCATGACTTTCGGACTTATGAGATTATGTTATAATGAGGGGAGTTTGTTTTTAAAGTAGTAAAATATTTATTTATTTATTTATTATCAGGGTGATCAGACATTTTGGAGCCAGAAAAACTAACTTTCAAATATGTGAGATCAGATCCCTTTTATTAAGCGCCTATGGTGACAATAAAAGCTAATATTATATCCATGTTGACTGAGACAGAAACCTGTCCCTAATTTAAATATCAACATCAAGACAACAACAATCACATCTTTATATCCAGGTGAAAACCGGCCTCTTGAGTATTACCAATAGTCAGTGTGCTGACAGCACTATGTTGACATCTGATATCCTTCATCGCCTTCCTGCTGTTGATAGTCTGGGGTGCTTCCATTTATTGTCTAACACTGACACACTCACTCGCAGTCACACACAAACACATGCAACATCTGCTGTTTTTAACCCCTGCTGCTTTTATGTGTGAGCATGGCAGGGAGTGCATACAATAACAAGCACTGAACTGAGAGTGAGATTAACCTTAAATGAAGAGATTGGAACTGATGTAAGAAAATTGGAGTTCCTCTTGGAAAAAAAACACAAAAACGATTCTAGTTAATGACAGACACAGCAAGAGGTTTTAGGGTGAAACTACAAAGAAGGAACATGTTGTTTATTTAAAATAAAGCATTCAAATCGTAGCTTGTTTCCAGAATAAACACAAGCTTTGTGTTGATGGGGAACATGTTTTATGAAAACAGAAAACAGGCCAAAAATACCTGCACATCTTTGGGCAGACAGTTGAACTGGAGCAGAGACGGCAAACAGCCACAGAGGGAGTTAGTAGGGAACTCTCCTGGGCCTTTAAGCCAATTATCAGAGCTACATTGATTGAAGGAGCACTTTAAGGCCTCATCTAAACGAGCAGTCCATTAATACACTGGTCAGACGAAGGGAGTGTCTCAACCACAATCTATGCATAGATGGTAATTTCAATACATTAGGGTGTCACTGGGACAAATCCTTTTAGGCACACTAATGCAAATATTGGCATTATTTAAAAAAAAAAGTTTTCAAACACAACTTAATTTTGTTTATGTAGGGCCCTGACCGAGAAAAGGTGTGTTTATTGATTCCAGAGAGTTTTCTCTTTGTATGTAAACGGTCCAAAAATGTGACATAATTAGAATAGATCAAGCACAATTTATGAAATAGTTACCAAAAAGATCATTAGCAGTTTTAAAGATGCATTGGAAGCCTGAGGTGGAAATTGGAGTTACAAATGTGTGTAATTATGGAGCAGGGGTGAAAGTAAGCCGGTACGGTCCGGTACTGCGTACTGTTAAAAGATTCTGCGGTGGTACGCAGTAGCACAGGCAGGAAGAGCGGCTGCCTGTCTTAAAGTCCTCATTCAGTCCTCAACCAGTCTATTTAAAAATTCATTTTAACTCATACCAAATTGTTTCTGAATTGTTATTTTGTTTTTTAACCATACAGAACAGCTCAGAAAAGAAACTTCTTATGAGCTAATGCCGGTGTCGTGCAAAGGTAGTTATCCCCGTCAGAAATTGTATCCCCTTGTGTCAGGAGCGCGCACGTAGAAGGAAGCGCTGTTTCACTTGACTCCGCCACTATCACAACCAACAACACATGGAACTAGTGATGTTTTATCATGTTAAAACCAAGTTTCTTCACTTCATCGTTCTTCATCGTTTTGATTCTTTTGAATACCTAGCCACCCAGATAAACGAGCCTAACAAAGCTTTATTTCTAAGTTTATATAAACCCCCAAAACTTAACTCTAACTTCTTTAATGACTTCAATTATCTTCTTTCTGTAATATGTATCGACTACGAACAATTAATCATTGTAGGGGATTTTAACATCCATAGCGACAAACCCCAAGATAGACAAACAAAAACATTAGATGATACTCTCCACAACTTTGGCCAGACCCAGCATGTCGAACAACCAACACACAATCAAAGACACACTCTGGACTTAATTATCAGCAAAGGTTTAAATGTATCCAAAATCTTGGTAATTAATATTGCATTATCTGACGATTTCTGTATTTTCTTAGAAAGTACCGTCTCTGCTAAATCATCCAGCCACAGTAAGACCACTATAAAAAAGCATTTTCTAGGGGACAGCTCAGTTGAAACTTTTAAATGTATTTACCCTTCCACCGCATCCTCCTCATCTCCCAACTCAAACTCAGTAAATAAGCTGGTAGATAATTTCCTTGCGAAAATCTCAGACATCACTGATTCCATTGCTCCAACTAAAGTGAAAGTAGTCTCAGGTATAAAGAAGTCTCCGTAGACTAGTGATCCACTTATACGTAGTGAAAAAAGCTCCTCCTCCTGCTGTCTTGATATCGTACTCACAGCTTTTCTAAAGAAGGTTCTTCCTGCCATTGGGTCTGATCTTGTTCAAATAGTGAACTCATCCCTGCTATCAGGTGTCTTCCCCCAGGCTTTAAAAACAGCAGTTATTAAACCACTACTAAAGAAGAAGAATCTGGACAACACGTTAATGCAGAACTACAGGCCAATCTCTAATCTTCCATTCATCAGTAAGATTGTTGAAAAAGCTGTGTTTCAGCAGTTAAATAGCTCCCTAACAATGACCAACCACTTTGATGTTTTTCACTCTGGTTTCCGTGCTCACCACAGCACTGAGACTGCCCTCGTCAAAGTTCTCAATGACATTCGCATAAATACAGACTGTGGTAGAACCACAGTGCTGGTTCTGTTGGACCTCAGTGCAGCTGTTGATCATGATATATGATTGGAACGACTGGAGTACTTGGCTGGTTCGAGTCTTACCTAAAGAACAGGGACTTCTTTGTTTCAATAGGAAACTTTTCATCAGAACAAAATGAAATCATATGTGGGGTACCCCAGGGCTCCATCCTGGGGCCGCTCTTATTTAATATCTACATGCTCTCACTAGCCCAGATTACAACAACCAATAAGATTAGCTACCATAACTATGTAGATGATACTCAGCTCAACATTACGATGTCACAAGGTGACTTTGAACCCGTCCAAGCACTAAGTAAATCAATGGATGAATGTGCCATAACTTTCTCCAGCTGATCAGAAACAAAACATACGTAATTACTTTTGTGCCTAAAGAGGAACGATCAATAGTCAGCACACAGCTTCAATTAATACATCTAGAAACTGCTGATCTGGCGAAATGTTGATGTTGCTATGGACTCAGACCTGAACCTCCTGGGTAACATAAAGGCAATAACAAGGTCAGCCTTCTATCACCTGAAGAACATTTCTAGGATTAAAGGACTAATGTTGCAATAGGACCTGGAAAAACTCATCCGTGCCTTTATCTTTAGTCGGATTTATTACTGCAACAGCTTCTTCACAGGTCTTCCTAAAAAGTCAATCAGACAGCTGCAGCTGATCCAGAATGCTGCTGGTCGTGTCCTCACTAGAACCAGGAAAGTAGAGCACATCACCCCAGTTCTAAAGTCCTTACACTGGCTCCCTGTAGCTCAGAGAATAGACTTCAAAATACTCCTACTAGTTTATAAATCATTACATGGCTTAGCACCAAAATATGTTGAAGACCTGTTGTCAAGGCACCAATTACCAAGACCACTCAGGTCCTCCAACTCTAGCCTACTAAACATCCATAGACTCAGAACTAAACATGGAGAAGCAGCTTTCAGTTTCTATGCTCCCCTTATCTGGAACAGACTTCCTGACGAGTGCAGAGCTGCTGAAACTCTGAACTGCTTTAAATCGAGACTAAAAACCCATCTGTTTAGAAATGCCTTCGAGTAAATGATTGATATCATATGTATGAAATGTGTTCATGCTCTCTTGATCTAGCTATATTGATCTTTCTCTTGCTTTATTGTGTATCATGTGATATTGTGCATGCTAATTTGCCCCTTGAATTACCCTGTTGTTGAAAGTGTGCTATACAAATAAAATTGCCTTGCCTTGCCTTGGCTGTCTGTGGGTTACCACAGAAATAAATTGATTTATTTTTCTAACGTGGTGTCGCACAGTTGGCTTAATAAGAAAACGTCACGTCTGTATAAAAATTACACTCAATATAAATTGTTCTCGGCAAGTAAACGACTCGTTCACAATCTCCTATAAAAATACTATTTTCTTTCATTGTTTTATGTTCCCCAAAGTTCTGTCTGCTAGAAAGAAAAATCAACCTTCCCGAGTTCAACACTGAAAAACGCTGTTTCTTTTAGTGTTATAATAAATAAATATAACAAAGTAAAAGAGAATTGGAAGCGGGAAGGTTTTATTGCCAAATATGTGAACAGATTCACAACATTAGGAAATTGCTGCAGTTGAAAAGAGAAATGGCATGTAGAACATCATTTTTATTCTCAAACATTATTAGAAAACGTTTTAGTGATGTAAAAAAAAAAAGCATTCCAACCTGTTTCTGCTGACTATTTTTTGCATGTTCCTACAGGTATTTTTTATATTTCTCTTTGGTGGTTGAAGAGAATTAATTCAGGCTGGAAGTCCTCCTTGTCAAAATTACAAGATACAAATTAATTAATTCATATCCACATAATTAAATGGTCATACTCCAAGATAAATATATACCAAATATATACCAAACCACTTGAAGATGGGATACTCACAGTCATTTTTAGAACGGGATACAAATTATTTTAGGCACAATAATTCTGTCTGCCAGAATATGTATCCCCCAGGTAACTTTTTTAATCCTTGATCAAACTTCTTCATATCCACAGAATTAAATGGTCATACTCCAAGGTAAATATATACCAAACCACTTGAAGATGGGATACTCACAGTCATTTTTAGAAGGGGATACAAATTATTTCAAGGATGATAATTCTGTCTGTCAGAATATGCATCCCCCAGGTAACTTTTTTATTCCTTGGTCAAACTTCTTCAAATCCGCAGAATTAAATGGTCATAATCCAAGGTAAATATCTACCAAACCATCATTTTACAGTATCGTCAATTGTCTTTAATTCTTGTCAACTAACCCCTAACCCTAGGCCTACAGGTAGCCTACAGTAAAATATTGAAATGTTTTTGTTTGGGTTTTGACTATTTGCTATTTTAAAATGCATGAAGTGAGAAAGAGATGAAGGTTTTGGTAATAGTACCGGCAAAAATTTAAAACTACTTTCAACCCTGTTATGGAGTAACTTGATTCAGCGGCTTTTCAACCTGGTCTTTGCACTTATCAAACTTAATTTTTACCCTTCAAATTTTGGTTTAGGACAAAGATGGAAAGTTAATAGTAAAGTTTAGATTTTGTGTAATTTCTGAAGAGTCATCATCAGTATTCGTACACTTACAAGTAGTAAATAGATTTCATATCACCATGAGTTTTTTTAGAGAAGTTAATAATTTATTAAAGTAATAAAAAGCTAAAAGCTAGGTATACGAAAGCGCTTATTTAATCTGATTTTACCAATTTAAATAGAAAATATTCTTATGCACGGGTAACAACGCTATATTAGTAAATATTAAGCATTTACATTAGATGTCATAGTTAAAATTGTAAGGGTTTTCTCAGACATGTCCACCTGCTGATTGTGAGTCTGGTGGGACATTTTTGAAACAACTTCGGGTCCTGCAAAATCTCAAGGACTGAGAATCTGATGCCGGGACACAAACACACTGTGAAAAAATCTGAACATTTACACTTTTCTTCAAATCCTATCAAACTTTATTTATAAAGCGATTTTCATACAAACATTGCAACTCAAAGTGGTTTACAGGTTAAAATTACCCCACATAAACCACATTCCCATCCCTCCCCCACAGATTGAAAAAGCATGATCACAATTATACCCCACTCCCCTCAACCCAATCCCCGTGCGCATACACACTCAAGAGCAACAAAAAAAAAAAGACATTTAGCCGAGAAGAGATGAGCAAGGTAAGGTAAGGAAACGCCATCTATGGAGCCATCTGCACCGGCAGCAGTACATCAACAGCACCAGCCAAGGCACAGACACAGGGCGTTCAGAGAAGGCAAGGCCAAGACCCCCACCTCCACCCAAGCGCTACCTGGAGAGCACCCAGGCAACCACAGCTGACCACCACTCCCGAGACAGAGGGCTCCCACAGAGGAAACACTGGAATGTACAAATTCTGTAGATTCAGCTACTCCTAATAAAATTTGTATCGCTTTACTTTTTAAATTATTTAGTAAAAGAGCAATATAAATGGTTTCGTATGTCAGGCAGAATCTTTTATATATTACTTTCTTCATTAGATAATCTTGTATTTCAACTTATGTTTAGACAACAATAACCAACACAAGGAATGTTGCCACTGAAATAAAGCAGGTGATTGATTGTTCTATTTACGCAGATACGTTTTTAGTTGTGATTTTAAAGAAACTCAGTGTTTCAGCAGCTTTGCAGTTGTCTGGAAGTTTGTTCCAGATTAGAGGAGAATAGAAACTGAAAGCTACTTCTCTATGTTTTGTTATAATTCTAGGGATGTTGAGTAGACTTAAGTGACTTAAAAGCAAATAAAGTAGAAGAAAACTGCCCTTATGGGCTCAAACAAAAATTTTGGTATGTAACATATAATACTAAATCAGCCTACTACCCTCTTATAATTGTCAGAGTAAAGGGCTATGAATATAAGACACAATACCGTCTTTACATGCTTGTATTACCGGTAGGCTAAAATATTTTAATGATATCTATACCCGGTCTCTGTATTAAAAAACAAACAACAATCAAAAAAACAAAAAAACAATCAGGTGCTGTTGACAGAGTCCAAACCAAGAAAGGAGATCAAATCATACCAGTTCTTACGTGACGAAACTGTCTGCATGCGTGTAAAAAACTAGATTTTAAAAATATTTCAGAGTTGCTGATCATTTATGACCCATGTAGACCTCTCAGCCCATAGGACACCTGTTCACTCTTCTCTTCCCAGGACTAGAACTAAACAATGTCAGAAACCATTTAGTTCCTATGCTCCTCAACTATGGAACAAACTCCCTGACAGCCAAAGAGGTGCAGAATCCTTTGCCTCATGATAATCAAGACTGAAAAATACTATTTAGTGTAGCTTTCTGATAAAGGTGAAGGATTACTTCATCAGTTCAACTTGTACAATTATTCTTTTCAATGCATTTCTTGTTTCTTCATTCTGCTAATTTTCTCTTCTACTACTCTCAATTTACAGTACTTGCTATTTCAACTATTAACTTTGTTATTTCTCAGCGTTTTTCTCTTCATAGAAGCTACACCTAGTCTGGAATCCTGCTCAGCTGTGATGCCTTGTTGGACAAGGGGCATTGACTAGGATGATGCTCCCAGTAACTGATCATCCTCCGTGCCTTGTTATCAACTTTTTACTTTCTTTAATATAGAAAGTACTCTTACATTAGTTCTTTTTGCTCTTTCTGTCTCTGCTCTGTCTTCTTGAAGCCCCAGACGGAGATCACAGATGGCTGCTCGTACAGAGCCAGGTTCTGCAGGAGGTTTCTTCCTGTTAAAGGTGAGTTTTTCCTCTCCACTGTCGCTACATGCTTGCTCAGTATGAGGGATTGCTGAGGTTGAAGTCTGCATTAACAGGGCACAATTGCCACTCAATGACTCGATGCAATCTGCTGGGATTCAAATAGAAAACTTTTAAACCGATTGGAATATTTGTATGATTGAATTGAAATGACTTTCCTTGTAAAGTGCCTTGAGATGACATCTGTCGTGAATCGGCACTATATAAATAAACGGAATTGAATTGAATTGTTTTAAATTAGATTTTCTGTGTTATTTTTTATGCAAAGTACATTGCCTTGTGTATAACTGATACAAAAGAAATAAACTGACCTGGACTAAAAAAATGTTTTTTTGGGGAAATTTTAAAAAGGTTTGCCATTTTACATTAAGCTGAACTTAAGGAGTTCACCTAAACATAATGTGTAAGCATTCTTATCTGAGGTGTTTCATTGGCACAAGAATTGAAATAAAACAAACACTACCCAGGTCTCTGCTTATGTCATATTCTTTCTCAAATAACCAATCTTTTTTTCTTCTTTTTTACAAAAATGGAACTCTAGCAGGTTCATTGCTGGGATTCTTTGAATAAAAGAATGATGGAGTTGCCCATTAAAAAGGAGGACAGAGGGAGAGAAAAGCCAGATACACAATACTGCTACTGCCCAACACAACAGGTTATTCTTTCAGCTCGCGCCACAACACTCCTTACAGCAGAGTCCAGCCGCTATTCTCCTGCTGTTCCCCCTGCTCCCTCCTCATTCCCTCCTTTCAATATGGGGGAAAAGAATGGGGGGGGGGGGGGGGGGGGCTGAAAATGAATAGTGGACAAGCACATGCAATCTGAAGCATCGTGAACTGGGAATCTTGTAAAATGGCACAAAAGATGGAAAGGCTTTTAAAGTCTTCATAGAAAAGGCTATGTTGAGGGTAATTCTATGGCTGGAAAGGAGGAAGAAGAAGACTACTTAAGAAGATACAAATGTAGGGAAGATTGGAAGGAAAAATAAAGAAAAAGATGCTGCTGCGGTAGCTAATGACAGGGAAAAATGTCCTCCAACAGCAGGCGAGTGTGTCAAGACATCAGTGTTTAAATTCAGCCTGTCTAACCATCTTTAAAGATGAGATCCTTCATCATCACAGATGCACATAGCAACACACTGAAGCATATCAATACTAAATCAAAATCTGCGTAAGCACCAATTCCAGCTGTCTCTACACCTGCATGCATTTCTCCATCTCTGTATCTGTATATTCTCCCCACCCACTTCGCTACCAATCTAATCCCGGAAGCCAGGGCATCACTCCCATGAGAAGAAGCAAAATGTCAGAGTTACCTCTAAAACGCGACTGCTTCTGCTCTCTTCCTCTCTGCACGCTAATCCACAGAAAATTTCAAAGCAATAAATCCGAGCAGGCTGACTCCGGCTTTTCCTTCCCCATCCGAAACCATCCATGGATCATGCAGCTGTCTTTCCACTAGTATAGGCTTCAAGTTTACAGACTCATTCAGGCTGGTGGTGATTCGGCAGCTGCCGTTTTTCTTCAAAGCTCCACAAGGAGAGCAAATTAGAGGTCCAGCCCAGCTTAGAGGCTAAGCCAATGTGTGCTATTCACACTCCAGTTCCTGTCTGAGGCCAATGGCTGCAGCCTCACAACCCCCTGCATACTCCCACCCACTGCCTCACTCCCTCCAACTCTTGTTCTCTCGCCTTCCTCTCCTCTGTCTTTTCCTTCATTTCCTACTTTCTTAGTCATAAATATAGACTCTTGACACTACCTAACACATGGTCTGATTTGATAAACAACGAGCTGCATACAGGTCACCACAGTGAAAAAACCTTGACGGGTGAATGCAGGGTTAAAGAGAGGATCAAAGGGCAAGAAAAAAGGGGCTTACACAATAGATGTAGACTATGCACAGATGGTTAAAAAGGACAGACTAAGAAAAGATAACAATTGTTATTTATTATTTATTTATTATGAGGCAGAGAAAGGTGGTGGTCAGTGACCTGTGATTTGCCAGAATTGATTAAAACCAGACAAAAATTCTAGTGCAAGTCTTTGGAGATAAAGAACCCACTGAATAGTTAAAAGAAGCTCTTACCCGAAAGTACAGGACAGTAACTGCAAGGGCATAACTGGTACCCAGGCAGTCTTCCCATTAGAAACAAGACTTGTCACTGCCGCATATCATACAATGTAATAGAATTTATTTGTCCTCATTGTCATGTATATATAGTTACATGAGACCGATGTAATTTTTTAAGGTAAGATACAATCTACTAGACTACTTTTACATGCAAAATATGTTTATATCATTTGTAAAAAAGAAAATAATGCTTACTTTCTGCATTATTTTGTGACCACTTTTAAGTAATAAAAAACAACTGTCAATAGTATATTTGACACGGGCCATTATCAGCTAATTTTGAATTCTGAAGAATAATTGTGTAAATGCTGTTAAGCATTCACAGTATTGTGTTCCTGTTTCTCTTTATTATAATCATCTATTTATTCCACTTTATTCCGCCAGTTTTTGCTGTTTAATAACTTCAGCATACTTTCAGCTATTTCAGCCGTTCTGGTATCAAAACGTTCAGCTCATTCAGGACATTCCTTCTATGACTTTTCTTGTCGATATCTTCTACCATTTTCAAGTAATTGATCATTTTTATTGATTATTAGTCCCATAGAAATGAATGGAAAACCTCAGTTAAGCTAGAGTGGCCCACTCTAGCAGAATTACACTTTTCCACTTTCCTGATTTTCCACGAACAACGTCTCATATTTCACTCTTTCTGCACATATTATATATCAAAACGTAGGTTTTCAATTTTCGATTCAGGAAATGTTACCAAGATTTACGTGACAGTTACAGTTTTTTGGCAAATCGACCCGAAACAAAGTGGCCGGACCCAGGAGGGACCATAGGAATGCATTGGGACTGAGCAAAAATTGAGAGAGGGGGCCGGCTGGATTCTGACTCATATTCGTAAAGTTATATCTCATAAACGATGCGACATAGAAACATGAGCCTTGTACCGATATAACTTCAGACCTTCCTGACGCTCATGATTCAACAACTTTTTTGATACGTGTTACCGTTTCTCCATAAGTTTTGTTTGTTCGAGTTTAACAAATCTGCTCTTCGCTAAAACGGCTCAGATTTAAAAATGGCAAAATCATGCTCATTTTTACAAAATCACTGCTCCTAGACAGATTGAGGTACACACACGAAACGAACCATGATTCTTCATCAAAGCCTGTTGATACTTACAGTGAAAGAATCATTTCGATAACCCTTATATGTTCTGAGTAAGAGGATGTAGTTAGGGACCAAGGAAAGACAAATTCATGTCTCCATCAAATTTATCAACATATTCAATGTCATTTTACGGCTGTAATATTATATTTTCAACAAATTGAGTGGTTTGAGAATGTTCCCCTATCCGTTCCGATAAAAATGGTACATTGGTGATGTCGATAGGCCTTACGGTTCCTAAGTTATCAAGAGTAGTTCGGAAGCTGCGTTGCCTGTTAAAACGTCTGAGAAATTAGGAGACAAAGTGAGGTGCTGCACTCTGGCTGTCTCCCCCAGTGACAGCCGGCATGTGATTGGTCAAAAAAATGGCAGGCCTTTTCATGGCTTTAGTTGGAGCTCCCTCTTGTGGTAGAAAATGAATTACTATACAATATGGCTTCCACTGTAAAACTTACGTTTCAGGGTTATGGTAAGACACCTCAAACAACTTCAAGATTTGATTACTCTGTAAAATATGATGATCAGAACAGTCTCATAGGTACTAGGCCGGCAACAGTGGCCATTTTACTGTTTGAACACCTGGAAAACAGTGATTAGTTTTAAATGGCAGTTACACAGACTTGTATGTTTAGACAATAGTAGGCATTATAAATGAAGTAAGATATTGTTAGCTAACTTGCTATTGTTATGCATTATACCAATGCTAGCATTTAAGCTAACATTAGCATTTTAGCTAATTTTGACTAAATAGCTAAAGTTAACGTACTGAATAGATTGAGATACTGGGTGTTTCTCAATGCCAAGGAACCTCGCCTTGATACCTTGGTCCCGCCCCGGTTGCCTAGGAGACACGTCATCAGGGACCGCCAAGGCGTGTTCCAATGTTCATGTGCTACCGAGGCGTCTGTCCTCCGTTTGTCTGCCGTTTAGCTAACTGACCGAGGATACATGGGAGGTTCCTTGATGCCTTCCTTCGGTCAAAAATTTCCCAGAATACATCGCGGTATTTTCGAAGTTGCAGCTTCGGTTGCTAGCAGGTACTAACTCGCTTTCACATATGATTTAACCAATATATACACAATTTAAAAAGTAAAACTCTCGTTATACATCTATATTGAAACTTATACGTATAAAATATAAAGATAGGCGGGACGTAAACAGAGCGCGTAAGCAAAAGGCAGGCCCTAGGCAGCCGCAGTCACGTGATGTAAGTCTGTTCCATTTAACAGTTTTCTTCAACCAAGGAAGGACAGTGTCCTCGTAAGCAAGGCGCCTCGCCTACCGATGCATTGCCTTGGTAGGTGAGGCGCCTTGACATTGAGAAACACCCACAGTTAGGCATAAAATGTTAGTGTTTGACAACATCCTATCTGTGGCATTTTAGCTAAGATTAGCATTTTAGCTAATTTTAGCTATCATTTGGTTTTTAGGTTGATTTTAATATACTGAATGGATTGAGTTACTGTTAACCAACATGTTGGTGTTTGCCAACATGCTATCTATGGTATTTTAGCTAACATTAGCATTTTAGTTAACAATAGCATTTTAGCTAACATTAATATTTTAGCTCATTTTGACTTATTAGCTAAAGTTAACATACTGAATGTATTAAGATACAGTTAACGAACATGTTAATGTTTCCCAACATGCTATCTGTGGTATTTTAGCTAACCATAGCATTTTAGCTAATATTAGCATTTTAGCTCATTTTAGCTATCATTTGGTTTTGGGTTGATTTTAACAAATCGAATGGGTTGTTATTGTTAAACCAATATGTTCAATAAGCCAATGTGACCACCAATCAGCCATTTCAACTATCTTAAGCCATCTTTAGCTTTGGCTTCAACAAGGAGATGTCAGGCATTTTCAACTATTATAGCTATTTCCAACTATCTCATGCGTATTTCAGGCGAATAGATTAAGCATTTCTTTCTTAAGCCTTGTTTAACCAATCTTAAGCCTGTTTTCAACCATCTTAAGCCTCTTTACCGCCATCTTTAACCTTGTCTCATCTTTAGTCTTTTGCCGATTCTTCACATATCAATGAATCCATTCTTCATAACAGTTAAACTTTGCTCTTCTTCTACCAGTGCTGTTCAGCCAGATGGACTGTTTTTCAGCTGCCAATACAGCTGTTTCAGCTGTTTTACTACAATTTGCCATGATTTCAGGATATTACTACATCAATTTTCATTTAAAATCTTTCTGTCATTGACTTCACCTTTACAGTGACTTCTGCTGATTCTTAAGCAAAAGTTTTTCAGCCATTGTCTGCTCTCTTCAACTAGAACATTACAGTTCAACTTTCAACATGTTTCCTTCATCTGAGCCTTCCACAAGCTGACTTAAGCCACCTTCAAAGATATTAAGCCATTTTTATCTACATTCAGCCATTTAAGACTATTTTCAGCCATTTTCAGGTATATTCAGCAGTTTCAACAACCTTACACACATTAGAGTCCAACCTTCAACATATTTTCTTCAGCTGATCTTTCAACAACATCAGCTGAAATAAATATGTTTAAACCATTTATTTAAACCATTTTCAACAATTTTAATAGCATTTCAGGCCAATAAATTCAGCATTACAGCATTCACACAGCTGTTAGGCAAATAACAGCTTTTTCTAGTTGTGATAGAAATACTAAAAAAATCAAGTGTAATTAAAACATTTTTACTGTATATTACACCTATTTCCACTGATTGTGGATAGGTATCCTTCTGCTTGTAGATTGTATTTAAAGTTAAGATCAACATTATTCATTCTCTTTGCAGATTTTGATGTAAACTTAAGTTTCATCCAACTAAGCTTCTTTCTAATAGAAAATTAGACATTCATCTCTACAAAGATAGTAATTAAATTGTAAAAGGAAGATAATTTTTTTTTAACATTTCATTTAAAAATTGTTGAAAATTATTTACATACATATCAATAATTAATGCAAAAGCTTTACTGGCATTACACCCGTCCAATCTTTTTTATATTTGTTGACCAGAAATCCGCATGTTTTCACTGGTATTTTTACAATTTATTGTTGGTGATAAGATCCAAGTATTTGAGGTTGGAAGGCCTCTTTGCCATCACCATAAACTTTAGCTTCTTCCACAGGTTTTTTATTAAATTTAGCACTGGCTGGATGACTCAAAATAAATAATTTCCGGCTTAATTGTATTTGGGTAATACAACTTTATTTTGTGATTGCAGACTGTGATAGATTACATAAAATCAATTTAAATTAAAGCTGCATAATATAAAAACATTTTTGAAATCGCAATCCCAATTTCTATATGTGCAAAATTTCAATCACAAAGATGCAAAGAGGAAAAATTTGATAGGATATGTTAATGACCACGCATGCATATTCTGAATGTGAAAAAAAGGCCTTTCAGTTGAACTTTCACTCCCCTCGATGCTCAAATTTGATAGATATTTTATGGACTTTAGCGAATAAATAGCAGTGAGACATTGTGATGAAGGAAAAAAAAAAGAGTCAAGGAAAAGGGTGTTAATTTTAATCAGTATCATCACTGCAATATTCAATAATAGCACTGAAATTGCTTTTTTCCTTGATCTTGTGCAGCCCTTTAAATTGCTTGTTAAAACTTATTTTGGTTGTTTCAAAAGTATAGGCCTACTATTATGACTCCAATCAATATGAAATTATTCTGAGTAACTGATTCTACAGGTTTGACTTTCTGCCAAACCTGTTTTATTTGATAATTTTAGCACGTTTGAATATACTGCACCTGTTTTTAGTACTCCTCAGATTTTATGTGTCACAGTTTATAGGCCTCCCAAAAAGAGCACACATTTTATTCAAGAATTTTCAGAGTTGTTATCAATTCTGCACAACTCTTATAAAAGGATAATTTTAGCTGGTGATTCAATCTACATGTGGAGAATCTTTTAGATCCTTTATCAACGGATTTTTTTTAATATTTTGAATTTCTCACAACAGAGGACACACCCTGGACTCGTACGGCCTGTCCACAAGTGTGTCCTGGTTCTAATTTTAGGGATGTTGAGTAGACTGGAATTAGAGGACCTGAGGGTTCTGAAGGGTTGGTATAGTAACAGCAGGTCTTCAACATACTTTGGTGCTAAGCCATTCAATGATTTATAAACTAGTAAAAGTATCCTGAAGTCTATTCTCTGAGCTACAGGGAGGCAGTGTAAAGTCTTTAGAACTGGGGTTATGTGCTCTATTTTCCTGGTTCTAGTGAGGACAAGAGCAGCAGCGTTCTGGATCAGCTGCACCTGTCGAATTGACTTTTTAGGCAGACCTGTGAGAACGCTGTTGCAGTAATCAATCCGACTAAAGATAAGCGCATGGATGAGTTTTTCGAGGTCCTATTGCAACATCAGTCCTTTAATCCTAGAAATGCTCTTCAGCTTATAGAAGGCTGACCATGTTATTGCCATTATGTTACCCAGGAGGTTCAGGTCTGAGTCCATAACAACATCAACATTTCGCCAGATCAGCAGTTTCTAGATGTATTAACTGAAGCTGTGTGCTGACTATTGATCGTTCCTCTTTAGGCACAAAAGTAATTACTTATGTTTTGTTTCTGATCAGCTGGAGAAAGTTATGGCACATTCATCCATTGATTTGCTTGATGCATTTACTTAGTGTTTGGATGGGTTTAAAGTCACCTTGTGACATCGTAATGTTGAGTTGAGTGTCATCTACATAGTTATGGTAGCTAATCTTATTGGTTGTTGTAATCTGGGCTAGTGGGAGCATGTAGATATTAAATAAGAGCGGCCCCAGGATGGAGCCCTGGGGTACCCCACTTGTGATTTCTGTTTGTTCTGATGAAAAGTTTCCTATTGAAACAAAGAAGTCCCTGTTCTTTAGGTAAGACTCGAACCAGCCAAGTACTCCAGTCGTTCCAATCATATATCATGATCAACAGCTGCACTGAGGTCCAACAGAACCAGCACAGTGGTTCTACCACAGTCTGTATTTATGCGAATGTCATTGAGAACTTTGACGAGGGCAGTCTCAGTGCTGTGGTGAGCACGGAAACCAGAGTGAAAAACATCAAAGTGGTTGGTCATTGTTAGGGAGCTATTTAACTGCTGAAACACAGCTTTTTCAATAATTTTGCTGATGAATGGAAGATTGGAGATTGGCCTCTAGTTCTGCATTAACATGTTGTCCAGATTATTGTTTTTTTAGCAGTGGTTTAATAACTGCTGTTTTTAAAGCTTGGGGGAAGAGGCCTGACAGGAGGGATTAGTTCACTATTTGAATTAGATCAGACCCAATGGCAGGGAAAACTTTCTTAAGGAAAGCTGTGGGTAGGATTTTAAGGCAGCAGGAGGAGGAGGAGCTTAACTGGTTAATGATTTCATCTAGGTTTTTTTGGTTTAATTCATGGAATTCTGATATTTATTCTACATTGGTGTTAATTGGGTATAACATTAGTAGTCGGTTCAGTGCTGCGGTACAGACCAACCATCTAATTGTAAGAATCTTTTCCGTGAAAAAGCTGGCAAATTCATTGCAGGCCTTGGTCAAATTAAGTTCAGGGGCTACTGTCACTGAAGGATTAGTTAGTCTTCCCACTGTTGCAAACAGAGTCCGTGCATTATTAAATTGAAAGTCAGGTAAGGAAACACCATCTGAACCGCCAGCAGCAGATCAACCGCAGCAGCCAAGGCACACAGGGCACCCAGAGGAGGCGTGGCCGAGACCCCCCCCCCTCCAACCAAATGCTACCTGGAGAGCACCCAGACAGCCAGAGCCGACCAACGCTCCCGAGGCAGAGGGCTCTCATAGAGGAAACACTGGAAGGAAGATGGAAATAATAATGGTATATACAGTGGCTTGCAAAAGTATTCGGCCCCCTTGAACTTTTCCACATTTTGTCACATTACAGCCACAAACATGAATCCATTTTATTGGAATTCCACTTGAAAGACCAATACAAAGTGGTGTACACGTGAGAAGTGGAACGAAAATCATACATGATTCCAAACATAAAAAAAAAAAAAAAAGACTGAAAAGTGGGGTGTGCGTAATTATTCAGCCCCCTTTGGTCTGAGTGCAGTCAGTTGCCCATAGACATTGTCTGATGAGTGCTAATGACTAAATAGAGTGCACCTGTGTGTAATCTAATGTCAGTACAAATACAGCTGCCCTGTGATGGCCTCAGAGGTTGTCTAAGAGAATGTTGGGAGCAACAACACCATGAAGTCCAAAGAACACACCAGACAGGTCAGTGATAAAGTTATTGAGAAATTTAAAGCAGGCTTAGGCTACAAAAAGATTTCCCAAGCCTTGAACATCCCACGGAGCACTCTTCAAGCGATCATTCAGAAATGGAAGGAGTATTGCACAAATGTAAACCTACCAAGACAAGGCCGTCCACCTAAACTCACAGGCAGAACAAGGAGAGCACTGATCAGAAATGCAGCCAAGAGGCCCATGGTGACTCTGGATGAGCTGCAGAGATCTACAGCTCAGATGGGGGAATCTGTCCATAGGACAACTATTAGTCGTGCACTGCACAAAGTTGGCCTTTATGGAAGAGTGGCAAGAACAAAGCCATTGTTAAAAGAAAACCATAAGAAGTCCCATTTGCAGTTTGCCACAAGCCATGTGGGGGACACAGCACATATGTGGAAGAAGGTGCTCTGGTCAGATGAGACCAAAATGGAACTATTTGGCCAAAATGCAAAACGCTATGTGTGGCAGAAAACTAACACTGCACATCACTTTGAACACACCATCCCCACTGTCAAATATGGTGGTGGCAGCATCATGCTCTGGGGGTGCTTCTCTTCAGCAGGGACAGGGAAGCTGGTCAGAGTTGATGGGAAGATGGATGGAGCCAAATACAGGGCAATCTTGGAAGAAAACCTCTTGGAGTCTGCAAAATACTTGAGACTGGGGCGAAGGTTCACCTTCCAGCAGGACAACGACCCTAAACATAAAGCCAGGACAACAATGGAATGGTTTAAAACACAACATATCCATGTGTTAGAATGGCCCAGTCAAAGTCCAGATCTAAATCCAATCGAGAATATGTGGCAAGATCTGAAAACTGCTGTTCACAAACGCTGTCCATCTAATCTGACTGAGCTGGAGCTGTTTTGCAAAGAAGAATTTCAGTCTCTAGATGTGCAAAGCTGGTAGAGACATACCCTAAAAGACTGGCAGCTGTAATTGCAGCAAAAGGTGGTTCTAGAAAGTATTGACTCAGGGGGCTGAATAATTACGCACACCCCACTTTTCAGTTATTTATTTGTAAAAAATGTTCGGAATCATTTATGATTTTTGTTCCACTTCTCACGTGTACACCACTTTGTATTGGTCTTTCACGTGGAATTCCAATAAAATTGATTCATGTTTGTGGCTGTAATGTGACAAAATGCGGAAGAATTCAAGGGGGCCGAATAATCAGGCAATAATCAGTTAAAAGCTAGGTTAAAAATGTGAGTCTTCAGCCTGCTCTTAAAAACATGAACGTTCTCTGCGGCCCTGAGGTCCTCCGGCAGCCTGTTCCAGAGGTGAGGGCCATAAAGAGACCACGAAGGTTCATTTGGTAAAAGCAGTTCTGAAAGATAAGAAGACCCAAGACCATTAAGACACTTAAAATCAATCCTAAAACGTACGGAGAGCCAATGCAATGAATTTAAGACGGGTATAATATGTTCCCGGCTCCTGGTCTTCGTCAGTGCACGTTCTGCTGAATTTTGTAGGAGTTGTAAACTGGAAATACTCTTTTTGGGAAGACCAGAAAGTAGGGTATTACAGTAATCCATCCTACTGGATATAAAAGCATGCATCAGTTTCTCCGTATTGGCCCGAGAGAAAATGGAATGGACTCTGGCAATGTTCTTTAGTTGATAAAAACCTATTTTAGTAATATTTTGAATGTGAGTGATAAAAGTCAGCTCAGAGTCAAAAAATCACACCCAGGTTCTTCACTTGTAAAGAAGGATTAAAAGACAGTGATTGTAGTTTAGCTGGAGAAAGTTTTCTGCCATCCAGGATTTTATGTCTAAAATGCAGGTAAAAAGTGCATCCATGTGCCGTGTGTCATCGGGAGACATGGAAATGTATAACTGTGAATCATCCGCATAACTGTGAAAGTTAACTCCATGTCTTCCGATGAGACCCCCAAAAGGGAGTATATAAAGGTTAAAAAGCACTGGGCCTAAAATTGAACCCTGGGGCACACCACATGTGATCTTGTGGACCTTAGAGGAGCAGGTATCTAAACTTACCATAAAAGGCCTGGCCTTGAGAAAGGATGTAAACCATTTGTGAACAGTACCAGAGAGGCCAATCTGTTTTAAACAGATTAAAAGAATAGTGTGGAACACTGTCACCCTCATAGTTTAATCTAAAATCTAAATCTAAAATCATTTAAAATCTTCAAAAGGGGCGTCTCAGTGGTGCAGCTTTAGAGTGCAAATTTTTAACTTTTAGTGGAGCAAGCAGGTCAAGATCGGACTGAAGCCTACCGTTATAGTCATTGACAATAAAATCACAGGGGGCGGGTTAAACTATAGGAGGATTCTTTTCAAAAACTTCCAGAAAACCTGCAGCCACATTAGGGCTTAGATGGCGCTTCCTGACAGTTCTCACAGAGGTCTCCTGCTGAATAAAACTGGTGATGTTAAAAAAAAATCACACAGTAGTGGTCAGAGACAGCCAAGTCAACAAGAAAGGACATACTGATGGACAGGCCATACGTGATGACCAAGTCCAGGGTGTGTCCTCTGTTGTGAGTCGGCTGCATGACATGTTGGCTAAAATCCATAAGTCCGAATATTTAAAGAATCTGTTGATAAAGTCTCTAAAAGGTTATCCATGTGTAGACCACCAGCTAAAATGATCCTTTCAAAGGAGCTGTGGAGAATTGATAAAAACTCTAAAAAGTGCACTCTTTTTTAGGAGGCCCATAAATTGTGACACATAAAAACTGAGGAGTGCTACGAAAAGTTGCATTAGATTCAAAAGTAAAATATCTATCAAATAAAAATGGTTCAGCAGAAAGTGTTGATAAACTTATAAAAGCAGTTCCGTCTCCTCTTTTGCTACACCTCGGAGGATAAGTGAAGTTAAAATTTGGTTGGGAGGGCTCTGTAAGAACAACAGGGGCATCTGCACTCAGCCATGTTTCTGTTTAAAATGAACAATGTAACAATGTGTTTTTAAGAGCAGGCTCAAGACTCACTTTTTTAGCCTAGCTTTTAACTGAGTGTTGCTCAGTTATTTTTTCAGGGTTTTACTGTGTAGTCTTATCATATTTATCCACTGTTATTTTTATACTTTAATCAGTTATTTTAATCTTCCTGCCAGTGTTTCCTCTATGGGAGCCCTCTGACTTGGGAGCGGTAGTTGCCTGTGGCTGACTGGGTGCTCTCCAGGTAGCGCTTGGTGGAGGTGGGTGTCTCGGCCTTGCTTCTTCTGGGCACCCGGTGTGCCCCGGCTGCTGTGGTCGATCTGCGGCTGCCGGCGCAGATGGCTCCCTTGATAGTGTTTCCTTACCTGACACATCTGCACTTGGCCCAATGTCCTTTTTATGTCCTTTTTATTGTTGTTCTTAAGTGTTTGTGTGCATGGGAGTTGGGTAGGGGGGGTATAACTGTGACCATGCTTTTAAATCTGTGGGTGAGGGATGGGAATGTGGTTTATGTGGAGTCATTTTAATCTGTAAAGCACCTTGAACGCTTTATAAATACATTTTGATTGATTGATTGATTGATAGATAATAATTACAGACATTCCGTGGAACCACATTTCCTTACAGTTGAGATTAGATTATAGAAAATTACCATAAATCATCAGTTTTCCAAAACCCATACAAAACATCTCCAAGGTAGTTATGAACTGTTGCACAGTCAGTACGAAACGTAAGCTGCTCTGTTTATATCTGGAAAGGTGACCAAAACGTTTAAATGCACATTTTTTTGGAACTAACCATTGTTTAAAAATCATTTTAATAACTAGCTCGCACTTTCTGAAAGTGCTTTCTCTTGAAAGAAATAATTAATTAAGGCCCTGTCTACATTAGGCCGTTTAAGTGCTTAAACGGATAAATATTTAGTTAGTTCCCTGTCTCGGCCACACTAGCCCATTGTTTAAGGCTCCCCTCCACGGATATTTTTTTTACACGGGTAAGGGCGCCGTCTATTTCTTAAATCTCCGGATCTTGGATTGGTGTGGATTAATTCAGCGTTTAAGAACTAAATTCAGTAAGGAAGTGATGTCAGAAAACACAGCTTAATAACAGCCCGTGACAACTAAAAAGAGAAATCTCTCTTCTTGTAAACAGCCATTTTCAGTGACTTTGCCCATCAAGTTGCAGATCAGAAATGAGTTTCTTGGTTCTTCTTCAAAGTTTACATCTGCTCGGTAACTGTAGGGAGAATGTATTTCCAGGTCAGAGGTGACTGTGACGTCAAATATGAGGGTCTGCCTTTTTTTTTTGCGCGCATGCCTACTAGGTTGTGCCAGCTCGCGGAGGGGGTAGGTAAAGATGCTTTGTGTGTGTGTGGACAAGTATAAGGTTAGGTGGGATATACCCTGTATAACCTTAGCCGTGTTAGTGTAGAAGCAACCTAATTGCATGGCTAGTTGTTAAACTATTTAGTAGATTACCAAAAGTTATCTTACAAATTCGGAGAATGGGGTGCTATACTGCCCTTTTAAGGTTTCCTTAATATTTTGTTAGATCCATCTGTATGAGTAGATTATGGAAGCCTACTAGATTGGAGTAAAAAAAAAAGCAAACTGAGTTCCTAAATCATGCAGTAATATACACAGCAACAGTAGAATTTATTGGATCTGGCTTTAGCTTCAACTTTAGAGGTCAATGTGGGTTGATGTGGCCCAGAGAGGTAAAAAAAAAAAAATTAATCAACAGGGGTGGGAGTGATTTAAACTCTTCCCATATAGCAGCAACATGAACACAAAAGTCAGCGAAGAAAGTTAAAGCATATTTAATGAGGCACCATCACTCGTTGCTTGGAGGCACTTGGAGGCTAGCTCAAATACAAACTAGCTGCTCAGGGCCAGCACAACACAAGCACATCCAAATCATCACAAGACCCTCACACACATGTCTGGACCATAACAGAGGATCTTTGTGCACTCATTGAATTAAAGCACTTTATTTTCTCAACCTCCCAAGGAGGGTCATCATCATCATCATCATCATCATCATCATCATCATCAATTAAAGGCTAAAATAAAATTAGCTAAGGAAGGCAACAGTGAGAAAATGAACAGGAGTAGAATTTAGCCTTATTTTAATCAACTATTTAATCTGCTAGATAGGCTCTATTAATGTATGTTGAACTTTCTTTGACTCAGGTCTGGTGTGAGTATGCAAAAGTTGCAGTCAGATAGTTTTAACTTGATCTGAATAACTGGGGTGATCCTGTCAAACATCTTCATATCGTCACTTGAGTATTAACAAGATCAAAGGATGATTATCTAACAAGAACCTTACAAGGCACAGTGAATAAGGATGATCTATTACATCAACATTATTGTGACCTACACTTTATACGCATAATCACGGTGGGTTGGCATCAAGATCAATTAAGTTGATTTACGGAAACCAGGGCGAGAATGCAGTTTGCCCTAAACTTCAGGTGCATAAGAATAAGAATAGGAAGAGGTTGTGAATGATTTACCTTCAAATACCTCTCAAGTGGGTCTGGAAGGAGACTGGTATTATCAAAACAACATCAGAGACCACTGCTTCAATGCCAGGCTGCCAACTGATAAACCAACCTCGCTGATGATGAAACAAAAAGGACAATCTTTGGTTGTTGTCTTTTATGGCTCCTTTCATTGTATCCCCTAATCACTCAAAGCACCTTAAATTGAATTGTTGTATATTTTGCCTGTGAGTAATTCTGCCGGTGACAGATAATTGTGCTTTTTTTTTAAATCTGCAAAAGATTAAAAGGTATTGCACAAAAATCCAGACCCTATGTATGAAACATGAACATCACACGCACGCACACGCACACACACACACACACGTAAACACATTCAAATAGAGAAAGTCTGCACCTGCACCTTCATACACCATTACTATGTAAAACCTTGCATGACCAGTCTTCTCTATGAGCCAAGTTGGTTCTGTTTTTTCATAGTTGACAGTCAAACTGTGTGTAATTTGGTTGCATGAGCAAAATATCAACTGTGCATGTTTGAAAAGCAGGCGAACAGAAGCTGGGGCCCACTCATCCGTTACAAGAATGAATGGCCATCATTAGCATGAGGCTCCTCAGCAGCACCCTGCAATGCAGCGACACACAATGGCGAGTGCCACGCTTCCCCCTCAGAGAAACCCTTTTGTTTGGGCAGCATCTGGACCTGACCTCCCTGCATTCAAGGCTGATGACCCCCCTCTCATGTCTTCCCTTCTCCCCAATCTTACAATCTTCCCTGTCTCTGGTTGCTAGCCCTTCTTCCAGCTAAGGAGAGCGGCCATGTCTTGCTACTTGAAAAGAATGTCTGTGTATTAGTGGAGCTTATACAAAGCCTGCAGGGTGAATCAGAAAAGCAAAAAGGAAAAAGCACTGGAGCTATTGGCCATCTGTCCCTCTGGGTTGGACACGCCTGCTCCAAGTGTGCAAACCCCCTCTATTTTCCCACTCACATAATTCCCACCCCTACTCCCACCATTCCTGATTCCCTAGCGTATGTACACAGCATCAAGCACACACACACAAACACTCTTTGCCAATGCATACACCACAGTCTTTGGATGGTGGATGATGACAAGAGCCTCAAAAAGAAGAAGAAGAGAGAGAGAAGAAAACAACAAGGAGCTGCCACTTGCCTGGATGCTGAAAGGGCCTGGAGCTGGAAACAAAAAAATCAACCAGTAATCCCTTACTTTGTGTGAGCGGCAAACAGAATTTTGTCTCCCACAATCATTTCCCCGAGATCGGCAATGGAGTGGAAAACAAGGAAGCGAGGGAGTGAAAGACAGCAAGAAGGGG